>JAOXXN010000230.1:2167654-2179524 GCA_026770055.1 Myrmophylax atrothorax
TATTCATTTGATCAAAACTTCTTTTGATCAAGACCATATACATATATATATATGGTATCCCAGAATATAATTCATTTTTTTCCATCCTAATCCTTTTTAAGAGCTCTTACAATCAGCCTTGAACCACTGAAGGACAAATTTTCATTTTAAGACAGGAGGAAAGTTCTTCTATTGTATTCATTCCTAGCAGCCATTTACTTTGCTGATGCCACACAGGATTGTAAAATATTCACTAGAGCAGTAAGGAAAAACTTCTGAATTTTTATTTTCATCAGAGCCAAATCACATTCACAACTGAAATAATACAGAGATTGTAAATGATCTCTGTTTTACAGGAAAATCTAAATAAACTGATGTCCAACTTGCGAACAACTCATCCTCACTTTGTGCGTTGCATCATCCCCAACGAAACAAAGACCCCAGGTAGGGCATCAAGCACAGGTTGGAAAGGGGCAGGAAGAGCCATCAGCCAGTGCTGGAGCCCCTATTACAGCCCCATGCTGCTCTGTCACAGGCCTCATGGATCACAAGCTTGTCCTGCACCAGCTGCGCTGTAACGGTGTTCTGGAAGGCATTCGGATCTGCAGGAAAGGATTTCCCAACAGGATTCCATATGGGGATTTTAAACAAAGGTCTGTAATCGCATCCTTGTATTCACATCAAGCCCAATTCTTTTGAGAGAAGTGTCTTGCTAAACCAGTCCATGATATAGTTGTTGGGAAAAAACTATTTTAATATTTAACAAGTATGAAAAGCATGAAGACATATCTAACAGCATGGGTTGTGTGGGCAGTGCCCACTCAAATGCCTTCCTGAACACTGTACACCAAACCCTATTTTCAGTTCATTCGTGTTCATCTGAATGTTTGGGTATTCTTTGCTTTAATTCTCAAATTTGACAAAAGCTTGTTTCAGAAAAAATTATGGAGAGTGTTCTTTGCCCTATTTAACCACCATCTAGTAGGGGTTTGAAGAATGTCATTTAAATAATTCTAACTAGAATGGTTTCAGTGAGAGGAAGTTGTTACACCCAATACCACTTTTTGATGAAATGCTAGGTTTGACTGACCAGTAGAGCTGCAGTAATAAAAGAGACTTGATCAGGACATCTCAGTTAGTTCCACATGGCCCTCTGATTTTGTACTTGGCTAACATTTCTACAGTATTAGCACATTAATTTACAAATAAAAAACCCATGATGAAACAATCTTAACTTGGGAACTGCTGTGCAAATAAGACATTTATAAAGGGTTGCTCAGTTCAGGCCAACCCAGCTGGGGTCACCTGCTCGTGTTTGAGCAAAGACAAATCCAGGGTCAGATCTCTTAGAACAAAGAAATCATCCCCTTACAGCAGTGGGCAGGTTGTGCTGGAGAGCAGGACACTGGCAAGGGCTAAAGTGGTATTTTGGGCACTAACTGAAGACAAGGGGGGTGATGTGGGCAGACAGATTTGTGAAAACTATAGGGGTGCAATAACCTCTCAGTGTAGGATTAGGAAGTCCATTGCTGGGTATTGTGTCTAATTCTGTGTTCCATGCTTCAGGAGGAATGTGAGAAGCTGGGTATAATTCAGAAAAGAGCCACAGGAAAAGTGGGAACTCAAGTGCAGGGAGAGATTTAAATCAAACTATGCTGGTGGGGCCCTGGCACAGGTTGGGCAGAGAAGCTGTGGCTGCCCCATCCCTGGAAGTGTCCAAGGCCAGGTTGGCCAGGGCTTGGAGCAACCTGGGCTGGTGGGAGGTGTCCCTGCCCATGGCAGGGGTGGCACTGGATGATTTTTAAGGTCCCTTCCAACCCAAATCATTCTGTGATTCTGTTTAACTCATGAAATTGAATGTGAATTGAATTTGTTTGTGGTGTAGATAACCTACAGATGTAAAGATTTCTGAATGTGAAGGAAGCTGTCTGCTAAAAGACTAACTTAAAGAAAGAGTCCAAGGACAGGATCTGAAAAAGGATGTTGTCAAGGTAGAAGTGAAGTATACCTTTCCCACAGTGAGGGTGAATAGTTTACCTGGGACACTCCCAAGGCTTGAAAACTTCATATAAGATTGAAATGTCTTTTCTTTTTTTTTTTTTTTTCTAAATACATGCTAGTTTAATCATGAGAGGGCTGGGTGAGCAAGGCCCTGGGAGGGCTCTGTGCGTGGGTTATATGGGGAGTCAGATTAACTGCAGCAGTTACCGTGCTCCTCAAATCCATTCATTTTTTTAATTTACAGCTAATCTAGTGAGCTGACCTCATAGATTAGTGATAATGACAGTGACACACATGAGTAAAGTCTCTCAGGTCCAGAGAATGGACCATCCATGCTCTCAGTCTCAGTGAGGACTGTAACACACCCTTGGATCCTACTGAACTGACCTGCTCCTGTTTGCTGCTTTTCTTACTGCTTTGCTATTTGAGGCTGGAGGTGTCAGTCAGACTCAGCCTTCCTCTGTATCTGCACAGACAGCTGTTCCTGTGGCATCCTGTGCACTGAAATGATACTGATGGGTGAGCCCTTTTCCTTTATTTTGTCAGATACCGCCTCCTGAATGCCAGTGTCATTCCAGAGGGGAAGTTTATTGACAGCAAGAAGGCGTGTGAGAAGTTGCTGTCTTCCATTGAGATCGATCACACTCAGTACAAATTTGGACACACTAAGGTAAATGTTTCATTTTTCCTTGCAATGAGAAATCATTCATTGCTTTAAAATGCAAGTCCAGCAATGAGTGATCTCTCTGCCTTGGCTGCAGGTGTTCTTCAAGGCAGGTTTGCTGGGAGTCCTGGAAGAGATGCGAGATGATTGCTTAGGACAGCTGATCACATGGACCCAGGCTCTGTGCAGGGGATACCTCAGGAGACTCGAGCTGGAAAGGATGTTTGACCGAAGGTGTGTGTCCTCTGCCAGGTCTGGTTGCTCAAAGATGGGCTTTAAACATAGTACTGATGGAGCACTTTGGTTTCAGAGAGTCCATCTTCTGCATCCAGTACAACATCCGTGCATTCATGAAAGTCAAGCAGTGGCCCTGGATGAAGCTGTTCTTCAAGTTAAAACCCCTCTTAAAAAGTGTGGAAAGTGAGAAAGAAATGGCCATGATGAAAGAAGAGTTTGAGAGAACAAAAAAAGAACTGGCCAAATCAGAAACCAAGAGGAAAGAACTGGAAGAGAAAATGGTGACTCTGGTGCAAGAGAAAAAGGACCTGCAGCTGCAAGTACAGACTGTATGTAATTTAAATGATTTTTGGCTCTTTAGATTACATCAGTTTTGTCTGAGTGTTCAGGAAAGGGCTGAAATGGAATTCTGTTATTTCATGTTCCAGCTGCTTAATGAGCAGATGATTTCTGCAAGTGTCAGTGCCAATGTGTGACAATGAAACACATTTCTGTTTTCTGTAAAAAGGAAAATGAAAATTTGGCTGATGCTGAAGAAAGATGTGACCAGCTGATCAAAGCAAAACTCCATCTGGAAGCAAGAATAAAGGAGGTAATGGAAAAGCTGGAGGATGAAGAAGAGATAAATGCTGATATGGCAGCCAGAAAAAGGAAACTGGAGGATGAATGCTCTGAGCTGAAGAAAGATATTGATGACCTTGAGTTAACATTGGTCAAGGCTGAAAAGGAAAAGCATGTCACAGAAAACAAGGTGCTTTTTATTTCTAGTCTTTCTGTTTAATAACAGTTGCTCTGTCTGTGTGCAGGCTGTAAAGGCTTAGTCAGCTTGAACACTAACTCAGTGTTGCATTAGGAGATCTATGAACCTGGTGTTGAATTTGGTCACCAAACCAACCCAAGAGCACCCAAAAATGCATTCAAATGGAAGCTCAGCATTGCTTTGTGACTTCTGAAGGGTTCATATATAAGCAGAAAGATTGCATAGTTTGACCATAATAATGCAAGTAATGAAGTCTCTTTGGCAGTCTTGCAATGAGTTCATTGATTATGTAAAGGCCAAAATTGTTAGTGACCTTCCGTTGTTTTGCCTTACAATAGGTGAAAAATCTGACTGAAGTAGTGATAGGTTTGGATGAGACTGTTGCAAAGTTAGTCAAGGAGAAGAAGGCTCTGCAAGAAGCCCAGCAACAGGCACTGGATGACCTTCAAATTGAGGAGGACAAAGTCAATACCCTCACCAAAGCCAGGATCAAGCTGGAGCAGCAAGTAAACCATGTGAGCATGTTCTTTACAGGTAAAATGGGCATATTCTTCAGTTGTTCTGCCATATCATGTTTATAAATGTTTATGTTACAGGTCAAAGGATCTTTAGAACTGGAAAGAAAAGTGTGTGTGGATCTTGAACGAGCAAAGAGAAAGCTTGAGGGAGACTTGAAACTTGCACAGGAAACCATAGTGGATCTGGAGAATGACAAACAACAATTAGATGAAAAATTAAGAAAGTATGAGAAAAAAAATTGGTGACAAATTTATTCTTTGATTTTAACTGGGCATATTTTCTTTTTATTAAAAGAACATTTCCTTCATAGAAAAGACTTTGCTTTTAATGAGAAGCAAAAGAAAATTGTGGAACAGCAAAATGCAGACACTCAACTGCAGAAGAAGATCAGAGAATTGCAGGCAAGAGACTTTATTAACTGTTTAATCATTATTATTTGCTTGTTTAAACTGCAGTACCATGAGCAATGCTTGTCCACAGTTTGGCATTGGCTCCATCAGACTTGGAGAAGCAGCTTCTCACAGAAGCCTCCCCTGTTTCCCCCCACTACCAAAGCCTGGCCACACAAGCCCCATGCAACAGGGAGTTGTGATCTAAAGTTACCAGGAGTGGATCCATAGGTCCTTTCCTGGCAGTAACTCTTTGTCTGCATTGCCAAAATAGTGAAATTTGAGGGAGTTTGTTTTGCTTTTAGCCTCCAAAACCAGGGGCTTGGTGTTCTACTGTGACAAATACACATGAACATATGCACTGAATTACCTGCTCCCGCTTTAATTCCTACTGTGCTGTTCCCTCATTATCCAGGCTCATGTGGCAGAGCTGGAAGAGGAGACTATGAACGTGAGAACAACACGGGCCAAAGCGGAGAAGCATCGTGGTGAGCTGGCTCAGGAACTCGAGCACATCAGGGGAAGTCTTGAAGAGGCAGGAGGGGCGACAGCAGCTCGGGTGGAGATGAACAAGAAGCGGGAGGCAGAGTTCCAGAAGATGCGGCGGGACCTGGAAGAGGCCACGCTGCAGCACGAAGCCACGGCTGCCGCCCTGCGGAAGAAGCACGCGGACAGCACGGCTGAGCTCGGGGAGCAGATCAACAACCTGCAACGCGTGAAGCAGAAGCTGGAGAAGGAGAAGAGCGAGCTCAAGATGGAGATTGATGACTTGGCCAGGAGCACAGAGGCCATTACTAAGTGCAAGGTGTTTCTTTATAAGTTAAATACTTGAATTGCCAATATTTCTGTCTGCTGGGAATTTAATGCCATGCAAACACACTTACACAGATTTCACTTTCTTACTCTCTTTCAGGCTAATCTGGAAAAAAGATACCACACCCTGGAAGACCAGATGAGTGAGATGAAAGCTAAATTTGAGGAGAACCAGAGGAATTTGAATGAGATGCTGATTCAAAAAGCCCAGCTCCAGACAGAGTCCGGTAAAGAAGGCACAAAGATGAGAGGATACTTTTTCCCTTCAGTAACAAAGAGATTCTTTAACGTGTGCCATGAGTGTGTTGCCTGTTGCCTAAGTTCCTGTGAAAATAGACACTCAGAAACAATATTAATGGAGAAAGATAAATGGTATATCTTTATTGAAAGCTTTCAAGGCGCACATGCACCCACATGCACACGCACATGCACACACATGCACACTCGTGACCAGGGATGTTTCAGTTTTTATAACCTCTCCAGCAACATATGAGATATCCATGACCAACCATTATTCTCATTTCCTCTGGTGCCCCACCCATAGAGGTCTTCAGAACTGCCCCTTGGAAAAGCTCAGGAACTCTAGGCCTTCTTGTGTTTTGTCTCTAAGCTGTCTTGCAGGTGGCTTCTTCCAAACAGCGTGTCCTTGGGAGAGCTTAAGAACGTATGAGAAAATGTTTTAGCAACTTCTGATGCCACCTAATGTGTGAGCAACACAGGAAAATCCATGTAACCTATATAATCCCAAAAATCTACAAAATATATACCAAAATCCTTAGGCATCAAGTGAGATCTAATTGTTCATTGGTACAGGCCCAGGTAACATGAGAAATAAAACAAAAGAAATGAGTTCATGAGTGACACTTTGAAGTTCATGTGCCAGTTGCAAGCATTAGTTGCTTAGGTAGATATTTCCTAGAATGATGAGACACTGATTCCATGCAGGGGAACTGCATATTTGGGACAGTCCAAAATTATTTGAGCAACCTGTTAGAAGTGCCCACAGTGCACGTGTTCACTGTGTGTGCAGCACCTGTGTGTGCTCCCCTCAGGGAGCTTGGTGCTGCTCCCAAACAGGCTCCTTGGAATCGTGTGAGTGACGAGTGTGAACTCTCCTTGGTCTGGTTGACTGCAGGGTTAGACATCTCAAATCCCACCTGATGAAAACAGGAACCCAAGAGTCTTCCTGACTGGCCCCTCAGTATGATCTTCTGCTGTTGAGCCAAGAACTGGGGTTGGCCTTCAGGTGCTGCCCCTTCCAGGGAGAGATGGGTGTGTGTATGAGTGTGAGTGAGCTGCGGAGACACACATGGATGAGCTGTGCTCAGAGTTGCCTGGCACTAATAATAACAGCTCAAGACTAATACCTGTAGAAACTTAATTAACAAAAGGTGTTCCAATAAATACCAGATGTGATCTGTGTCTCCCCCATCCCCTTCCCTTCTCAGGGAAAAGGGAATGTACAACACTTCCAGATGTCATGTGGGAATACACAGCCTATAACCAAGTACGTTCTTGTTTTCTTCTGAGTGATCTTTTGGAAGTGGTTGCGCTTGCAAGATGATTCTGTGGTTCCATGACCTGTTTGTTGTAAGGCCATTGAGCATAGTGTGCAAGGGGAACTTTAGAACAAAACTGAAAACTTGGGAAAAAATGTAAGATGGCTGAGGAAAAATCTAAAAAAGACAATATTGGAGAACTCAAGAGTTGTAGAGATGATGGCATGAGATATAGGCACCTCTCCAAGAAATGAGAGAGGGGTACTTCAGCCCACAGAACAGAGGGTGATATGGAACAAATGTTTTTCAGTTATTGTAAATCTTATGAAGTGAGACTTTGGGGTTTACCTCTTATATGGCAGTATTTGTATCACCAACTATGGGAAGCTGATAAAGCACTTGTCAGTTCCACCAGTGTGACAGCATAAAATCCTACTGCTTCAACATGAAAACTGGGCTTTCAAAGAAGCAATTAAGCAAATTTTCTAATGCAAATTGTCTATAGAAAAAAAAATCAGGATGCTTAATCTGCGCAGAACTGAGAACTTGTCCTCTCTTTTCACAGGTGAAGTAAGCTGTCGACTCAAAGAGAAAGAGACTGTAACATTGCAGCTGACGAGAAGCAAACAGGCACTTGCACAGCAAATAGAGGAACTCAAGAGGCAGCTAGAGGAAGAGATTAAGGTAGTGTGAGCTACCGAGCACATGCTGAGGCTTCAAAACATATAAGGATCTCAGTTCACTTAAAAAACACTTTTGGAAGTTTTTAAATATTGCCCTCAGTGTAACACTATAGAATTACTTGTGGGCAGGATGTGTGTAGTGAGCACTGTGTTTGAATTCTTTGCTGGGGATGACTCTGGCATGCTTGAAGTGATTTAACTTTGGGTGAATTTTTCCATATGTTTTTAAATTTTAAAGCCATGGTTCATGTGATTTCTTTTGCTTCTGTAGCTGCAGGGAGGAAAACTTACAGCATGTGCCAAAGTGAAAGCATCACTCTTGGTCTTTTCTAGTGGTAGAGCTGGGAAAAGTTGATGGCAGCTGACAGCAGCTGCCTGGGCACTTATTAAGCCCTTTGTCTTCTGCCTAAGCTGCAGTGACACATTTGATGTGTGCAGGGTCATGGCTTGCCCTGCTGGTCACAGCTAACACAAATACATGGTATTAATGCCCAGGCCAAGAACGCCCTGGCCCACGCCCTGCAGTCCGCTCGCCACGACTGTGACTTGCTCCGGGAACAATATGAGGAGGAGCAGGAAGCCAAGGGGGAGCTGCAGTGTGCCCTGTCCAAGGCCAACAGTGAGGTGGCCCAGTGGAGAACCAAATATGAGACAGACGCGATCCAGCGCACGGAGGAGCTCGAGGAGGCCAAGTACGCCACAGATGAGCTGAGCTGTGCAGTGGTTACCTGCATTGTGCAGGATGTAGATCTACTTTTAGTAGCCTGACCTGAATAATTTTATTGGGGTTTACACTACTAATTAAAATGGCATACATAATGCAATGATTTTTTTAAATCCTATGCGTGTTTTACTTATGTTCCTTAAGGAAAAAGCTCTCTCAGCGTCTCCAGGAAACAGGACAGCAGGCAGGGACTGTGAATTCCAAGTGTGCCTCCTTGGAGAAGATGAAGTTGAAGCTGCAGGGGGAGGTGGAGGATCTGACATTGGATGTAGAGAGAGCCAACACATCAGCAGCCACTCTGGACAGGAAACAGCAGAACTTTGCTAAGGTGATAAGTGAGCACAGTATCTTTGAAGTGTAGCCTTCCTAAAAGGCCAAATTAACACTCCCTACATAGGTCAGTGCTGAAGTCAAGGTGAATCTAACAGATATAAGTGCTCTAGAGCAGGGCAATAGGAATTTGTCCTGTTTCCAGAGACTGCAGTATTTATCTAATACAAAATACAGTCACAGATAAATTAACATTTTCAGTACTAGCAGGAAATGAAACAATAATAGCCTCTCCTATATGGAAAGGCTGAAAGAATTTAGATTGTTCAGCCTGGAGAAGAGAAGGCTTTGAGGTGACCTAATTGTCGCTGAAAAGAGCTGACAAGAAAGATGGAGAAAGACTATTTACGAGGGCCTGAAGTGACAGGGCAAGGAGCAACAGTTTCAAACTGACCAAAGGCAAGGTTAGATGGGATATTGGGAATAAATTCTTCCCTATGAGGACACTGGCACAGGTTGCTCAGGGAAACTGTGGATGCTCCATCCCTGGAAGTATTCAAGGCCAGGTTGGATGAAGCTCTGAGCAACCTGGGATAGTGGAATGTGTCTGCCCATGGCAGGGAAGTTGGAACTATATGATCTTTAAGGTCTCTTCCAACCCAAACCATTCTTTGATTCTATGATGTCTTTCAGGTCATGGCAGAATGGAAGGGGAAGCATGAGGAGAGCCAGCTGGAGCGGGAAGCTCTCTCTAAAGAATCATACTCACTGAGTGCAGAGCTTTTCAAAGTGAAAAATGCCTATGAGGAAATCTTAGATCAGCTTGAAACAGTCAAACGGGAGAACAACACTCTCAAGCGTATGTGTTCGGATTTGGTTTCCCACGGGGTGCTGGAACAGGCTCCCCAGGGCAGTGGGCACAGCCCCAAGGCTGCCAGAGCCCAAGGGGTATTTGGATGATCCTCTCAGGCACAGGGTGTGACTCTTGGGGATGATCCTGTGCAGGGCTGAGGGTTGGGCTCAAGGATCCTTGTGGATCCCTTCCAGCTCAGCACATTCTGTGACTCTGGGATTAGCTGATCACAGACCTACCACAACAAGGCACTCCATGAGCACAGTCGTGTCTGCAGGAGAGGCACTAAGGGACAGGATTTTGTCATTACTGTACTCTCCATCTTGATGGAGAATATCCATGTCTCCCTAAAAGTCGTCAAGCAGGTTTGTAAAGTGACAAAGATAATAGAGCAAATGTCCTGGCTCTCCACTGTCTGCTGCAGAGACATGGTGGTGCCATTCCCAAGTAAAGGTGGTGACCTCAGGAGGCTGTAACAACTTGTGAAAGTGAGTTTTATAAATGCACTGAACACTATGACAGGACCTGTAGTGTTAGGCCCTGATGGGCTATGCAGAGACATAACAAATGCAGGGCTCCTCCAGGCTCTCCCTAAGGAGGGCTGTGAAACCACACCAATGCCCCACCTGTCCTGCATGAGTTGGCTGTGTCTGTTTTTATTTGTACATATTTTCAGACAAATAAACCACTGTGTACACACGTACTTATGTGTATACATATTTATATATGCAAAAGAGGTGCTGAATGCTGCCACAGAGCAGCTCCCCTGGTTGATGTCATTCTTCTCTCACAGAGGAAGTGGCTGATCTGACAGAACAAATTACTGCAAATGGCAAAATGATCAGAGACCTTGAGAAAGTCAAAAAGCAAGTTGAAGCAGAAAAATCTGGGCTGCGATTGGCTCTGGAGGAGGCAGAGGTGAGTTAGTTTAAATATTATTGGAACAAGTAAGAGAGTATGTGAGTAGCGTTTTGTTCTCTTTCCTGGCAGTGCTTGTGTGCAAGGTTGATTGCCACAAACTTTTGGAGTTTCTATGAAGTCACTGAATAACATCACAATGATCATGTTCTCTGAAATGTTCCCTTCATCCTTGTTTTTCCCTTTTTGCTTTTAAAGGCAGCTCTTGAGCATGAAGAGGTCAAAATCCTTGGTGTCAACCAAGAACTGACTCATATTAAGTCAGAAATCAGCAGAAAGATTGCTGACAAGGATGAGGAGATCAACCAGTTAAAAAGGAACCATGAAAGGACTGTGGAGACCATGCAGGGTGTTCTGGATGGTGAGATCAGGAGCAAAAGTGAATCTTTAAGGCTGAAGAAGAAGATGGAGGAAGACCTGAATGAAATGGAGATCCAGCTGAGCCATGCCAACCGCCAGGCTGCAGAGACACAGAAACACCTGCACAGCATCCACGGAGCTCTCAAGGTCTTGGTTTACCTTCTGGATTTTTTTATTTTTTATTTTTTAGCACAGTATTCGAGAAATTCGTTAGGACAAAACTGGCTTTTCAAATTTAGGACACCCAGCTGCACTTGGACGATGCTCTCAGGACACAGGATGACCTGAAGGAGCAAGTGGCCGTGGTGGAGCGCAGAGCAAACCTGCTGCAGGCTGAAGTTGAGGAGCTACGGGCAGCGCTGGAGCAGACAGAGAGGTCGAGGAAAGTGGCTGAGCAGGAGCTGATGGATGCAAGTGAGAGAGTTCAGCTGCTCCATAGCCAGGTTAGTGTATAATTATATTTAGCATTTATACTTTTGCTCTGTACATATAAATTAACTAAAGACTGGTTGAACGGTAATAGTATTTTGTAAAATGTAGTAATTTTCACAGTAAATAGTAAGTAATAGGTAATAGATAATATTAAGACTGTCTTTTGAGACAGATATGATATGATTTTCACAACAGTGTAGATAGCTTAAAAGTAATAATTTCAGAGAGATACGAGACCTTCTTAATGTGTTACTTCATTGAACTCAACACCTTCCACATTTCCAGTTGAGACTTTAAAGGCAAACATAGGCTGACCATTATCAAAACAGGAATACACTAATACTTGTAATTAACACAGTTTAACTATGTCATTATGAGTATTCTATAGAACCATTTCAAAGTTGTATGATCAATAGATGGAAAATGGTAAGGAAAGATCATGTCTGGTTTAATTTTTTAGTCTAAATTTCTTCTTTGTACCTCAGAAACTGTGAGGAAAGACTTTATGAAGGATGTTCATTAAATACTGAAGCACATCATATCTGAGAAAATAATAGCTATTACTGCAGCTCCATTAGAAAAGAATCTAATGTGATCTGATGGCACAATCTATAATAAACCCTAAAACTTAGGCAATGTACTTGACACAGTACTGCAAACTAACAAAAAGAAAATTGTGGTGTTCATGCCCTTCAACAGAACACCAGCTTGATCAACACCAAGAAGAAGCTGGAGACAGACATCTCCCAGATTCAGAGTGAAATGGAGG
>JAOXXN010000230.1:2189962-2206108 GCA_026770055.1 Myrmophylax atrothorax
AGCGCAGCGCTGAAGCCGTGAAGGGTGTGCGCAAGTACGAGAGGAGGGTGAAGGAACTCACCTACCAGGTAAGCCTGGAGGAGTCCTTGGGCTGAGAGTTTTCTATTGGCAAGTCACATTTTGCACACACCATCCCCAAGGGGATTTGTTAACCCTGTGTGATGCAGAACCAAGAATTCATTCTCTCCCTCCTTACCAACCACTGTAGTCTGAGGAAGACAGGAAGAATGTTCTCAGGCTGCAGGATCTGGTGGACAAGCTGCAAATGAAGGTGAAATCCTACAAGAGACAATCTGAGGAGGCTGTAAGTATCACTCTGAATGCTTGGCCAGAGCCAGAAGGTTGGCTTGGCCATTGAGGAGAGAAATATACTAAAGTTGGAAGGTCAATAATGGAGTCCTTCAGGTTCTCTGTAAGCCTCCTAAAACAGCCTCACCTTAGAGAATGAAATCAATGAGGCACTTAGAAAACTAATGAGGAGGGCAAATGTGTACAACATTTTTTGCATTAGAAAACAAAGCAGCATGTGAGAAGGAGTCTTACTAATGATAATGGCAGTACAATATATTAATATTAAGAAGTTTTGACAATAACTTAATTTCAGGATTTTGATAGCAGACAGAGGAGGAGTTGGGAGTACCCTTCTAAGCGACTTTGTGTTCTGCTTTTGGAATTGTGCAAGGAACCTATGCCTATTTCTGGGCATGCAGCATTCAGAGAGGAACTGAGGGAAGTGCTGCAGCCCCTGAATTGTCTGAGCATTGCTTCTTCACTGTGGCAAACAGTCCAGCCCTGACAAAGGCTTCTGGACTCCGTTAAGGGGATTTGTGAGAGGGACACTGAGGAGATCTCATGGACCTGACTGTGAGACTCACGTATAAGCAGTGGTGGGTGGGGGATGCAGGCTTGTGCCTTCCCCCAGGCCAAGGCCCAGGAGCAGCGCCATCCCTGCCCTGAGCTCCTCCCCACCGACTCCTTCTCCCTCCCAGGAGCAGCTGTCCAATGTCAACCTGTCCAAGTTCCGCAAGATCCAGCACGAGCTGGAGGAAGCCGAGGAACGGGCTGACATTGCAGAGTCGCAGGTCAACAAGCTCCGAGCCAAGAGTCGGGAGTTTCACAGGAGGATAGAAGAGGAAGAGTGAGATTGTCGTGAGGCAGCAAAGTGACCCGAGGGCTGCACAAAATGTGAGCCTCTGGGTCGCTTCCTTCTGCGATGAGTCTTTGCACCCACCTCAGTGTCTAGTGAATAAAGAGTAGATTCCTCTGCATACACACCACGACCAGTGCTTTCTTTGGGTTTTGCCTCCAGCAGCTTCTCGTCTTGCTCCTGCCTTCATGTGCTCTTAATGCTTCTCCCATTGTCTTTTCAGCACAGCTTCCTTCCCACGTGAGAGGCAAGAACGGGTGATCCCTGTCCTTTTCCCTTGCCTTGCCCGTGTTTCTGATGCTGCACTCACAAACCCTGAACACCAGTCCCCAGTAAGTAATCAGAAGTTACAGTGCACTGCACCATCAAGAACTGACAGTTCCTTGATAGAGACGATTTCAGTCACCAAGAGCACGCTTAAAGCACACTGGCAGTGTCCCTGCTTTGTGCCATCTCCCTTACCCAGGATTCCTTCAGCTGCTGCCACCACCTGCTCCCAGTTTCCTTTTAGTGGGCAAACAGCCGAGCCCTGTCTGGGGCCACACGCTGATGAGTCCGGACTCTCCCTCAGCGCCCACCTCCCGCACAACACGTGGCACCAACACACCTCCTCAAGACGTCACCTCAAAGGTCAGCCTTGACACCTCTTGCCCTCCAGGCTGCACATGGCATTGTCTCAGACAAGAGAAAAGAGGAAAACAGATGAGTGTACTCCTCCATTTCATTCCTCCTAGTACTGTAACTCACTACTGGCCAATGTGCAGATGAATCAGACTATTAATTTTTGGGAAGAAGGGAAGAGGGTGAGGGCTTCTACCTTACCTGGCTCCCAAGTGCAACCTCACCATAACACTCCAGTCTGATTCCAGTGTCACTCGTGCACATTGTTGAGCAGAACCTCTGTCAGTGCTGTCAGTGCTGTATCTCTGCAGAGAGCAATGAGAGATGGTTCTTTAGGAGCAGACCTCAGATTTTAATCACAAAGACTTTAAGAAAGCCACTCAACACCTGGCCAGGCTAGTCCTCTAGGACACAGCATGCACTGATCTGCCATCACAGCCAGGGCCTCTTGGCCTGAGTGTTTGCCTGCCCAAGCCCACCTGTGAGCTGACTGCTCCTCCTGGGTGCCAGTGCCACCTGCAGGCATCTGCAAAGCTTCAGGCAGGGCTGGGCAGTGTCCAGGTGGCACACAGCATCCCTGTTAGCTCTAATGGATGGTGCAAGCACTAACTTTGGAGACTCTCTGCTCTACAAACTCTGCACCACGCTTTGCCTCCCATTGCCTGCACTGGGGAAGCTTGAGGATGTGTCCCTAGGTTGAAGGAATGCAGCCAGCAAAGTCAGGCATAGGGAAGAGAGGAGTGAGCCCTGGCCCTACCGGCAAGTGGGACACCTGCACAGTTCCTTCGATGACTGGTCCAAATGCACTGTCTCAGAGGGAAAGGACAGTCACTGCAGAAGCAGCTCTCACATCATGGGTATAACTGTGTGTGTTCTGACTTAGCACAGCCTTCTTTAGACTGTTTCTTCCTCCAGCCTCCTGCCCCTTTCCCTTGCACCCAGTTACATTCCCTCTGGTATGTCCCCAGCTCTCATGGATGGGGTTGAAAATGAAGGAGGCAGCTACATGAAGACATCATGTGTCCCCTTTCATTCTCAGTGTCAAAGGCCCAAAATAGCTCTGCTCTCACAAGACTCTGCTTGGGGTCGTGCCTTTCTGTGGGCATGATTCACTTCCACTAATAGTGCCTGAAGACATTCCTGGGAGGGTAGGCTGCCTTCCCTGTGCAGTGCAACGTGCTGCCCTGGAGGAGCTGGACAACTGTGCTGTGTCCCAAGACAGCAGGTGCTATTCTTACCCAGAGACTTGCTCCAGCACAGCTCCATTCCCAGTGGAAAGGTTAAACCCCAGCATGGGGCTGGAGCGCGCTCTCCCTGGTCAGAGTGTGGATCCACAGTGGTCCGTGGAGCCCGTGCCATGGGGCTGTGCCAGTCCAGCCCCCGTGTGCTCTCCATGCCCTCCTGGGACGTGCTCAGGTACTTCCAGGGGTCAGTTGGGTCTCATTTGTAGGGAAGGAGGAATCCCCTCTCTTGTAAATGAAAAAATTAACACAAAAGCCCCTGAAATCCCATATTTTGCTGTGCTGATCAGCAAGAGACCCCAATCCATGAATTCTTTCCCTGGGGAGGAAGGTCCATGCAGGGCTTGCTCCAGGAACAGCAGCATTGAAGAAAGCCTTGTGGCCTTTCTCATCCGAGTGGAGCTGGAGCAGCCTCCTGAACACATTCCCATCTAACAGAGCTGCGTTCCAATGCGTCGGGGGGGGGGGGGCAACTCAACTTGATGTTTTGTGACCCTTGTTGCAGAAAAAATGGTGAACTGCTGAGTGAGAGAATGTGAAAGAGTAACCACAGTTCTGAGTCAGGGTACGCTGGGGAGTGCAGGGAGTGTCTGGGAGAAGGAAAGCAAGATGGATGTGTGTGAGGAAAATAAATAAGTGATAAGATGGTCAGAGGATGTGGAAATGGAAGAAATGACAACTCAGCATCTGGACTGGGGAAGAAAGGTCAGGAGAAATCTGAGGGAAAACTGCTGGGAAACACTACAATGACAATCTGAAAATGACTAAATTGTATCCCACCTCTAAAATGCTTTATAAAGCTTAGTTTCAGTTTTGCAGAAATTATTTGCTGTATTTATTCTGTAAAAGGAAGCAGTCTGTTGTTTCCAGAGGGCTGAAGAATTCAGGGACTACTGAGAGTCCCTGGCTGGAGCCTGGAAGCCCCACACATGGCTGGCCCTCTGCTGCCCCAGTCTGCCCCACAGGCAGCCCAGCCTGGGGCCCCAGGAGCTGCTGCTCTCTCTGACAGAGAGGAAGCTCATGGGGAGGGTGCAAAGTGGTGCAATTTTGAGCTGCTGCTGTGGCCCAGCTCACAGGGACCTGGCTTGTGTGAGCCCTGCTTTTGGCCACCACCCAGGCATATGTTTTATGAAGAATCATCCAAGGGAAAAACACAAACAACCTGGAAGTGGAGGTGCAGCTGGCAGCAGAAGCCAAGTGTCTCAGAGGTGAGAGCTCCTTTTGCCCATCCTGGAGGATGGGGTAAATCTGTAATGGGGAAAGGAATGAATTAAACTGCTCTGAGCTGGGGGAGGATGCATGCAGAAGAGCAGAGGCTGAGAAAAACATCACCTCTGACAGCAACTGCTATGAAGTCTGCTGGATTATCAGGCTCAAAGAGGGACACCAATTTAAGGAAGATGAATTCCTCACTGCTTTTGTGGGGAATGAGGATCATTTGGCATTGGCACTCTGTAGAGTGAGGCTGCCTGTCACCTTATAAGGGCTTGTGCAAAGGTCTTGAGAAAAACATCAGTCCAGAGTGGCTATAAATGAATGTATCTGAAAAAAACATTTTAAATAAATGCAGCTGATGGGCTCATATAGAGCTGTTCCATGTGGATGGCCAGAGACCTCCTGAGCTTAAATGCAGCATTCCACTAATAGTAGAGAAGATGGTTGAAAATATCCCTCTTCAGAAACTTTTCAATGGTAAAGGAAAATTCACAGTTCACACTGTAAGGTTCTGTTAGGAGCCCCAGGATAGGAGGAATCATAGAATGGTTTGGTTTGGAAGGGACTGTAAAGGTCATTCAGTTCCACCCCCTGCCATGGGCAGGGACACCTTCCACCAGCCCAGGTTGTTCCAAGCCCCGTCCAACCTGGCCTTGGACACTTCCAGGGATGGGGCAGCCACAGCTTCTCTGGGCAGCCTGTGCCAGGGCCTCATAGGAAGAGTTTCTTTGGAAGATGTAATTTAAATCTACCCTCTTCCAGTTTGAAGCTGTTCCTCCTTGTCCTGTGCACCTTGCTGTTAGGGTCTCACAGCTGTGCTCTTACAGGCCCTGCAAGCCCATCACCCCCCACCACAGTGCCAGCAGCACAGCCCTGCTGGGGAAGCAGAGTCCAGCACATATGAAAACTTTGGGATCAGAGCTCAGGAAGGGAATGCCCAAACTTAGTCAATGGGAGAGGCAAACAACAGTGTGGGGTCATGTCATGAGTCTGCAGTGAGACTCTTGGAGGCATGGTACCAGGTACTGTTCACCTAGAGACACTTGTCAGGGAACGGCAGACACTTGGGGGACCTGAAGGACTGTTTTGCAAGACTGTTTCTCAGCAAAGCAGTGCTGAAGTTGGCACAGCATCTTGAGCTGTAGAAGATTTAACATGCATTTTCTCAGGCCATAGTGCTGATTGAGATGTGAAACACCCCAGCTGGGGGCTGTCTGGTGTCACATTGTCATCGTTGTCTTCTGCTGAAGCTGTTCTGCTTCGCACAACTGATTTGCCCCTCAGGAGAGTAGAGACTCGCATCCTTCCCTTGACACTTCAGATGGCTGCAGACTGTGACTAAGGAAATGTTCAGCCTGACCCCCAGGGGCATCTGTTTACCAACACAAAATAATGAGACTGTTGATACATTTCCTCAGGTTGCAAAATGAACTTTTCTGCAACATAAGGAGTTACTTCGGAAAATGTCACTACAAGATTCTTCTATGTATCCTATTGGCAAATTCCATCACTCAGAAAATTCTCTGGTAATCCACTGGGCCATCTTAACCTTGAAAAGTCTAATTTTTACAGTGAGCAGATTTAGAGAAATTCCATACCAGTATATTTTCATTTACTGAAATCTGCCCAGAAGTGGGATTTGTGCATCTGTCACAAATGAGTGCCAGCCAAGGAAGGTATCACCTCATTGCTGTCTTTTTTAGGATACAGTTGCTGCTAGTGCTAATATTATGCACTTAATCCTGATTTTCCTTCCCTCCCCCTTGTGTCACTTGCTCTGTTTTTACTTTGTCTTACCCGGAGGCGTCTTAGCCTGCCCACCCCACTCCCCTGTTCTGTAACAGGAGCTCCTCAGCTGCTTTGGTGGGTGACTAAAAGGGCATCCTGAATGTCACCTCCTTGGCCAGCTCTTCTGCTGGTGTTTACTGGGAACATGAGGAGTCTGAGTAATAGCACAACTCTGATACTCAGTTCTCCCCCCAAATAAAAGCTTACTGCTTTCCCTCTCCACTGTTCTGTTAGTTGGGCTGTGCCACTCTGGAGTCTCACTCACTGTCATTTTGGTGAAACACACTGAGGAAGATGTCCTTGTGAGGCAGAATGTATAATCTCCAGTCAGAAAAACCCTTTTGGCAGAAGAAACAGAGCTTCAACTTCTCTGTCCACATCTCTGAAAGGAGGATTAGGATTAGGAAATGGAAGGCTACCAGAATATTCACATTGCCTGAAAATGTCATCAGTACTCACTGGTGACCACAGAAAGGGAGTATCAGGAATTATCAGGATCAACTGAGAATAAACCAGAAATCATTGTACTAGGCCCACAGACCACCTGCTGTCTGTAGGTTCGGCCTGTGCAGTTAGGAAGGGTACAGAGAGGGAGGACGGAATTGATGGGAGCACTGGAGAGTCCAGCTGGGGTCTTTCACTTTGGGAAAGGAACGACCAGGTGGAGAGATGGTATTCTTACATAGTATTATAAATAGTACAGATGAAGTAAAATTAGATTTTCACCAAGCATTCAGTGTACAGGAGATAATAATCACAAAATGGTCACACCAAAATGGCTTTGCCTGTGCCAGAGCTCTACAAGGCAGGATCCCCATGGCAGGAAGGCATCCTGGAGCAGTGGGCAGTGCTGCTCCCAGAAACCACAGCCACAGCTTTTCCCCAAATATCCCACCACCTGCAAGCTGTGAGATCTTCCTACACTTACCTATTCAAGCTCAGCCACTATCTCCCCCTGTGGGGACAGGCTGGTCCCAGTGCTTGGATCAAAATTGCTGAAAAAACCCCTTTGATAACAGGCAGCAATGCAAGGGGGAAGCAACATCACAATGTCTTTAACTAGGAAGCATCCTAGTGCTATAACACCCACCTGTATTTTGTCAAAGAACAGAAAGCAAAACTAGTGTTTGTGGTTTGCTGTACAAACCATTTCCTTTGTACTAGTGATGAGGCAGGACATTCTTCCTCTGGAGATTTTGAGGGAAAATAGGCTAATTCCTCTGAAAATAAGTAACAGGTGCAGCAGATGAACAAAAATCTTTGAATTTCTCAACACCAGGTCATATGTGGTCACTATGAATAAGAGGAACCCAACTTCAGAAGCATGCCCAAGCACAGCTGCTTGTCACCAAGCCTGTCCCCTGCGTGACAGTGTTAAGAAACAGTTGATAACACACCAAACATTGATATGTCTATAAAAAATGAACAGATGAATATAAATTCTCTGTTATGGAATATCTACTGTGGTTTATGAGGGTCTGAAGACCAGTCACCCAGCAAGCTGATTCACTGGAAGGAGGGCAGAGTAATCACCAGTAGGGACCTACCACATGCAGGGCTGATTTCCTTTCACTTTGGCTGTAAAGTGTGCTCAGAGGAGCAGCACATCCATGCAGACATTCTGGTGCCTCCCATGGTCCTGAGCACCTCTCAGTTGCTGATCAGACCATCAGGGACCCTGATCACCTGAGGAGGAGCTGAAGTGACCTGTCCCCAGGCACAGGAGACAATGCAATGGCTTCAGCACTTGAGCCTGCACTCCAGGCCATCACCCCACAGCAGGAGGCTTCCTATTGCAGCAGAACTGAGCAGCTCTGAGCTCTCTCAAGAATCCCAGGGCTCACTGGCAGGGTGTACGAGGGGATCCCTGTTGTCCTGTGAGCATAACAGGCTCCATGTGGGGGTATAAGTAGGTGACTGAGACTTGAGAATGCCAAAGGCTTAGGCTTCATATAGAGATAACAGGAATGTGCTTATGCTTCTGTCCCTCGTTACTGGCAGGGACACAGAGAATACCTTGTTTTCAGCACAGTTTCCTGTGTGTAAGTTGCTGGGTTCTTGGTCCAGTCACATGACATTTTTCACCAACTTGAGGTGCTGTGGAAGGCATCACCACCTGGGTGGAATGTCATGTGGAGGGTGGGTGTCTGGGGAGATTGGGATAATGACAAATGTCTTAGACGTGAGCATCTGCCATTCACAGAATCAGAGAGATCACAGAAGGGTTTGGGTTGAAGGGTCCTTTAAAGCTGATCTATTCAAACCCCCTGCCATGGGCAGGGACATCAGGTAATCGTATTTCTTTCAATGTTACAGTCAGCAATACCCCGCAGAGATGATGTTAGCTGCTGCTCACTGTATCATACACTTATTTTCTGACAAATGGTATCTGGTGACTCAGAATGAAGAAATGTTTGTACAGATCCCTAAAGGCCTGTGGTGGGCCTGGGGAAATGCTTACCAGCATACAATACAATTACCACTGTGAATGTGTCCAGCCTGTGGTAACAAGAGGATACTCCTGTACTCTGCCAGCCCTGCTGCTCCTGACCTGGTGGAACTGCTTTCTGATGTGATGGGATGAATTTTGCTGCCCCAGTGAGCTCCACAGCTCTCTGACTCTGTTTGAATGTCATGCTGCTCTTCAAGGACTGAAAGCAACCAAAGCCTCCTCTGCTGCTGAGGATGTTTCCAGATGGCCTACTAGAGAAGCAGTATTATGGAATTGGTGTTCTGGAGGGATTTGCTTTGGTAAGTTGCATGGAATTAACTGTTTCCAACAATGCAGAAGAATCAAAGATTCATGCCCAGTTGTCCACTTGAGAAATACTGTTTTTCAGGACCCCAGGATAATTTTGGCTTCTTAGCTGATGAAGTGAAGGTACAGATGCCTTCGCTGATTAGCTTTGAGCAATTGCCTGATTTGAATGGATAGAGGGAACCTCTACATTAAAGCCATGGAGCTGCTGTTGTGAAGGGCCCTCTGCAGGTCTTCAGTTCAGTTTCCCTCTTCAAGCACATCTGTTGTTGGTGTTGGTCCCATTAGTCATGGCTTTGCTGAGCTAAGCTTTTCAGACAGAGGCCCCACAACCTCTGTGGTAGCCTGTGCCATTTCTGCATTACCCAATAGTCAAGAAATTTCCTAATGTCTAAGTGGAGACTTTCAAGCAACAATTTGTGGTCATTGCCCCTTGCTGCCTTGTCTGCTGCTCATGAAAAAAGCTTGGCATATTGTCTTTGTAGCTGTCTCTCATGCAAATTAGCCCTTTCCCCTCAAACTAACAATGCTCTCAAACTCCCTTCATAGCACAATTTTCCATACCCTTGCCAGCTGTCTGCTGGACCCTCTCCTTTTAGTTCACATCCCTCTGGAACTGGGAAGCATAAAACTGGACAGACAATTTCAGATGAGGACTCAGCGGTGTCAAGCAGAATGGATAATAGTTTCCTATGATCCACTGACCACACTTTTAGCACCACACAGTACTTGTTTCATCCTGGTTTTAGTTAGAACATGGTGCTAATAACACCAAGGTTGTGGGTTTGATCCCTGTATGGGCCATTCACTTAATGCTTCACTCAATTATCCCTGTGGGTCCCTTCCCACTCAGAATATTGTGTGATTCTGTGATTCTAAAGTGAGAGCATTCATATTCATATCCACCAATGTCCTTCCTCTTGGAGGGCTCTCCCTCCTAGTTAGGGAAGCACAGAGCAGAGGGCTTGAGAGTAGCTCCCAGGGTTAAAGATTTTGGATTACCAGACTAGAAGAAAAGATCCTTTTCCCTACTGCAAACCCTCCTGCCATACAGGCACATTCTTATATTTTCAGTTCTTGAGCTTGATAACTCTGAACAGGCAGGAGATGGAGGTTCCCACTAGCCAACACACAACATCTGCAGGCACCTCCTCTTCCTCCCTCCAGCCTGGCTATTGCCTACCTAAAAAGTGCCTCCTCACTGCCTGTCTCCCAGCTAAACATTGGGATGGGGAGAAGAAAATACACGTCTTCAGGTCTGGCAGAAAGGAAGCAGCTGCCTGATAACTGTCTCCAGAAGGATCTATTTTCAGCATGACTGAGTCCTTTCTCCTGCAGGGGAATGTGCCTTGCAGAACAGCGCATTGCTGTGCAGGACACTCTGTGTCCAGACATGGCTTTCAGGCTGCCTCTTCCCTTGCATCTGGGCTGGGTTTGCTTCTCGTCCCAGTGAAGTCAAGACCTGCAGAGATGGAAACAGTATTAACAGAAAATTAATGGCTCCCAGGAATCACTGCATCCTTTTTTTTCCATTGAGGCACTTGCACTTCTTTCAACAGATTCCTTCCTGGACAGATTTCTCCTTGCTGTGCCTGGATATAGGAAACATGGCAAAGTTTTCCCTGAGGTAACGTTTTTGGATCTACAGAATTAAACAACAGTGAAATCTGGATCATTCACTTCAGATTAGAGACTACTTCTTTGTAAGAAACCACTATATCAGTGTCACATAAATGATATCTGGGTGAGAGAGATCAGCTGTATAAATGAAACTTAATTGAAATTAAGCTTAGACTGCTGTCCAGGCATGCTTATGACACCCAACCAAACACTCCACTTTTCGTGAGCTTTATGTCCTACACTACAACACTGAATGCTGGGTTATTTGCCTAACCTTTTTTTTGCACTTTCTCCTGCCTCCTCTTCCAGCCTCCACAAACTTATTCAGGTTACTTTCTCTTCTAAACATCCCCTGAGAGTTCATATACTACCTGTGTTCACAACACATGCTGTTACAGCTGCCATTGCTTTAGCTCTAATTTCATTCAAACAAGTATTTTAAAACATCAGCTGAAAACACTGAAGGAGAAGTTCTTATTTTCTGTGTTTAGGTAAAGCAAAAGAGGAAATAAGGAAATGGATCTGAATTTAGAGCTTTCAAGTGAAAGTAGTCAATGTTTTAACATTTTTTTTTTTTTTATGGCTGTCTGAAAGAGTTTGTCTGATACTGGTTCTTCCAGAAGAGTTGCTAGAATAGCCTTGCTATTCAATTTGAATGGCACTGGACTATTTGACACTGAATTTTAACACTGAATTCAGTCAAGCCCTGGCTGGTCTCCGGCACCAGAATCGTTTCTGCCCTGCAGTACAACTGACAGATGAGCAACACACTCCGTGTCATCCAGAAATGCTGCTGGTGGGAGAGGTAGTACTATTTAATGTAAAGGTTTTAAGTGTTAGCTGAACTCAGTATGCAAATTATTCTTTGCATAGGGCCACATCTCCATATACACCATATACACCATTTTGGGGAATTTTGCTAGATTTCAGTAATCCTTCAATCCTCAAATGATTAATACCAAGCATCTTTCAGGGATTTCACTCCAAGGCACCAAGTGAAGCAAATGTACCCATAATCACATTATGTTAACGCTGGGTTTTTTACTGGTACTGAGCTACTCACACAGAGATACTAATGAAGACATAGGTCAATAGCTCTGGTGGGCACAGAAATTCCAGCTAAGGATCCACAGCAACAATAGTTTCTGAATTTCAGCCAGCATTGTGGATTTGCATATGCCCACAGAAACCCTCGGCCAAAGTAGGACCTCCTCCAACATTCAATGCAAGGTTAAGTGGGACAGTATATCCTGCAGCCCCTCTACACCTTGGGCAATCAGGCAGCATTCCAAACATGCCTTGTAAGATGTGACTGTATTCAGTTTCCTGAGTTCCCTGTGTGAATCCTGCAGCATTCCTCTGAACAAGAGGCTGCCTTTCCTCATGAGGAGGGGACTGCCACCAGACTGTGCCTGGCTGTCAGAGTTCAAGGGCTGTAGTCTTAGATCAGGGAGAATAGATTGGCAGAGAGTTGCTTCCCTGTTGACTCTGTGGACAGGGTACCTGCACCTTCCCATTTCAGTGGAGTAGGTTTATAGCTGTCACTTTTGTGCCAAGGAATGTACTGATTCTTTCTGGTGATGGGAAAGCTGCCAGATACACACCTTCAAGATAATGGTGCTAATTCTACAGTTCTCCTACTGAACAGGGTCACAAGCTCCTACCCCTCAGCCCACAGGCTGCCTATTTCCACATAGCTGTTGTGGCAGGATATTGAGAACAGCTTCATTCAGAATGGGCCAAAACCACTGGCGGAACTGGATTCTGCTGGCTGGTAGTCCTACCATCCAGATTCTTCTCCAAGGAAGACTAGTTTCATGAACTAGAATAGCCCAATATTTGAGATAGTAAAGGCCAAGTCTCTGAAGTAAATGTGAAATGGTTTGGTCTCTAAACCAGCATATATATTCTTGTTTCTGTGGGCACTCTGCTGAACCTACAGCATGTTTGCATCCAAAGCATGGAGTTTACTGGGCGAATGTAGAGGTATCTGTGCACTTGAGTTGCTTTGCTTTAATGTCACAGAGAGTCTTTAGCTGGAAACCTACACATGATTTAGTTAACTCTGTTATCAAGATAAGTAAACATGGCAGTAAGATTTGAGTCTTTGTGATTCTACAGTTCTTGAGGCCCATTTAACATTGGTGTTTTCTCTGTCAAGGACAGTGTGCAGTTGAGTATTGGTGAGGCAAAACCCTGAGGTCAGTCTTGGCTCCAATAATGCAAAGCAAGTGCAGTGCTCTGAACTCAGAGAGGAACAACCCCAGGCACCAGGATATGCTGGGTGCTGACCACCTGGAAAGGGCCTGGGGGCCTGGGGGCCACAAGGCTGAACATGAGCCATGTTCATGTCCTTTCTGTGCAGAAGGTGAATGGTGTCCCGGCTGCATTAAGAGGTGTGTTGCCAGCAAACAGGTGGAGGTGATCCTTGCCCTTGATTCAGCACTGAGGCCCCACCTGGAGTGCTGTGTCCAGCACTGGGCTCCTCAGTGTAAGAGATACAGAGCTACTGGAGAGGGTCCAGCAGAGGGCAAGTAGGATGAATGAGTGACTGGAGCATCTCTCTCCTAAGGAAAGGCTGAGAGGGCTGAGACTCTTCAGTCTGGAGAAGAGAAGGCTCAGGTGAATCTTATCCATGTATACAAATGCCTGAGGAGAAGGTACGTGGAGGATGGATCCAGGTTCTTTTCAGTAGTGCCCAGTGACAAGACTAGAAGCAATGGGCACAGTTTGCCACACAGGAGTTTCCCTGTGAAAATTGGGAAACACTTTTATCCTGTGAGGGTCACTGAGCACTGGCACAAGTTTCCCAGAGCTTTTGTGAAATCTCCGTATTTGGAGATATTCAAAAGCCATCTGGATTAAAGTATCTCCTTCATTGCTATGTCCTGCTTCACAACCCTTTTCTGAGATTTGGACCATTTTCAAAAAAAGACTTTCTGTTTCTACCACTGGCCTATGGGGACTATGACACTGCATTCAATCTTCAAAGCACTGCTGAGTGATTGTCAACACCCAGAGACACCTCAACTCACTGAGCACCTTCCTGTTCAAACCAGACCTTCCCTCAGCCTGCCCAGAGCTGCCTGGCCATGTGCTGCACTCCTGTCCTTGACAAGGATGGGTCCACATCCTGCACAGCACCACAGCAGAAACCCAGAAGAGCTCTCTATGTACACTGCCTTTGTCAGTATTCACTGGGAAGGCAAAGATTGTTCAGTTCTCCAAATCAGGTGTTGATCTAGCCTAGCACTCTCAGCTAAATTCTCCAGATAGAATAACAAACAGGGTCAAAGAATCCTTTATGTTGGAAAAGCCCTTCAAGATCACCGAGTTCAGCCTGTGCCTGATGCCCACCTTGTCACCCAGCCCAGAGCACTGAGTGCCACGGCCAGTCCTGCCTTGGGCACCTCCAGGGATGGGGACTCCAAATCTCCCTGGGAAGCCCCTTCCAATGCCTGACAGCCTTTTCAAGTGAAGAATTTCTTCCTGATGTCCAACCTGAACCTTCCCTGGGGCAACTTCCAGCCATTTCCTTTTGTTCTCCCGACTCCCACCTGGCTCCCCTCTCCTGTCAGGGAGTTGCAGAGAGCAAGAAGGTCCTCCCTGAGCCATCTTCTCTCCAGGCTGAGCCCCACCATCTCTCTCAACAGCTCCTGGTTCTCCAGATCCTATCCCAGCTCATTTCCCTTCTCTGGACATGCTCCAACCTCTCAGTGTCTTTCTTGCAGTGAGGCACCTAGAACTGGACACAGCACTGGAGGTGTGGCCTCACCAGTGCCCAGCCCAGTCACTTCCCTGCTCCTGTTGGCCACACTGTTTTTGTACAGGCTGGGATGACACCAGCCTTCTTGCCCACCTGGCACATCCTGGCTCATGTTCAGGGGCTGTTGACCAGTGCTCCCAGGTCCTTTCCTGCTGGGCAGCTTTCCAGACACTCTTTCTGCAGTCCGTAGTGATGTGAGGGGCTGTTGTGGCCAAAGAGCAGGACCTGGCACTGGGCTTTGTTGAACCTCACCCACTGATCCAGCCTGTCCAGATCCCTCTGAAGAGCCTTTCTGTCCTCCAGCAAGTCAACACTCCCACCAACCTTTGTGTCATCTGTGAACTTGTTGAAGGTGCCTTTGATCCACTTATCCAGATCATTGGTAAAGATATGAAACAGGACTGGGCCCAGTACTGAGCCCTGGGGAACCCCACTGGCCTGGCCCCAGTGGGGCATAACCCCATGGCCCCCCAGGCTCTGGGCCCAGCCATCAGCCTGTTTTTCACCCTATGTCCAAGCCATGCCTGTCAGTTTGTCCAGGGGAATGCTGGGGCGATGGTGTCAAAGGCTTTACAGGAGTGCAGGTAGACACATCCACAGCCTTTTCCTCACCCACCAGGAGGGTCACCTGGTTATAGAAGGTGACATGTTGGCCAGGCAGGATCTGCCTTTCCTAAAGCCAGGCTGGGCCTGGTCCTGTAGTTGTCCTGTACATGCTGTGTAATCACACTCAAGATGATCTCTTCCATAACTTTCCCCAGTACTGAGTCAGGATAACAGGTCTGCAGTTCCCCAGATCCTCCTTCCAACACTTCTTGTGGATGGGCATCACACTGGCATCTCCAGTCATCTGGGGCCTCCCCAGTAAGACAGGACTGACGATAAATGATGGAGAATGGCAGGGCAAGATCTTCCACACCTTCCTCAGTGCTCTTGGGAGAATCCCATCTGGCCCCACGGACTTGTGAGTCAGCAGGTCACTAAATCCTCCTGGTTTGTGGGGAGTCCATTCTGCTCCTCATTCCTGTCTACAGCTCAGGGGGCTGGTTGCCCTGAGGAAAATCACTTATTGAAAACTGAGGCAAAGAAGGCATTAAGTACCTCAGTCTAAATCTGACAGAACTTAAAGCATCTCACACGACTGTGTGCTATTCCTAAAATGAGACCAGTCTCTCTCTGGCACTACCAGCAAATCCTCTTCTTCCCCTCTCCATCAGCATTGCACGGGCATGTTTGCCACCCTCAGTGCTCTGGTAAAGACCACTGTGGTGTTTCAGATTGTACAAACGTCTAAGTGTCCAAGATATTTCTGATGAAATGGAAGTGCTGGGCTGAGGATGTATTGGGTAGAGAGCATCTGGAACTGTATACTGAGATGATGTGTTTGTGTATATGTCCAATTATTTGTGTAAGTATGACTGAATAGAGGGATTTTCTACTGGTTGTAGATAAGGAAAAAAAGCTGTGGAAGGCATTCCAAATCAGAGTTATCCTTCCTAGGGTTACAGGCATGAGAACATCTGGATAAACTAAGAAGTTGCCAGCAAAATCAGGAAGCATCTCTTGCTCACTGACATGAACAGTTTCAGCAGGTATAACCCCTCACAAGGTTCACAATAACATTTCTTGGAGAATCTCCCATTTATTTGCAATCTGAAGTGTGTGCAAAGAGGCACACTCTCTGTGTCCATGTGTGTGTGTGTGCACACTCTTCCTGATATACCCAAAGCTGCCTCACACTTCTGTCAGGTAGAGCCCAGCCTCTCCCTGCTGCAGTATTGGGCTGACCATCCTGCTCTGCCTGTCATCCTGCTCAGCTCTTACACATCTGCACCTCTGTCTTCAGGATTTTGCCAACAAAACTGCCAAAAGCTTTTAATAATGCTAATTTACCTTTTAACATCCTGTTTTATCTATTGTACAGCTGGGATAGCTGGGACAGACATACCAAGCAATCCATCCAGGGTCATACAGTGAGTCGGTGGGAAAG
>JAOXXN010000230.1:2230466-2241123 GCA_026770055.1 Myrmophylax atrothorax
GGGGGGGGCCTGGGGGACTTGCATTCCTGCACTATTTTTACCACTGAGTTGTCTTGTCATGTGATCAGTATTAGTGCAAAGATCCTGAAAAAAATCTTGATCCTTAATGGCCATAAAAAAAGATTTCTCAGAGAAAAGTTTACAATAGCTGCAGGTAATGGGCTCAGATAGAGCTTCTGACCCATGTGGCAGAGGATCAGTTCATCCTGGGAGATACCCATCCCACACCAGGCAAGGAGGAAATCACCTGCCACCTGAGCTTTGCTGCACAGCTCTCATGGTAGTGCTCTCACACCCCTCCAGCCCCACCATGCCAGTGTGGGACTGCTTGGAGAAACACAGTCCAGCACACAGGAAGGTTTTGGAATCAGAGCCCAAAAAGGTAAAGTCCAAGCTTAGCTACTGTGTGAGTCCAACAGCAGTGTGGGGTCATGGGATGGCTCTGCTCCTGAGCCTACAAGGCTCCCTGCTCCAGGAATATTATGGCAGTCTGGAGGGACTTGTCACTGAGCTGAGGAAACTGATCTGTACCACCTCATGGCAGTGACCATTGCATGTTTAGCTGGTTAGACTACTATTGAAATGGGGGAATTTTGCAGGAATACAGCTCTGTCCTGCCCTCCAGTGAGAGGTGTTATCCTATTACTCTCAAAAATGAAAGAAAATTTTGAGAATCCTCTTTTTTCAATGTAAATAATGAATATGGTGATTACCAGTAGAAAACATCTAGTATCAAAATATTGCAAACTTTCCGCACTTGAGAAGGCCAGTTTTAATGTTCTGGTATCTTTCTTATTTTATGAAGAAAGGAGGTAAACATTTTTATATAGTTGCAGCATTCACTTGGAAAAACAAAAGATTAGTTGTGCAAATATACACAAATCTGTCTCTACAGTGTAGCCTCTCCCTGCTTCTTTTGCAAGTGCAGTCAACAGAAAAACAAGCCAATTAATCAAGTGTCTGCTAATTTTATTTCGTACTGCTGTTCATATTTCCTCTCCTTCCATACCACTCTCCAGCTCCTTTTGCCTTTTCCTTCTCCTTCCATTGCCATCAGAGCCTGCCCATCCCACTCACCTGTTCTGTAACTGAAGCTGTTCAGCTGCTTTGGCATGTGATGGAAAGGGCATCCTGAATGTCATCTCCTTGTCCAGAACCTACTGCTCATGTATCTTTCTCTGACATTTGCTGTGAAGATGAAAGGAATTTGAGTAACCATGGAAATCTCATGCACACTCAAAAGCTGTTCATCATTAAACCTGAAAGTGCTGTGAGTTAACCATCAGTAATATCAAGCTGGCTTTGCCCTCCCTCTTCACTTTTCTTTGGTAGACTGTAACTTTTCCTCACTAGGTAGATACTTATATGTCATCAGAGCAAAATAAACACATTCTTAGGTTTAAAATGCATTATTAAAACTTCAGAATTCAAATCTGTTTTCCCTGTGAGATCAAATCATGACTGTATCAAGAATTGCAGACATAAGTCTCCAAGGGAAGGAACAGGATCAGAAGATCACAAGGCCGTCTCAGTGCATCCATAGTTACCTTGAGATACAAAGGAGGTTCTGAACAGCCGCAGGCACCAAGGTCACTTATGTTCAGTCTCTCTAATGGCCAAACCAGAAACTAGCCTAGCATACCTAACCAGATTAGGTAGTCTTTTATTTGTTACTTATCACTGAATTTTCCCTACACATAATCCCCAACTCTTTTCCTGTTCATCCTTTTTAGCACTGCTCACCTGGACTCATAGATCAATTCTCTGAAGGACACTTCTTACCCAGATAAAATACAATTACACAGCCTAAATAGATTATGCCAGTAACATCGAAAGTACTCATATTTCATTTAATTCAACAAAACACCCACATTTCAAGAGAATAAAAATAACTTTTTATGTGAAAATCATTCTTACCATCTCCAAAATCCAGTGCCCAGCCACATCTTAGGAAAAGTGTCAGAATGAGAAGCTTTGCACCAGAGAATTAGTGTTCTGGCATTTCTCCTTGTCTCATGCCAGGATTCCTGAGAGGTCTTATTCTACACAGGGATCTTCAGTATGAGGCTACACATTCCTTATCAGTTCACAGGCACAAAGATACCTCTTGGTATGTTTTATAAATATTCACAGCATAGCTGAGAATAGCACTTGCAAGCTGCAAATCCTACTGGGAATTGTCTTCAAGATTCGTGTAGAACTAGCATTAAGCAGTAAAAAATGTTGAACATCTCCCATTAAAAATGAACAAGAAACTTGGGTGTTTATCTTTGCATTTTGTGAGCATTTCATCACATGAGACAATTCCTTTTGGTGCATGTTGATAATGTAATTCCTACAGCTAAAGCCTTCCCTTATTCCTGCACTCTCATTCCAAAGAGAAACTATTCTAGCACTCTGTCTATTTTCCAAATCTATGTGATAATAACCTATTTTGGCAACAATAAGAAATATATGTGTTCCAGATGTAGCATTTGGATTAGTTTTATTTTGTTTTTCTGGTTCAGACTACACAAACTGAGCTATTTCTATAACCAGAAGGGAGAAAACAAATTAAAAAGAGCATGTCCAGAGAAGGGAATGGAGCTGGGGAAGGGTCTGGAGGTGGGGGCCTCAGCCTGGAGAAAAGGAGGCTCAGGGGGTACCTTCTCACTCTCTGCAATCCCTGCCAGGAGGGAGGAGCCGGAGGGGGTCGGGCTCTGCTCCAGGGCACAGGGACAGGAGGAGAGGGCACAGCCTCAGGCTGGGCCAGGGGAGGGCCAGGTTGGACATCAGGAAGGATTCCTCCACAGAAAGGGTTGTCAAGCATTGGAAAGGGCTGCTCAGGGTGGAGTCCCCATCCCTGGAGGTGTTAAAAAAACGAGTAGATGTGGCACTTCATGATAGAGGTCAGTGGGAAGGGTGGGATTAGGCTGAAGGTTGGACTTTATGATCTTGGAGGTCTTTTCCAACCTCAGTAATTCAGTGATTCCATGATAAAACATTCAAATTTTGACAGTTTTTGCTTTATTCTACATAGAGAGGGTTTAGATCTGAAAGTGCTTGGGACAAAAAGAAATTGTATATAAAGTCTGGAGAAACTGTATTTTGTGTTGGGAAGTGTGGATTTCTCAAGGCAACATCTCACACATCTAATCTCAGTGTATTCACACATCACCTGGAAATGGCTTGATTTCCTGAACAGGTGACCAATATTCTGTCAAGAGCCAGTGCCCAAACCATGCGTTTTAAACCCCTTCACAGAAGAGAATGAAACATTAGTTGGTCTGTGGAGAATTCCTGGAGTATCCACCTTACCCCAAAGAGGACATAAGAGGGTTGTGTAAAGTTTAACTCCACAATCTCTGGTCATAATGGAAGATGATCATTCCTCTGCATAGAACAGAACAGTACTGGATGCTTTTGTCTTGCTATTTATTCAAAGCTTTCTCTGGTTATTGTCTTATACTTGGTCCTAGACCTCATTTCTTCAATAGAAATCAAATAACTTCTCAAGTGGTAAGTTCCTGCCTAGCACAGCTGCAGTGTGAGATGGCCATTTAAAAATTATCACAGAATAAGATGAAGGAAGAGCAACAGATGATGTTTTAGTAAAATATATTTGAAACCTCTCACGAGTATATAAAGTCTGATGGTAATGTCAACTTTTGTGTTTCATTTCTAGTGGCTACAGGCTGCATGTATGTAACTGTAATAATTTGCCAAAAACTTGTAACTGATGAAATATCAGAACACTAATTGAAAAGCTGATATATTGCTATCCTCAGCTTAACAATAGGTTTTGATCAGTACTGTTCAACCTTGCAATCACTGGAGTGGAATTTTGTTAAAAGGCTGTAACTGGGCAGGGGATGTGAAAGCCTTGCTCTGCTTCTCTGTGGGTCAGGGGAAGCTGAGTTAAACAGGATGGGAAGATGAGAGGAAGCTTCCAGAGTGGAGAACAGAGGTGCAAAGAAGAGATCTGGACATGGGGCTTTCAGCAGACAGCTCAGAGTAGCAGGGAGCAGACATACAGCAAAGTCTCAAAAGCATCAGCTAGGATGTTGTCCAACAGACTGGAAGGGTTTGCAGAACTTGATGAATCCAAACAAATAAAAATTTCACAGCTGAAACCAATACTGGAGAAAAGAACCTGGTTCAGAAGACCAAAAAAAGACAAGAAGAATATTTTATTATATGTTTTTAACTCTATTTTTTCCCATTTTTTAATTTATTTTTTTTAAGTGGCAGACATAGGCCTCTCATCTGTGTCTGTTGGCCTAACTGGGTTCTTCTTCCAGCTCCCCAGGTTCTTTCTGCTCTGTGGTTGGCAGAGGCTCTATCAGAGGTGATCTAACACATTAGAAAAATTGATAAGTTATTGTTTAATTGTTCTGGTTTAGTCCAAGGGGTAAGATACAAAATCAGTGACATAAATTTATGTTGCCATGTCTAGTGAAGAATTGCAATTAGGCTGTGAAAAGAAGCAACATCCAAACATGAAAAGCACCCAGAAAAATAATTTTTTACAATTTTTTGGTGGTAAACCTTCCAGTGTTGTTATTTCAAGTAGTCTTAGCAAAGGAATTTAACAGTATTAGATACAGAACTTATGCTTACTGTGCATTTCTGCTACAAAAGCTCAGCTGCTCCATGACACCAATTCATGTGATGAAATGTTTCTGAATGACTTGTGCTTGATGTTTCCAACCCCACAAAGTGGACAACAGCTTTTCACAAGGATTCTGTTTGTATGCACATAGGACAATGAATATTGCTATATTAGGGTAGGAAACCACTATTGGCTGTATTTGCTCTACAGAAATCCCTTGGGCTCCATGGAGCCTCTCAGCGAGAGTCACAAAGAAACCCTGAAATAAGAGAATGTTATGCAGAAAGCCAGTGCAAAATGACATTACACAGACAGACAGACAGACCGAGTTTTAGCAAGGATTTCTCATTTTCCTGAGCGGCTTTTTAACTTTGTTGCAATGAAACCCAGTGCCAGGACATGTCTCACAGATGGGACTGCATAGCCTGCACTGCACTCCCAGGTCACTAACACAGAGCACACTGCTGACCCAAGGGTGGGACTGTAGCAGTCTCGCAAATCTGCATAGAAGGGGATGGGATTTCATCACAATTCTCAATTTTTAAAGTATGCAACTCCCATTGGGATTTTTGCTCTTTGAGACTGAAAAAGAAATGTTAAAAAGTGTTTGACAGCGATTAAAGAACACTCCATTTTAAAATGAATGAATTTGTCTCCTGGATTCCTATAGGTGTGACAGCTGTGATTAGTTTCAACCTCTTTCCATTCCAGAATGCAGCCACAGTACTGCATCTTCTCTCTCCGCTGCCTGCCCCTCCTAACTCATTTATTTTTCCTCTCTTTAAATCCCCTATCCTGCATTATCCCTTCTCAGTTTTCCCACTAGTGAATGTTTCTCATCCTTCTTGCCCTCACCCACCTGACCACAATGTGTTTTTGAAGGGACATGAGCCCTTTCCCTGTCCCTGCACAGGGTGGGACAGGCACACACACACAGTGGTCCTCTGCTCTCCCACCTGGCCCATGGACTGTCAGAGCAGCCTATCTGTGCAGATCTTGCACATTCCTTGTGCTTCCCATGGTGCTTCCCATGGTCCTGAGCACCTCTCAGTCGCTGATCAGACCATCAGGGACCCCAGTCATCCGAGGAGGAGCTGAAGTGACCTGTCCCCAGGCACAGGAGACACTGCAATGGCTGTAGGCACTTGAGCCTGCTCTCCAGGCCATCACCCCGCAGAAGGAGGCTTCCTATTGCAGCAGAACTGAGCAGCTCTGAGCTCTCTCCAGCCTCCCAGGGCTCACTGGCAGGCATGGTTTGCTTAATCCTGTGAACATCATGCTGTTAAGGAAACAAGTAATTCACTTGAAGTCATACTTTTAAACTTTATCTAATGGCAGTAGTATTGTACTTATCTACATGCAACTTCACTCTGCAATGCGTCTTGTTATCCCCCTGAATCTCTCTCTACCTGCCTCTTTCTCATGCAATGGAGGAGAAATCATATCTTAGGAGTTGGCAGAGGGTGAGGCAGCTCCTTGAGCTCTTTCTCAGGATGTTCTATTTTTAGCATGCTTCAGTCTCTTCTTCATGGGAAATGTCAGCACTGCAACACCTTGCCCATGCCAGTTCCCTGTATCACCTGTCTGGCAAAACTAAGCCTGTGTCTTGCCTCCTCCTGCTTTCAGACATGCTCCTCATCACCACCAACCCTTATGTTTTCCACTCTGTGAGTCAAGGGAAAGTCACTGTTCCCAGCATTGATGAGCTTGGTTACAGATGCAAATGCTATGAAAAAAATGTTTTAATGGGATTATTAAGGTTTTAGGCAATGCTTTTACTTCATACCTTTGACAACAGTGTGTCATGGCATCCTGGGTTTCACTGCCGATGAGGGAACAGCCATCTACAGGCTCACAGGGGCTGTCATGTACTATGGGAACCTGAAGTGCAAGCAGAAACAATGACAGGACCAGGCAGAAGTGCATGGCACAGAAGATCCTAAGCAACTAACCTTTTAATAAAAAATCAGTTTTGTGAAATACTTTTTTTTTCAGACAGGGCAAAGGCTATTGCTTAATCATGTGAAAACTAAACAAAGTTTCTTTTAGTGCATATGAAACTGTGAACCTGATTGTTTGATCCCTGGCATCTCTTGCTATATGGTGCTCCTTCAGTTTGCGTTTTGATGGATGTTTTCATGAACTTTGCCATTTGGCCTGTAGAGGGTTTTGACAAGGTTTTTAGAAGATGAAGTGTCCCTAGTTTCTTACATAGGCTCTAGACTTGGCTTTGTCATGTATATAATTCTCCTAATGGCAGTACTACAGAAATAGAAGAGTTTTCATAGATCATGACTAAGTAGTCTAGTTGCAATCTTAATGAATTTTTAAAGTAAAGGTTATTCAAATAACTTACTTGGTTTATTGGTTCGGTTAAAATATCCAAGGAAAATTTTCTTACTGATAACTGTTCAGAAAAATACCAATATTGGCTTTTGTAGCTTTCCTGTATTCAGTGCCGATTGTGACACTAAATCTAAAGATTTTCAGTCAAGGATTTTGAACATTAATGGCATTTCTGACACACACACAATTAACTAATTGCAGCCCATGTCCAAGGATCAATTATTTTTTTCTCTCTCTTGCCTTTCAGTTGCTGACAAGGCTGACAGGTCTGTACTCGGCAGACATGCTCTGGCCCTATGTTATCCTCGAGTCAAAGTTGGGAATGAATTTCTGACCAAAGGTCAAAGTATGGAAGATGCAAAATATAGGAGTACATAGTAAAATACTAGGAATATATGGTTAGAATTTCTCTTCAGAAAGCTAAAATTTGTTAATATTTCTCTGTGCAATAACTTTGTGCATTTTCCTTTTGCTTCAGGTGCGCCCTTGACAAAAGCTGTCTATGAGAAGATGTTCCTGTGGATAGTTGTAACAGCTGCATACGAAGCTGCCCAGGCAGTACTCCATTGGTGTCCTGGATATTGCTGGCTTCGAGATCTCTGATGTAAAGAACAGGGTTTTCACAAAAGCTTCATGGAACAATGGTTGTAAAGAAAATTCTGCAACTTCTTTCATGAAGAGCCAGTTGTGCCTGACTAACCTAGTGGCCTCCTGCCATGGAGTGACTGTTTTAGTGGACAAGGGAGAGCAACTGAGGTCATCGACCTGGACTTGTGAGGCCTCTGATATGGTCCCTCACAACATTCTTGCCAGCAAATTGGAGAGCTGAGGTTCTGATGGATGGACTGTTAGATAGACAAGGAATTTGCTGGGTGGCAGCATCCAAAGAGTTATAATCAAAGACTCAATGTCCAAGTGGAAACCAGAGGTTCATACTGAAATCAATACTATTTGCTATCTTCAGTAATGACATATTGAACTCAATTTAACAGGGGTACAGACTGGAGTTGAAATCACTTGAGAAGAGCCAAGGACTGCTGAGGAAACACCAGTGTATTAACTTAAAGGAATTAGGTCAAACTCCTCTCACAGGGGATGTGGCCCAGCTGAAGCACTTCTCTACCAGTGCCACAGTGTGGGAAACAAACAGAAGGAACTGGTGGCCACTGTCCAGGTGGGCACTATGGCCTGTTTGCTACCACAGAAACTTACTGGGATTGATTGTGAGATTGGAATGCTGTGACTGATATCTATAAACTGCTCAGAAGGTACAGTCAAGGAGGGAGAGATCAGGCAGTTGTCCTGATGAGATGCATCCCCAGGTCCTGAGGGAACTGACAGATGAAGTGGCTAGGCCACTATCCATCACATTTGAGAAGTCATGGCTTTCCAGTGAAGTTCCCATTGACTGGAAAGGGGGAAACATAACCCCCATTCCTAAAAAGGAAGACCCATGGAAGCACAGGCCTGTCAGTTTCACCTCTGTGCATGGCAAGATTCTGTAGCAGATACTACTGGTACATTGGCTGATGATCACACTCAAAGAATTGCAGCTTGAATTTCACGTGGAGACCAGCAACAAGTGGTAACCCCACGGGTCTGTTTTGAGAGCAGCATTATTTAACACCTTTGCCAGGGACATGGACAGTGGGATTAAGTGCACCATCAACAACTCTGTTGATGACACCAAGCCACGTGTTGGGATCAACACACTGGAGGGAAAGTAGCATCTGGTTGTATTAAGAGCAACACTTTCAAGACAAGGCCAGTGAGACACTGGAACAGACTGGCCCCAGAGTACAGGAATGCCTCATCATTGGAAGTGTGCAGGCTCAGGCTGAATGGGACTTTGAGCAACCTCATCTAGTCTGACATATCCCTGCCCACAGCAGTGTTCTTGCACCAGGTGATTTAGGACCTTTCAAGGTCCCTTCCAACCCAAACCATTCTGTGATTCTCTCCTCTGAGCTCTGTATGTCCATGGGAGTCAGAGATTGCCCAGAAAGATAGGATTTCTGATGTGCCCCTGCCTCACTGTTTTACACAGGTTGTTTCTGGGGTTCTCCTGGGCAGGGCAAAAGGTGCTCCATGAGCACTGCACAGGGAGCCCAGGGATGAGCTCTTGTTTTGAACTTTAGAAAAGTGTGTGCCCCTCCTTGGAACAAGCTGTTCATGCCCAGACTGGTGCTTGGAGCTGCATCTGCTTGGATCACAGGCACCATTTTTTTCCACCTTGCCCCTGTGCTCTTCGCTGAACTTTATCCACTGAGTTCTTTTAGTAATAAAAATGCCAATGACCAGGAGAAGAGCATGTTTAGAACTGACACTGTTTAAAGCAGCTCAAGTGACAGTACAAGATATTTGTGATGGGATGTAAGTGCTGGACTGAGTATACATCAGAGTTGCACCACAGTTATGCAATAAAAATCTGCCTTGAGTCCAGGAGGAAATCACTGGAAATGCAACAGTATAATCTATTAGTCCTACATCCAAGTTCTCCAAGTGCTTTGACTAATTGAGATTCTGTCCTTATGTTTCTAGACAAATTATTTATAGTCAATACATTCACAGCATTGGTAAGATACAAAACATTTCTAATTATATCTCGTCAAATCAAATGACAATTATGCCCTTAGTTCAGTTTGCCAGACAATGCTTTGCCAAAGAATGTTTGCCAAAAAATGTTTTGACCGAAGAAAGAGGAAGAATCCAGAGCATCTGCCAAGCAGACTCTATAAAAGTGACTTTGCAGTGCTCTACCCTGTCTCCTAGAACAGTTTCAAGGTAAGTGCACTGGATCTAGAGATTAGCTGAAATTAGGCATCCTCCATTATTGCACATTATGCAATATATTTTTCCCTTTGAAACTGGTCTTGGATTAAGTTTTCCATCAACTTTCAAGGTAGTCACATATTTTCTCTCGATACCTTTTTTATTTAATTATAATTTTATATTAAAATAACAAGTTTACTTTAACATAATTCATATTACCAAATATGACACTACAATCCATTAAGCCAAAGTACAATCTGTACAGTGTCATAAGACACAAATAACAAAGATTTTTAAAAGGTTATTCTGCCAATGGATGAAAAAATATTCTTCTCTTCTGTATTTAAATAATTACAAATAAGGAAAAAAAACTTTGCCAGTTTTAGCACTTTAGTTCTAGTCTGTGCTAAATTTGAAATAATTGGAAAAGGTGTCCTTGTAATCAAGATACATTAATGCTCTATTGTTCCTACATTTGTTTTCTCCCAGAGGATTCTTTCCTGAAGTGCCTTCAATAAAGGGCAGACATGGCATCAGCAGATGCCGAGTTGGCCATCTTTGGGGAGGCGGCTCCGTACCTCCGAAAGTCTGAGAAGGAGAGAATCGAGGCCCAGAACAAGCCTTTTGATGCCAAGTCATCTGTCTTTGTGGTACATCCTAAAGAATCCTTTGTGAAAGGGACAATCCAGAGCAGGGAATCGGGGAAAGTCACCGTCAAGACTGAAGGGGGAGAGGTGGGTAAAATGCAAGATTTAGAAACAGCATTTCCTTCCCACTCTGGCTCTGAGCTGACATGCATGTACCTCCCTGCCCCTGACAGACCCTGACCGTGAAGGAAGATCAAATCTTCTCCATGAACCCTCCCAAGTATGACAAAATCGAGGACATGGCCATGATGACCCACCTGCACGAGCCCGCTGTGCTGTACAACCTCAAAGAGCGTTACGC
>JAOXXN010000230.1:2247975-2260759 GCA_026770055.1 Myrmophylax atrothorax
TGCTGTCCCATGAGCAGACATGACACCTCAGGCTGGATGTGGAGGTTCTAATGACTTCCTGGAGGGGAGTTATCCCAGCTCCTGTCTCACAGGCTTCTTTCACACCCAGCTCACAACCTGAGGGGTCAGGTGTGCCCTGGGCAGCTGCTGCAAATGGTCCATTGGTAACAGGTCATGAGAAATGGCATAGAGGGTGGAGAATGCACAGCTTTGTTCACACTCACACAGTGATAAACTGGTCCCAGCTTGCTGAACTAGGACACTCATCCATACTGTTTCACAGAATCTTTAAGATTTTGAAAAGACCTTTAAGATCACCAAGTCGAGCGGTCAACCCAGCAGCATCACTATGTTTACCACTAAACCATGTCCTCAAAGCGCCATATCCACATGTTCTTTGAACACTTGCAGGAATGGTGACTTCACCACTTCCCTGGGCAGCCTCTTCCAGGCTTTGACAAGCCTTTCCATGAAAAATTTTTTCCTAATACCCAATTTAAACCTTCCGTGGTTCAACTTGAGGCTGTTTCCTCTTGACCTGTCACTTGTTAGCTGGGAGAAGAGATCAAACCCCATCTGTAGTTGTAGAGAGTGAAAAGGTTCCCACTGAGCCCCCTTTTTTCCAAGCTGAGCTGCCTTATCTCCCTCAGCTGCTATTTATGCTCCACACCCTTCCCCAGCTCTGTTCCATTCTTCAGACACACTCCAGCCCTTCAAAGTCTTTCTTATCATGAGGGGCCCAAAACTGACACCAGGATTTGAGGTGGTATCTCAGCAGTGCCCAGTACAGGGGGACAGACACTGCCCTGGTTCTTCTGGACACACTGTGGCTGGTACAAGCCAGGATGCCCTTGGTCTTTGAGCCTGCCTGGGCACACACTGCCACATGTCAACCAGCATCCCCAGGTCCTCTCCCACCAGCAGCTTTCCAGCCCCTCTGCTGCCCACCTGGAGCATTCCATAGACCCAAGGGCAGGACTGGCACTTGACCTTATTGAACCTCACACCATTGGCCAATAGGACATCCAGCCTGTCCAGATCCCTCTGCAGAGCCTTCCTGACCAACACTCCTCACCACTTGTTCTCATCTTTGAACTTGCTGAAGGTGCCCTCAATCCCCACATCCAGGTCATCAATGAAGACATTGAACAGGACTGACCCCTGTACTGAGTCCTGGGGAACCCCATTAGTGCCTGACCCCAACTGGATGTAACTCCAACCCCCATCACTCTCTGGGCCTGGACATCCAGGCAGTTTTTCACCCAGTAAAGCCCGCACCCATCCACATCACAGAAAATCAGTTTCTCCAGGATAATGCTATGTCATGTGGTAGCCAAAGAGTTTATTAAACTCTAGGTTGATGAAATCCACAGTCCTCATCCAGTAAGAGGGTCACCACTTTAATTCAGTTTGTTTCATTTTCATGACACCATCTGCCAAAACTGTTGAAGCACCTGTTCTCTCTGCCTCTCAGGCTTTCCAAAGCCTACAGGCCTTCTGTGAAAAACATGAGGCAAAGAGAGCTATTGCTCCATATCCCTCACTAACAAGAGCTACCTTCTTGTTCCCCCTTTTATGGCCATGAAATGATAGCTGTCAGCTGTGTCTAGATGGTAGGAGATGCATATTTATGTTACTTTCTAATCATGTAGTTCATGGTGAGGAACAAAAATGGCATTGACTCCCTTCAGTTACACAAGATGCTCATGGACAACACATCCAGGTGCTGCAAGATGTGAAAAACAGTTAAATTCTTGTGCATTAAACTGGATTCTGAGCCAAAGTGATCTGAAGAATGGCACTTATTCTTTGTAGCTGACATCTGAGCTGGAGCAATATCACTAAACAGCTAACAGAGAATGTTCAAGCATATAAAATATGAAAAACCTCCAACTGGATTTTGCCATGTGCAGTGGACTGCACAAAGCACCATTTCAATGTCAGTAAGACATGACTGGCCAAACTGGTCAGCAGTCAAGGCAGTCACTACCAGGCACTATTCCATGGAGAGGAGCTCTGTCTAATATCAGAGGAAATAAATGAAATAGTAGAGACTGAAACTTAAGCAGAGCAGCTGCACTGGCATAACCACCTTTCCTCTATCAGGACACAGCACAACAGTATTTGATGCCCTGGAAAATACATCAGATACTCATGAGTACAGCAGGATCCACAGTCTCCTTAAGGGCACTTCTATCTGACAGATCTGTACTTGGTCTGGCACCTGATTTCTCCAAACTGAGCAGTCATGGAAGGCCACTTCTTTCAACTATACCTCAAACAAAACAATAATAATTTTTATTTATGAGTATCTTGAATGCCTCTGTCTTAGGCAAAATCTGTTATTTTGCTATTTACTCCACAACCTCTCCAGAAAATTTAATCCAGTGCTAGATCATTCCTACAGTGAAAGAATATTTTCCTAATGTTCTTATGGATCCTCCTGTGTGTCAGTTTGTGCCTATTGCCTTTTTTCCCTCTCACCAGGCACCACTAAAAGAGCCTGGCTCCATCTTCTTTACACCCTGACTCTGGGCATTACTATATATGTATGAGATCCCCCTGAGACTTCTTGTCTCCAGGTTTTTTCAGTTTCAGTTCTCTCATCCTTTCCCCATAGTAGCAATGTCCCAGTCCCTTAATCGTCTTCATAGTTCTTTTTTTGGAGTCTCTGAATTATGTCCATGTCTCTCTTGGACTGTGGAGCCCAGAAGTGAACAAGCAGTTTAGGTGTGGTCTCATGAGTGCTGAATAAAGGGGAGGGACCACTTCCCATGAACGGCTGGCAACACTCCTCCTAATGCAGCCTAGGACACGATTAGCAATAAAGTTGTTTTGTTGGCTCATATTCAGCTTGGTGTCCACCAAGATCATCATATCCTTTTCTGCACACCTTCTTTTCAGCTGGGTCATGCTTGGTCATACATGAAAATCTTGGTACCTGAGAATTGCTTCTCCTTTCCAGGTGCAGACTCCTTGTTGAAATACAGGAGGTTCCTGTCATTCCATTTCTCCAGCTTGTCAAGGTCCCTCTGGATGGCAGCATGACTCTGGCATATCAGCCACTCCTCCCAGCTTGTGTCATCAGTGAACTTGCTGAGGATGCATTTTGCCCCGTCATCCCGGCTATTAAAGAAGATGTTAAGCAGGACTGGACCTGTATTGACCTCTAGGATACACCACCATTTATTGGTCTCCAACTAGATTTTGTGCCACTCAGCATCACCCTCTGAGCCTGGACATTATGCCAGTTTTTAATTCACCTCACTGTCTGTTCATCCAGCGCACACTTCAACAGCTTCTCTACAAGGATCTTATGGGAAACACTGTCAAAGACCTTCCCAAAGTCAAGGTCAACAATGTCCACTCTTATTTACCAAACCAGTCACATCATCATAGAAGGTGATAAGGTTGATCAAGCATGACTTCCCCTTGGTGAATCCATGTTGATAACTCCTAATTATTGTATTGTCCTCAAGGTACTGGGAAATGCATCTAGGATCCATTGCTCCAACCTTCCCAATGACCGAAGTGAGGCTTACTGGTATGTAGTTCTCTGAACACTCTTTCTTTCCCTCCTTGATGACAGGAGTGCCATCTGCTTTCCTTCAGCCTTCAGGCACTTCTGGTAATGACCATGACAGATCAAAGATTAACAAGAGTGACCTCATAATTGCACCAGCCATCTCTCACATCAAGGCTGTGTCTGCTTTGTTCCAGACTTTCTCCCTGCTCTCTGCACCACAGGTCTCCTGAAGGTCTGTGCTGGTTTAAAGGTAAACCAGCAGGAGAAATGAGCCCAGCTCAGAACCCAGATCAAGAGAGATTAGAAGTCAGAGTTACAATTTACTAAAAATATTACAATAAATACAATTATACAGAGGGGGAAAAAAAAATTTAACCCACAAAAAACAGATATATAACCTGACACCTTTGGGCATAAACAGAACAGTGTTTTTACCCCTGTGCTGAGTGCCATGTGATCCCCCTGAGTACAAAGTAAAAGGAAAGGAAAATCTGTTGGTGAGGATGATGGTCACAGTTCTGTTGAAATAATGACTGCAGTCTGGTCAAAAGTGGCAGTCACAGTCTTGTTGAGGTTCTGGTCCTCCTCTGGGTCCCACAAGTGGTACCAGAAATTCCCAAAACCTGAAGATTATTTATGTTCAGGTTCAGGTGGGAATGCCCAGTACCTACCCCAGGGCAGAAAGTTTCAAAATGGGTAATTTAACTCTGTGAGTCATGGGGTATTTCTGGAATCTTTGATGGTCTAGGTTGTTGCAACTGCATTGTGCCTGTCCCTAATGGCCCATCAGCAGACAGGACCCCGCAGGTGGGTGTGAAGGTGCTGATGCCTCCCTGGAGGAGAGTTATCACAGCTGAGCCACTGGTGTGAAGACAGAAACATTCCTGTGCCTCACAGGGTTCTTTCACGTCCAACTTGTAGCCTGGTGAGTCAGGTGTGCCCTGGGCAGCTGCTGCAAATGATGCATTATAAACAGTTAATGAGAAATGACACAAAGGGTGTAGAATACACAGTTTTGGTTACACCCACACAGTGATAAACTGGACTCTGCTGCTGTGACTAGGACAAGGTCTTACTACCAGAATTCTGTACCTCAAACTTTTCCATTTCATGTGTCACCAGGGCTCTGGCCCCATTCAGCAATGGCCCCACATTTTTCCTAGTCTTTCTTTTGCCATCTACATACTTATGTAAACCCTTCTTGCTGTCTTTTACATCTTTGGCCAGATTAGGGTTGGTTGAACCACCTCAGAGCTGGAATTGATCAACATGGAGAAGGGAAGGCTCTGGGGAGAACTAATGGCAGCCTTCCAGTACTTAAAGGGAGCTTATAGAACAGAGGAAGAGCAACTTTTTACATGGACGGATAGTGATAGGGCAAGGAGGAACCGTTTTAAGGTAAAAACATGACAGTCATAAGTGAGATACTGGGAAGAATATTCTTTACTCAGAGGGTGGCAAGACCCTGGCACAGGTTGCCTAGAGAAGCTGTAAATGCCCCATCCTTGAAAGCATCCAAGGGCAATTTGGACAGGGCAGGCCACGAGCAACCTCATCTTTTGGGTGGCATCCCTGACCATGGCAGGGGAGTTGGAACGAGATGACCTTTAAGGTTTCTTCCAACCCAACCCATTCCATTATTATATGATTCAATCGCATTTGGGCTTTGAATTTTCTAAGCTCATCCCTGAATGCTCAGGCAGTGTCTCTCGGGTTCCTCCCAGATTACTTGTGCTTGCTTCCACCCTCCATATGCTGCCTTTTTGTATCTGGAGTTTTGCCAGAACCTCCTTATACATCGCCTCAGTCTTCCTGGAATCTTCTTTACCTGAATTACTACTCCATCATGACCATGTGCCTCAACAAAAGCAAAGGGTAAAATTACCCATAGTTACATATAGAGTTTCACATATTTGAGTCTTACATGTTAGAGCTCTGTCAGCTAAGGATTAAACATTTATGACCTTGAAAAAAACATGTCTAGGTATCTCAAGAATGTCCTTGATGACAAAAAATTATTCTTGGTGGGAAGAAGTAAATGGAGAATAGCTGTGAGAGAAGTCTGTGATACTTACACTGGGGAAAAAATATCGATAAGTGCAAAGTAATACACATAGGAAAAGCAGCCCTAACTGTCAAATATGGTAATGCACAGTGTTCAGATCTATGGTGGCACAGTATTAGTTCTGTATGTTGTCAGACCTCAGGAAAAAAAGGTAGAAGGAGAAATTATAGAGGGTAATATCAAAGCTAGAACTAAATAATTTCATACAAGGAGAGTTAAGATAGATCAGTACTATTTGCCTTGTTATGTGGAGAGGTATTGTTCATTTTTTTCTATTATGGGAAGAAATAAAGATTGACAGGGAAATAAGCACCAGTACAATAAAGATTTTTTCAGTAGATTTAATTAATCTATTAATATCATTGTCAGAGAGCACTTTGAATGCCAAAAAGCAAAACTGTTCTTAAATTGATTAAATCAAAGGAATAACAATCTAGCAAAGATTATTGAATACAGACATGGGTCCTCCTATAAATCATTGAACTCAGGATGTCCAGCATATAGGAAAATACATAAATGAATATAATTTTATATTTATATCCAGAGATAGAATACAACTTAAAGAGTACTTAAAATGGTTCAAGGTGCTTATTCTTTCTGAGTTGCTGTGCTGTATTATGTTAAACTGAAAGAATGGAAACACAGTAATATTTAATAACCTGATTATGTTAAGCAGTGCAGACAACAGTGAAATCCATATATCCTATCCAAGGTCTGTAAGTAGAGAGCTCTGTGAAAGGACAACTGTCATCATACTTATGATGGCCTCAGAAAAAGTTAAGGTATGCACCAAATGTCACTGTGCTTGCCCAGTGAATGGTTGTCCCTGCTCCCTTAGCTCAGATTCATGGAGCATCTATGGCTTACAGTCACTAGTGGTTACCCTCATTCCTCTAGTCATCATTAGCTGCATGTCCTGTCTTAGGAATCTTCTCATATTATTTATAGGAGATTTTTTCACATAGCTAGTAAGAGACCAAAATTTTCTAATTATATCCAATAACATCACTTTCCAGTTTTCAGTTCATTCAGTTTGCCAGACAATGCTTTGCCAAAAACAAGGTTTGCCAAAAATGCTTTGCCCAAAGACAGAGGAGGCATTTGTAGCATGCGCTGCCCAGACTCTATAAAAGAGTCCTTGAATCTGGGCTATCCTGTCTCGAGAGAAAACTTCATGGTAAGTACGTGTCTGTGGCTGGCAGAAAGGGACAGTGTCCTTGCAGTCCATGTCATACTGCAGCCCTGCTGTCCTGTATTTGTACCTGCAAGGGTTCAACATCTGTAAGATAAAGCATGTTGGTATTTTCACTTTGCAACCTGCCTGTGGAATTCTGTGCATCAGTAATGAGGAATCTGCCATTTCTGCTTTACAGCACTGATCATCTTCTGACCTGCAAGACTCTTCTCATAAGAGGTAAGACCCTAATTTACTCACAATTAAGGCACAGACAAAACGGTGGAAGATTCTGTAGAAAAGCTTCCTTCATGGCAACAAAGTACTGTAAATTTTTTAGGCAATTTCTGTATGCCCATATGTTACTGGCCACTGCACCTTTATGGCAAATAAAGTATGCTGGTGGTTGGGGAGGCTGCTCATGACAAGCAAGGTTTCCAAAGTGGCTGTACTTGAAGCCACTAGCCACCGATATCATGCCAGGAAATGCTTCTTGGGGATTCCTCATGATTAATTATGGAACAGTGAGGTAAATGATCTGTTCTGGCATGAAGTCCAGACAGACAGAGCCATCCAACAGAGCAGACTACTGCAAAACGTTACAGACTGGTAACAAATTATATGTATTCCCACATATGAAACTGTCAAAAATATATATATAAAAATACTTCTCAGGTGATACTGCAGAGTTGTAATTTGCATGTAGGCTTCCTAGTAGGAGACTTGGAAAAATGCAAAAATAATGAAGAACTAACCAAACACACAAAAACAAGGGGGATGTACTGCTCCTATTTCTATAAAATAAACCAAAGTGGAGGTTCTGCATATTGCTAGGATTTCTGCAAATGTATGTTAACGTTTTAGTTATTTAGGTAACTAAAAGTTATGACATGGCTTCTAATTAAGCTGTTTGTCTAACTTCCTAGGAATTCAGATACGTTCTGTTTCTGGACCTATGGTACTTCTTTGGAAACCCAGTATTGCATTTGGATATCCAGCTTTGATTTATAAATCCTTAAACTAGGTTTCCTATCTGTGTCTGTAGTTATTTTGACAAACAATTAACATACAAGGAAATAATTTGTCATGCAGTATTTTAACCTAATGTATTATCTGTTCTTATATATCACTTGCTTACTCAGAGTTGTCTTGCAACAGATTTATATCATTGTCAAGGAAATATCAGTGAAGTTAAGGTGAGAGCCACAGTAAAATCTAAGCATGAAATCAAATAGGAAGTGAACTATAATTTATAAAATTAATTTTTTGGACAATGAAACATGGGAGGGGATGGATGGAAGTCTTACGTTGTTCAGACAGAACAAACCTCTAAAATTTCCAGTTTGACTTTCATAGATCATTGAAACAGTTCCATTGTCCACAGAGAGGATTATTTCTAATTTAGACCTCGGTATATCTTTCCATTTAAACCCAGAGACAAATCTGTGTGTATGTCTAAGACATCTTAAGGATATAAATTAATAAGCAAAGGGGGTCCAGCTAGTACAGACTAGCACAGCTGACAGCATAGCCAACATTCACAGGTAGTTTCAACAGTAGGAAAATGGGTTTACACATCTACCCACACTTTATAATCACAATCTAGTCTAAAACACTAGGAGACTGGAATCTGAGTTTCCTTTAGCCTTAGGGGTTTTGATTTGCCCTGACACATGCTTTAGATTTTTGCCCTTGCCACAGGGTTGGATGGCAATTCTTTATCACAGGACCAACCTTTCTGCAGGAGGAGGTGCGCCAGTGTGAAACCAAGAAGATGGCAGTATGGCAGGAGGACAAGCAGGATGGCAGTTTCGGGAAGGATGTAGCTGTTTAGCTTCTGTTCTTGGTGTTTCTTTCCCTAAAACTCCCCGATGAGTGACACAGAGAAAGTCCAAACCTGATTTCAAAGACTTCTGTTAAGATGCTGGGCTATTTAAATGGTTTGGGATGAGAAGCAAACAATTCTAGTGAATGATTCAGAGCATTAGCAAAAGATACTATGCACTTGTTAGTCCTCACAACACCTTCTGGACTCACCTCTCTCTTTTGTCTATATGCAAGTAAGGCTTTTAATATCTTTATGGTTTAGTGGTGTGAACACACTCTTCCTGTGCATGAGGCCTCACTGGTGCTTCAGTTGTACATTGGAACCCAGCACTTAATATTTACTTGCAGAAGGACACAAATGCATTTTTTAAAGCTTTGAGCTTACAAAATTGCAACTGCTCTACTGCTATTGCGTTCAATCCCAACAGCAATCCTCCACAAAGCATTCATTTAAAATTTCCTGGTGAAATCTCCAGTCTCCTGGGGCCTATCAATTTAAGTGGAAAGAGCAATTTTTTGAAGAGGAACTAGGGGCCTTAGAATTTAGAAGTTACCTTGCTCAGCTTGACAAGGTGTAAATGACTTGGCCATTTCCCAAAGTTCTGTAGATGTCTAGAAAGGTAAAAAGAAGCAAATCTTTCAGTTGGCACCTTTCAAAATTTGAATCATATTATAGAATACATCACTACTAAACAGAAGTCAGTGCTAGGAGCTTGGTATTTATTATCACCACTAGCAGCTCAAAGGATACATTAATTGAATCCTCAGGAACTGGGTAGATGACATCACACAGAGGGACTTGTGAATATGCAACAGAGCAATGTTACTCTGGAGAAGGGCACCAAAAGACTACATCCTGGAGTCAATAGGAACATTATAAATTTTAGAAAAAGCAATGTAAAGTCCTGCATGTAAGAAAGAGTAGCCTCATGCAATAGGACATGTTGTCTTTCATTTGTTTGAAAAACAACATTGCAAAAGAGGACCCTGCATCCTTGTGCACATGTCAGAGTGTGCGTTTGGAGGACAACAGCACATTATCAGACACTAAGAACCGCACAACCAGCAGGAAAATAAAAGTGATTCTATCCCTGCCTTCAGCTCCCATGTCAGGGACACCGTGTTCAGTTTGGTGTTTCTTGGTGTCAAAAAAGACAGTGACATTCTAAAGTGAGTTCATGAGTTCAGTGGAGAACTTTCACCATAGTTACAAGAAAATTGTGTATGAGGAGAGGCTGAAAGGGTAAGGTTTATCCAAGCAGGGGATAAAATTAAAAACTGGTTCTCTTTATGTTGTCTTGCTGTTCTAACAAAAATGAGGTGGTTCTATTGTATAAAGAGCCAGATTCTTCTCAGATGGGAAGACTGGAAGTCTGAGAGATAATAGCCAGGGATTTCAGCCACAGAAATTTTGATTAGGTAATAAAAAGGGGGCAAAAATCACCATCAGGCTCATCAGACATTAAATTGGGATGCAGGAGGACTGAGAAATATCAATTCTCGAACATAATGAAAACTTCACTGGAAAAGGCACTTGGAACCTGGGTCCAATATTTACCCTGATTGCACAGGAAGGTGAACTGAAGAATTGCCTGAGATTCTTCCCAAATCACACATTCTATTCCACTAGAGTCTATCAATAAACTGTGTTGCAACAAAAGATGTTGACCCACTTGGATAACATATCTGCTCTTCCACAGTGTTCTTTGTTGACAAGTTTTCAATAGAGTTACAGTCATGTCATCAGATGCCGAGATGGCCATTTTTGGGGCAGCAGCTCCGTACCTCCGAAAGTCTGAGAAGGAGAGAATCGAGGCCCAGAACAAGCCTTTTGATGCCAAGACATCTGTCTTTGTGGTGCACGCAAAGGAGTCCTATGTGAAAAGCACAATCCAGAGCAGGGAATCAGGGAAAGTCACTGTCAAGACTGAAGGGGGAGAGGTGGGTAAAATGCAAGATTTACAAACAGCATTTCCTTCCCACTCTGGCGCTGAGCTGACATGCATGTACCTTCCTGCCCCTGGCAGACCCTGACCGTGAAGGAAGATCAAATCTTCTCCATGAACCCTCCCAAGTACGACAAAATCGAGGACATGGCCATGATGACCCACCTGCACGAGCCCGCTGTGCTGTACAACCTCAAAGAGCGTTACGCAGCCTGGATGATCTACGTAAGTGGCACAGCAGCTTCCTTTGGGCAGCTGCAGGAGCTGCTCTGCCAGGCCCAGGGGAAGCCAACGTGCTGTCTCCCTTCCTCGCAGACCTACTCGGGTCTCTTCTGCGTCACTGTCAACCCCTACAAGTGGCTGCCCGTGTACAACCCGGAGGTGGTGTTGGCCTACCGAGGCAAGAAGCGCCAGGAGGCCCCTCCACACATCTTCTCCATCTCTGACAATGCCTATCAGTTCATGCTGACTGGTGAGTGACTTGGTTTTCTTTAGAATGACTTGGATGTGAATGCTCGCAGTGGAGAAAAAGAAGTCTTTTCACTGCAAAGTAGTTCAATGTAATGGTGCTGTGAGGATGGATGTTCCCTCATCACTGGAAATAGTTTCTTTACTGAACACCATCATTTAGATCATGTTTATTCCAATCAATGTCAGAATTTAATGTCCAAGATGTTTGGTAGGTTATGTCTAGCACTCAATACATTGTCAGATTTTTCTTCAAAGAAATTTGGATATACCTTCAAAGTTCTGCTTTTTCTCTTCAGTGAAAGAATTGTTCTTTGATTGGACTTAATTGTTCTTTGAATGACTGAAAGTTGTTAGAGCAGAGTTTGTATATAACATTGTGTCTAAAGGGAAAGGACATTCAACATGGAAGCCAATGCTTCCTATGATGGCTTTATGAAAACTTGGGACACAGCCTCAGCCAGACATTACAGTGAAACCAGCATGGAAAATTGATACTTCCTCCGTCTTAGAAACCATTTCTTTTTTTCAATTGATTAATATATGTGGAAGCAACACCAAAGAAGGGTCTGTTCTAGCATTGCCTAAATCTCCAGAATTTTAGGAAAGAGCAGAGTAGTCAGAAAATATATAACGTAAAGAGGTATATCTAAAATTGTTAAACTATGTATTCCATTTTCTAGCCCAAATTACTGTTTTTATTTCTGTAGTATTCATAGAGTTAAGAAGATTAATTGGAAGGGAATAAAATGAGAACAGAACAGTAATAAATTGATTTTTGATTAGCATGTCATGGCCATATTTATATAAGTCATCATGTATTGACCCTTGCTGACACCTTGAAGAGACATGAAGGAACTTTATGACTGCAACCCCAAACTTCTCCCTAAGAGTTAGTTCCAGAATGCTTTAGTCAGTTCAGATATCATGCAGATTTTTCAGTTTACACAGTGCAAAAATTTGATCAATGAAGGGATGATGGGAGAATGGATTAAAAAAGCAACCAGACAAAATTCTGGAAATCAAACTCAGCCCAAGCTATTGCACACAGAAGTATCAAACTGAGCTCTGAAATTTCACTAGGCTAGAGCATGGGAGACTGTTCTGGTAAAGGTTACTCCATGTTTATGAAGTTTCTGTGATTCTCTTTGGGCAACAATCAATTGGCCACCTACATGAAAACCATGCAAGGGGCTTATGGACTGATCAGGAGTGGTTGTTCTTTGTGTGATAAAGCTTATGAGAAGCACACGCGCCGGTTCACTTCAGCTGACAGACAGATCATTCATTCAGCAACTCTACAAAACTGCTCCTTAGTTGGAATAATTTTCAAAGAAAAAATGAGCAGCTTGACATGAAGAGCCTATGTAGAAAGAGCAGCCTATTTGCTACACCTGCCAACCACATCAGGGCTGACATATCAACTTCCCAGCTGCAGCTGGGAACATTAAAATGTTAAAAAGGAAATAGGTGTTAAGGTAGGCATGTTAATAGAAGGAATTAGCTGCCTATTACCAGTGCACCTTCTAAAAGTCACAGGAGTATTGTTATCAAGAATAATTTTTTTTAAAATTTAGTAATTTTTTTCTCTACCACAGATCGGGAGAACCAGTCGATCCTGATCACGTACGTACACCCCCTGCTCGGGTCCCTGCGGGGCTGCCCAGGGCCAGGGCCCTTCCTGCCTGACCACACACTCTCTGCTTCTCTCCTTGCTCTGACAGTGGAGAATCCGGTGCCGGGAAGACTGTGAACACAAAGCGTGTCATCCAGTACTT
>JAOXXN010000230.1:2270981-2289974 GCA_026770055.1 Myrmophylax atrothorax
GTCAGAGAGTGCCTCGAGAAACAGATCTGTTCTCTGAATCTCTGCTTTGTCCTGGAACTGCAGGAAGGACAGGCAGGTTGTGCCTGGTGCATCTTCACACCTCAAGTCCTTGTGCACAGTGGTGTTAAAAGAAGTGGCTGAAAACACTGAAGGGAGGCACCTTGGGAAAGCAGAAGTGCTAGTGGGGACTGGAAGGACAAGTAGAGTGCGGAGACAGAGTGTGAGACAGGTAGAGTGTGGTACAGGTAGAGTCTTTGGAGATCAGAGAGAATGTGTTTACTCTTTGGGCCTTCCCTTGGCATCCAACTACTTTGCAAGCAGGTAATGTTTCTCGATAGAGTCTAAATGTGATGGTCTTCATGGCAGGCACACAAGTCAGTGCACAGAGTATTAGGATTTAAGCCAGGCAGGAAGTTTTCCCATCCTTAAGTGCTCTTGGAAATTTCAGAACTTCCTCCTCTCTTGGCATTCCAAAACACCTTTTACTGTTTGTCCCATCCTTAAAGTCATCTGTCTTGGGTAGACCAAAATCTGGCCTTAATGAAAGATGGACTGTGTCCCTGTCTCTACATTGCAATGAAGAACCACTGAAATCAAACAAGAAGACACTTAGGATTAACACAGAGAAAAGTACTTTTTTCCAAGAAGTAATTTGAGATTGTGGATGAGTTCTTGTGGAAGTGAGAGGGAAATGTACATGAAAAACATAATACAAAACAACCCACGATAGTTCTGTGTGTAACTGCCTGCACCTTACTCTTTACACAGGAAGTATTCTGTCTGTTAAAACAGAACAAAAACAACAATCAGATTTTGGATCATAAGTAACTTGTGACAGTTCCTAAGAGTAGTTCAGCCACATCTCAGACAAGGATGATATGCATGCTCCTTCCATTCATGGTATTCAAAAAAACCCAAGATATCAAAACTAGATTAATTAGTTTCATTTATGGTACCTGTCATCAGTCAGTGTATTCAACTGCTCAGCATGTGCTCAGATGTTTTCTGTTGGGAGTAGTTGCTTTCTCAAGATTGCACTATTCTAGTAACCTTGATTTCCTTTCCATCCAAATCCTCCATCTTCAACTCCTTCTACCAGTTGTGGTCTCTCTTTTTGACTATTCTACCCAGACACCATGCAGCCTTCTCACCTCACTCACCTGTTCTGTAACAGGAGCTCCTCAGCTGCTTTGGTGAGTGATGGAAAGGGCATCCTGAAGGTCATGTCCTGATCCAGGACCCACTCTCCAGTTCTCTTTCATGGGTGCTTCCTGGAAAGATAGGAGGAGCCTAAGTAACTGTGAAACTTTGATATTCACTCAGCATCTGCCCAGGTATTATTTTTTACCTTCTTCTCCACTTCACAGTTAAGTGATACTGAGATATCTTTGGAGTCCCAGTTGCTCTCTTCCTTCTCTCTTTTCTGGAAGACAGAAGTGTGAAACATTAAACACACATGTGACAGACTATGTTATTCCATAAAAGCATTGAAAAAATTAACCTTGAAGCAGTCTTAAGAGTACAATTAGGAGTCAGAAAGATCTCCAAAGTCCCTCCATGCTTTGGTGCATGGCACAGGGCAGTCTTCTTAAGTAAGTCCTAGCCCCAGAATTGCCATGGCTAAAATTGCCCAGTACCTATTCTGTATGTCTCCCTCTGGATACTTTTAAGTATCTGGTGCTTCTGTTCATCAATCTGTTTTCCTCAAAAATAAATTAATGCCTCCAGTATTATCTGGTGCAGAAATTTTTGACTACATAGCACTATGACACCACTTTGGACTAGATACTTCCTGCAGGGAATCATGCATCTCATCAAACCCATGCATCTCACAAGTCAACAGGAGAAAAAGAGGTTTGGTTAAGGAAAGTGTGTCCTACCATCTCCAGAGTCCAGTGCCCAGCTGCATCATAATGTTGGGAGGCGTTGGGATGAAAAGCCGTGCTCTGAAAGATTGGTGTTTCAGCAATTTTGTTTCTTTGGTGTTAACATTCCTGGGAGTTCTCGTTTTACACAGAGAGCAGCAGAAATGCTGCTGCAGCAGGAGAGGGCTCACCAGGGGTCCACAGGGCTCTCACTGAGAGCACAGCTGACAACAGCACTGGCGAGCTGCAAATCCCATGGGGAATGTTCCTCAAATAAAGTGTTGCACTGAATAATCCACAGATTTATAAAATCTGACCACCTTTTTATTTTTCTTTTTTTTTTTCTGGAGTTCTTGATGATTTTCATTATTTCTGAATCATAGTTTAGTCATTTATCTGACAAGATTCACGTTTGGTACAGTTGAATACCAAGGAAAAAAAATACTGTTCCCAGCAGGGATATAAAATAGTTTTTGTGAGTAAGGTTGGCAATCGCAGTCTGAAGACATACCGGTTCTAATGCTGATCCCTCAGAGACCTGCTATAATAGCAAAGGTGCTGCACCAAGAGTAATTTTTATCAATGTGATTGAGAGAAAAATGATTTTTAAGTGAAAGCTGCTTGTGGAGCTAGCCCTAGATTAGCAAAAACCCCATGGCAATTGCTTGTGAGTTTTTTGGTTGCAATGAAGGTTTCAAGAGCATCTAAACAGCCAACAGATGATCAGTCTGAAAAAAGCCCAGAAGAAAATAAGACCTCTGCAGAAAAGCTGATTTATCACTGAGGAGCAATTAGGAATATTCACACTTTTTTATAGAAGAGGTTTTGGAATAAATAGGAGAGTAACAACACAACAGGAATGGATCGTATTCATCCAATATTGCTAAATGAATTAAAATCTGAAGAAACTGAATTATTTTCTGGGGCATATAAACAGTGCTTAAGTCAATGTCAGAGAAATGGAAATTGCAAACATAACATCAGGCTTTAAGAGGGATTCAGGAATGAATCTGAGAATAGACCCCAGAACTTGGGATTTATATATCAAAAACACTGCTCAAGAAGGAAGAAAACATACTGCATAAGGACCAGCAGAGCTGTTGGAGAATTGTCTTAGTTTTGGGGGGGAGAACCAAAATGTTTACCCACAAATGGGGGAGGGGATTCCTCTACAATAATCACATCACTCGTCACTCTTTATTAAATTTAAGAAAGGGAACCGTAATCAGGAAAAATGGCTGTCAGAAGGATAACTGTTCTTAACTGATATATATATATATATATATATATGTGTGTGTGTGTACCTATAGATATAACTGTAAACAGACCAGAGCAAACTGCCTCCCCAACACAATTAAAACCAAAACAAAACAACCCCTAAACCGGCAGGTTTCCTCCTGAAGAAAAGTTATAGGCAATGTCTGTGTCACAGTCTGGCTGGCTGCAAGGTGAGCTCTCAGATGAGTTCTCTCTCTCCTCTGTGTCCCCTGTCCCAAACAATGAAGGAAAGCTGGAAATGGAGAACTGCAACATATGCCAGAAAGCAGCTGTAACCTCTCTCTCTCCCGGTTCGCTGCTGCAGCCAGGGCAGGCCGGTCACGACACTGCAGGTAGCGGTGAGACTGGAACAGAAACCGGGACCCCGATGCCGAAACCGGGAGCAGAAGCATTGGCAGAGAAAAAAACTGGCTTATTCCACAGTTGCAGCAAGGAGCAGCAGCAACGAGAAGCAGGAGAAACGGCTTCTGCTCCATAGCAGCACACACCACAACTCCCCTGTTCAGCCCGAGCTAAAAAAAATGGAAAAATCCCCCAAACCAAAAGATCACCGAAGTGATCAAAAAACAGAGGGTAGCAGTTAACTATTCTTTTGTTAACTAATAATGGCATGGGCAGTTAGTTGCACGGGAAAGAATTTACATAATAATTCCAAACTACAACGAGAATAAAAACTAAGTGTGTGCCAAAAGTGTCCTCATCAATGCTGGGAACTGCAGTGCTCACGCTGGAGCAGAGAAATTCAGTGATGACAACATAAGGTTACTGCCCAGTGCAGAACTGTGCTTGATTAGATCCAAAGAAAACATCTAAAAGGTTATCAAGGAAAACAGCTTTGTCCATTGATGGTAGCTCATTTCTCTGTTTAGATGAGAAAGATTTGTCCACACCCCTGCTATTTGCATCCCAGGCCTAAGACTTTCCTTCAACAATAGGGTTCAAAGTAGGCAGTTCATTTGTGAAGAAAGTTCAAAGTAGAAGAGACTGTGAGAGACTATGAGACTCCCTCTTTTTGGCAAAGTTATTTTTAATTTTATCTGTTCCTGTGGTCAGTTCAGGTGCAGTATAAGAAATAGATCTTTCTCTCCACAATTCTGCAGTGAGAAAATGTTATCACAAAAGACCTGGGAAAGAAAATCCAGTGGGGTACCCACAGAGGCACAGCCAAAGGCTCTGAGTTCTAACTCAGATGTGGGAAAGGAGCAGGGTCAAAGGGGACAATTCCTCTTCTGAATTAAGGAAATGAGCAATGTCATAGCGTTTTGGGGAGCAGGCACAAGTGAGATGAACCATTAAGAACCAACCCTGTCTCCAAATGGCAGGAATGGGACCTTCATCAGGAAAGCACACACTGAAGTCAAGTCCAACATTAGGGAAGGAATATGAAACCCCAGTTCATTTCCCCTTTTCATTATTCAGTCATTTAGCCCTTGCTGAACAATGTGGGAGAGTTTTATTCACATGAATGACAGCAACTGACCCATCATGCAGTGCAACTAGGCAGCAGCACACCTTTCTTCCTTTCTAGAAAGGCAAGCCCAGAACAATGAGAAATCTGGTGACAACTGCAAAAAAAAAAATCTGTCCTCAGAGAACTGGAGCTGCTGGAGCCCAGACATACAAAACACAGGCTATAAAAATCACCGGCTGCAGGTTTCCGCAGGTTTCAACAACTCAGAGGACCTGAGAAAACCAGTATTTTGCTCAAAAAACCCCAAAACAAAACAACAAAAACCCCAACAATGGTTGTTAACAGAACAGTAAAACATTGAATCACACCCAAAGAATTATATAAATGATATCCATAAACAGCGCAGCAAAATGTTGCTTTGTCAGGAGGTGATCAAACACAGATTATCTGAAGGAGCAGGAAGGGGCTCCCATTCCTTCAGCAATGTAACACCACTCCAGTCCCTTTTCAGGAAGGATTCCCGGAGCTGCCTTTGTACAAGTCATGAGGAACACACCATGTAGCCTGGGGAGACTGGGATCCAGGAACAGCTACTGGGCACACAGACTGTCTATGCCCAGGTACCGGCAGGTTCCCCTTGTATGGACAAGTATCTACATGGACTCTGATGGGCCCTCATCTTGAACTGCCTGGGGGAACAAGATGAGACCATTTGCGCAATTGATATTGCTGGGAGTGCTGTTTGCCCTCCCCTGTGCTGATCTGTGTATATACGTACATATGTGTTGAATTGGTACATATGCATATGTGTTGCATATGTGTTCTCTGTGTGCATGTGCCTTCTGGGAACTCTTTCTCAGCTGCACTACATGATTGAACCTGGATTTGGAACTGTGGCAGACTTGCCACAGTCATATTGCCAGACTTAGCCCTGTTATCTGTCAAGAAAACCTCTGGAACAAACCCAGCAGGGAAACCATTGATAAAGTGGAAAACTGTCAGGTGTTGAACACTGGGAGGTGGGGAAAGTCAGGTGTTGAGCACTGAACAGCCACCCTGACAGCTGATCCCCTCCAGCTAGCAGGGATGAAGGGGCTTTTGCTGCTCAAAATACTCTGGCAGTGTTTGAGACAACAAGTGAATGACAAGCATATTTGGCAAGTTCCTCTGCATGACCTGGCTGGGAAGGCACCAACCTCCCTATTTCTTTCCTGTATTAGCCACACATGTTACTTGCTCAGCACTGGCAGGGAGGAAGCTTGATGGAAAGCAAATAGATCAAAATAAAAGGGAGCATAACCAACCAGAATGGTATATTTGGAATCAGAGTGTCCAATCCAATATGCCCTCAGAGAACTATTAATAAAAGCCTTTTGCCATAAGCCAGCCAGGATTGTTCATTTAGGACATTTCCCAGCAGAAGAGATGGCACAGCCTTTTGGTGCAGGTGATCAGAAATGCAGGTGTGTGTAGGAACCCTGTCATTGCCACAGGGACACACCCACACACTCTCACACATACACTCTGCTGCACATATATAGAGCCTAAAAATGGTTCTTTTGTCATCTGCAATTTGACCATCACAATTCAAGAAGCACATTTCCAGTATTTTCTCCTCTGAGTCTTAAGGCCAAACCACTGATTTCCCTTTTTCTTTCTGAGAAGACAAAGCTGTGCCAGTATCAGCACCCAGCCTGTACTGTGTCCTGGCTCTGAACTCAGTGCATACCTCCCTGCTATCACACTGCACAGCTGGCCTGTGCTGAAAGCAGCCTGAATGCTTTGCATAATGTGGAAGCCAAACTCTTACATGCAAAAATTCCTTGCTATGTAGATAATCCACTGTTCAGTAGATGCCATGCTACAGCCTGTTCCCAAACAATCCAAGTAGCCATTGCATATGTGAATTGTTTCCTGGGCATGTGAACTGCCCTTGCCACTGGCAGGAACTGCTGCATGGACCTCTCAGATGTCATGAGGGAACTGCTGCTCTGGCAAGACTGAACTTCTGGAAGCCCAGCACCTTCCTTGGAGATAAATGTAAGACACTGCCAACCACAGCTCAGTCTTCTCCAGTCTCTGCAGTGCATTGTCAACAACTCCCTTTTCTGCTGTATTTCTGTGACCAGGGAGCACATGCTGTTTTCCCTGACACCGATGTATCATTCCTGGCTGAACAAGAGGACAGAACTCATTTGAACATAAAGGAGGTGGCTAAATGAATTCTTCCATAACATTCAGATATGCTGTATAAAACTTTACCCAGTACTGGTTCTCAGTGAAGCCTCTGAAGACCACTCGTATTGAAGACACAGAGAACAGAGACAATGCTGCAAACACTTCTCATGAGACAAACACGTGATGGTCTTGGTTTTCTGTGGAAATCTGATGCCACATAGGAGAACTCCCTCCTGTTGTATTGCACAGAATAGAGGAGGAGTTGGTCCAACAGGATACAATGACACTTCTTCTGCAGTTCCACAGCCACACTTCTGCTGTAAAAGGAGGAAATATTTTCATCTCCCAATAGAAAAGCGGCAGTGTAGAAATCACTCTCTTTGGAGCAACTTGATCATCAAAGGAAAGGAAAATGTTTACTCTCTGACACACAAGAACCTCTTTCCTTATCAGAGAGAGCTGTTTCAAATACTTAAGTGAGAAATGGGAGGACGAAACATTAAACAAAAGAATGAACATGGCCAGAGTCAATAGTGTCCATAGTTCTGTGAGGAAAACCTAATCCATCTACACAGTCGCCCAGAGATTCACTCCCCAGAAGGCTTCAGACTCTGAATAGCAGTGGCAAGGTAAATAGAGAGCAGAAACATTATAATACCATAAATGGTGTAGGACAGACATATGTGGGTATGGTTGTGAAGAGAACTATCACTTTAAATGAGCTTCTAACATCTAAAACAAATATATAAATCCCTGAGTTCTTATAATTGGCCCAGATCATATTCCCTTTGCAGCTGGTAGAGCCAAATGCTTCAGAGACCTCCTACCACCCCCTCAAATTTTACAATGTCAGCGAAAAATTAGATTCTTTCTTCTGAAACTTGACCCCTGAGAGCAGTAATATCAATAGTCATAAAAATAGGCCCTTCATCTGGGGGCATCAGAGATGTGTTTGTATTGAAATTGTTAAACCAAGAGATTTTCACACCAACTCTGGCTCCACTGGGTTCCCCTAACACAGGCAAGTTCATTTTGAGAACATCATAGACTTTATGTGCACTGGAGAGACAGACGACTTTTTCACCTCTCCAACACAAACATGAATCACTATAAGAAATATTTTGAAGCACCCCACACTGTCCCTCCCACTGCATAGAGCATTTAGTGTCATCTGACACAGGCATCTGAAATGTCAGCGCCTGAAAATGCCCAGTCAGCCTTGGGTTCTTCAAGCTGAAGAGGAGGCAGCCAGTAGATCTAAGATAAAGTCTGTAAAATCTAGGTAGGACGATGAGAGGTAGTGATGACTGAACTTCCAGCACAAGTACTAGGGGCTTGAGGTGTAGTTTGCTGGTGGCCAAACACAGAAGGATAGGAGAGTTCAAACCACTCATAGTTACCTGCACAGTTCGTCACCACCATCAGTGACTCCTGATTGTTTCCATTCATTCAAAAATCTGCCACACAAATCCATGGGAGGAGAACCAGGCTCCTGATCCCATACACAACAAAGACATCAGGACTGTGATGTGCCTGAGCCAGGTGCTCCTGGGGGATGGGGCAGTGTGCAGGGAAAGCCTCAGCACATCTGCCTGTCTCATCATTCCCATATTTTGTCATCCTCAGACACCAGCGAGGCCCTCAGTCACTGCCAGGGGACACTGCTCTGGGCTGGCCGTTGGGCAGACACAGAGCCACTGCCGTGTCCTGACATGCCTGTCACAACCAGCCAAAGGGCAGCAGCGAGGCAGGGAGGGCTCCCTTGCAGAGGCCTTGGAGCACAGGGGCTGCTGTCCTGGAGCCAGAACTGCCCTCTGCTCGCACAGGCAGTAGCCAAGCACAGGCAGTGCCAGAGGCACCTGGGAGGTGTAATGCTCCATGGACCCATCCCAGTGGCTGAGCCTCAGCCTCAGATCCTCACTGGGTTCAGATGCTGACATGTGACCACAGCACAGCTGGACCTGCTCACAGCTGAGCAAATCCCACTCATGGGCTGCTGTGGGCAGTGAGACACACCAGCAGTGCTTTCAGCAAAACTGCTGGAGCTTGTCTTAGATCCTGGGTTTCTTCTTCAGTGCCTGGCCCACAACCTCAGAGTTAATTCTATGTGATGAGATACAAGGTAACTTGGGTGTGCCATGCTGTTATTGCATGTCTATCCTTCAGCCTGCAATGACATGCAGCAATGCCTGAAGCAGATGGATGTTACTTCTTGCTGTGCTGTAGCTAGGATCATGAAATCATTCAGAGTAGCTGAGATTGCAAGGATCTCCAGAGGTCATCTAGTCCAACACCCTATTCAAAGCTGGCCTAATTGCTTCAGATTGCTCAGGGGTTTGTCCAGTCCCATCCTGAACACCTTTAAACAACCTGTTTCTGACTTGGATCACTGTCAAGGCAAAAATATTTTTTTCTTATATCTAATCTGAATTTCCCACTTTTCGGTTTGTGTCCACTCTTTCTCACCAGATCAAATAGCTGTATATATCAGTAAGATCTCCTTTTAACCTTCTCTTCATCAGATTGAATAAACCCAGTTTTTTTAGCTTCTCCTTATACATCATGTGCTCCAATCCACTGACCTTCTTGGTTCCCCAAAGACTACAAAACAGTCTTTAGAAACCAAATTCTCACCTAAAGTTATTTGTGACTATGTTATATTCTTGGCAGTTTTACAGTGCTTTTGTTAGCAGTTCCTTACACCAAAATACTGTTTCCTTCCATCAGAAAAGGTGCTCCTCATATATCCTTTTTCACTGACAGTTTTGGTTTTGACTACCCTACACAGACCAAGCTCTTTTTTGCTACATCTTTAATCAGTAGTTTTTTTCTAGATCATCTTTTCACCTGAATCAGTTCCAGCCTGAGTAAGTAGCCTTTTTTTTGTGTGGAAATGGCAACTGTTAAATCCAGTATTTCTAACGAGGTCATATAGCAGCTTTAATATCTCCTCAACTTTACCAGAACTAGTTCAAACTCTTGATATATTAGGGTCATACTGCTAACTTACGATTCTGCTCTGACTTCCTAGGACAGTGTTCCATCTTCATTACATCATGTCTACAAAAGTGGCATCATTAATTTCCAAAATACTCTGTACTGAGATTTGTTCCCATCTCCATAAGTTTTCATGTCTCTGTGTATCACAGAGGAAAAAAACCACTGCCCACAACTGTTACATGTTCATCTTGTTGCCATGAGACTTCTGCCACTTACAGTTCAGACAACGCCAGCGTAACTGATCCAGGAACCATCAGTGGGTAGGGCTGCCCACACAAGTACCGCTGGCACAACAAGGCAAGACTTACAGAGTATCTGTGAGGCCTTTAATGTCAGAGACAAAGTAAAACTAACTTTGTTGGCCTCTGGGTCAAAGAACAGCTTGTGCCACATTTTTTATTTAATAATACAGGCAAAGCCTGGGCTTGTATCAAGGATCTACACTTTTGGGGTGTCCTTACATTACCTATTCTAACATGATGCCCCCAAAGAAGAAAGTCTGCTGCTCCTGTGGGTTTCCAAGAAATGCATTGCCATAAGACTCTAATGTGCCTGCAATAGAACTGCAGTAAATTTACTGTTGAGGGAAGGGAATAATGAAAATTCTGAGTTAGAGTTTATAATACAGCATCTAACTAAGCCCCTTTCAAAAAACTTGTGAGGAAAGACCAGAGCTGAGTAGACTGTTCACTATTTACCACTGACAGAAACTGGTTCAAACTCCACTGTAAGTTGTGTTCTAACTTTAAAATTGGTTTCTCATGAAAGACCCAGAGAAAGAATGCACATGTGCAAGCCTGAAATCTGGCAAAGTCTTACAGAAAAGCTGTGTGAGTGAGTGATGCCGAAGAGTACTTGAGGTAGAACAGCGTTTCAGGAAAGGTCAGAGGAAACTTGGAGAGACTCAGAGCATCTCCACCTTAACCACATCCACCAGCCCATCAGTGCAGCTGCTCAGCCAGACTCTTACCCATTTGTGTCATGCCCTGATGGCCCTTGGAGAGTGGGAAGACAACTCTCTCAGCAGCATGGGAAGGTCATTCCTTCCCGGAGCCTGTGGCTGCTCAGCAGTGGTGAGTATGTAGAAATGGGTAACAGGGATCGCATTTGATTTGTGATCCTACTCTATTTTGCAATTACTCTGTTGTGTTTGTACTGTGATTCCTTCCCACTGTTGTATCACTCTGTTGAATCAAGATCACATCAAACATCTTCAAATAAGTAAATTTTGTATTAAACACCCTTCACATGTGGAATGTCTAAAAGGACCAAGGCTGGTCTCTGACATAATCTTACAGGAGGCACTCACCTATGGATTTGTTGTGGGAGGCAGGTGAGAGCATGTGCTTCTCGCAGCAGAGAGAGAGGAAGTAGGCTCTGGCATAACTTACTGATACTGCTTAGTGACATTGCTGAATCTGCATGGGAGGCAAATTCCCCTGGGAACTTACATTAGCACGGAAGAACAAGAAAGAACTAATATGAACTTAGTGAAAGCCAAATTGGAAATTTACTTGCTTTTATAATTCCGAAGTGCTGTATTCTGAAGACTGTCATGACAAACACTGGTCACATTGTTTATTTTATCTGAGTTCATCTTCCACAGACCATAAAGCAGCTGGGAGAAGTCACAGCCCCATTTTTATCTGCACTTGGATTGGTAAATCTAAATCATTCTGTCCTGCTTCCACTTCCTAATATACCACCTCGCTTGCACCAGAACTAGGGAAGGCAGTTAAGTAAATTGTCTCAGCACACCTAGTTAGATAGTTATTTTTGTCTCTGAGAAACAACATGCCCTCTCTAATTAGCCCTCAAAGAAGGACTTTCACAGTAACTCAAGATGAAATCATGGCCTGATGTGAGAAGGTGTGAACAAGCTGCAGATTTGCAGGGGAATGGGGGAGCGGTGAGGGGGAGGAGGGGGTAGACAATGGAGGTTTCTTTCTGGGTCTGAGTAAGAAAGGTCCAACAAAAACTGGCTTAATAAAATAGCCAGCTGGATAAGATAGAGTTCTGGTTTAGGAATGGTATTCTCCAATTTAGTGCTCCCACCAAAACTACTCCACTCTCCCCTCCCCTGAGGTGCACTGGGAGAATTGGAGGCACAATACTGGATGGTTGGTTCCCTCTGCCATGTTGGCTCTAATGAAAAGAAGCCCTTCTCCCTGGAAGAGAGTCCCTTACCCCTGCCCCTGGCAGTGATGTCAGGTGGTACAGAATAATCTCCAGGTCCTGGCCATGTCCCCTCATGGCTAATGAAAAGAATTAACCCTGTCCTGGCTGGAACCAGCACAGGCAGACTAAAAAGATGAACACAGATGCTGAGTAAATCCCTTCAGATGCTGGGAACCCGAGCTCCAGATGAACCCAGGATGGATTTTCCCATGGTGCAGGGCAGAGAACCAATCTGTGGAGAGGTTCCTTGTATTCAGGTCATTCATGCTACTACAATTATTTTTAAAAACACAGTTCTGTTCATAAAGGATGTCCTTATGAGAGCTTCTCTTTCCACTTTTAGATACAGTCAAGATCGTGCAGGTGGCTCAATAACCGGTACAGAGAGGGAGATGCCTGCAGGGTATGGTGCCCTTGGAATGACCTGGCTGAGTGTGCCCTGCAGCCAAGAGATTTGCAATGCACAGCAGAGCTCTAAGACCATGCTGGATGGGCAGCTCAGCTCAGCATGGGCCTGGGCACTCTCAGGTTAACTGTGATGTGGATCACTGACTTCTCTACATACAGTGGTCCCACGCTCTGGATCAAGACATTCTGCCCCTTGATACAGACACAGTTTACCTTTTTCTTAGGTATTTTAAGTTAAAACTTATGTTAATAACATATGGAATTCTGAAGTCCTTGGTACAAGGACCATCTGAGTAGGCATCACTGACTCCTTGAGTATATTTGTCTTACACAAGGCTCCAAAGACAAATGGCCTCTAATATTCATATTTCAACCCATGACTCCAAATCAAATCTCTGGCACAGCTCTAAGGTGATTTTTCATTGAAAATTAATTACAACTGAGGAGCATGAAAATAAACAAATTCAGACATTAGTGACTGTGACTTAAAGGATAGGTAATAGCATGGTTTTTAATCCCTATGATGTCAGTTAAAATCCATCTCAATTCAGTCATAATCATAGTTAGTATGAAAATTTATGAATCCAAACCCTGGTAGACGAAGAGTCACTTTTGCCCTTTTCAGTGACAAGACACTGTATAAAATGCATATGGTCCATGACTGCACAACAGTCACATAAATAAATCCATGTCATAAAATCACTTTACTAGTGGCCACAGATTTGCAAATGCATTCACCTGTGGTATGTTTTTTGGTAGACATTCTTAATGTCCTCATTTTTCAGGACTGAATTCATAATTGCATGAGTGTTATAGAGTCTGAAGGGAACTGGTGAAGTAAGGGCAAGAAGAACAAAAGCACAGACAAGTGGCCTTTCAGGGCTGTAAGAGTCAAAATAAAACAAGTTATTACCTCATCACATTGAAGATTTCCTTTTTCATTTAATTGAATGGAGATAGTCTTATACTTGCTTGGTTACATATACAAACACATACACTCCTCCTCACTCCCAGGATTGCAAACTTCCCTTGGATTGTACCTACCTGACTCCATCTGTGCACATTTTTGCACTTCCCTTGATTCAACATCATGAGATTCCTATCTTCCAATTGCTTCAGCCTGTCAAGGTCCTTCTGAACAGAAACATACAATACCATGAAAGCCATTCAATAACATCAATTCAAGCAATGGTCTGTGTAATTGCTTGCAAACCCCCACACAGAGGAAGGTTCAGAGATGTTCAGCAAGGACAATGTGCTCAAGAAGCTCAGAACAAAATGTAGGAAGTAATCACAGCCGTCTTAAAGGGAGCTGAACTTAGCACAAAGGGTACCTTCGCTTTGGATAAATGGCTGTATCAACTGAGTGCCACAACTGTTTATGCAAATGATTTTCCCTAAAGCAACCAGTAGAAAGTATAATCCTCCCAAGTCAGTGAGATCAGGCAGGATGGAAGAAGAAGGGGATGTGGCATGTGTGTGTGTATCAGGCTCAGGCCAGCACAGGATATAAAAACCAAAAAATTCTGTTTAAATGGCCTTGTGTTGGCTTCAACTCACATATTCCTTCCTAGTCACTGGGGAGCTCAGCATCTAGAGACTGGTAATCATAGAATCACAGAATGCTGAGGGTTGGAAGGGACCTTAAAGGTCATCCAGTCCCAACCCCACCTGCCATGGGCAGGGACACCTCACACTAGACCAGGTTGATAAAGCCCTTATCCAACCCGGCCTTGAACACTTCCAGGGATGGGATGTCCACAACCTTCCTGGGCAAACTGTGCCAGTATTTCATCACTCTCATAGTAAAGAATATCTTCCTCCTATCCAGCCTATATTTCACCTCTTTCAATTTGTACCAATTACTCCTTGTTCTGTCACTACAGTTCCTGAAAAAGAGTCTCTGGCTTCCCAGGAGGCTCCTTTAGATACTGGAAGATGCTATGAGGTCTCCAAGCAACCTTCTTTTCTCCATACTGAGCAGCCCAAACTTTCGCCACCTGTCTCCATAATGCAGGTGCCCCAGTCCTCTTATCCAATTTGTGGCCTCCTCTGGACTTGCTCCAACAGTTCCATGTTTTTCTTATGCTGGGGACACCAGAACTGTACAGAGATGGGGTCTCACAAGGGCAGAGTAGAGGGAGACAATCCCCTCCTTTGCCCTGCTGGCCACACTCCTTTGAATGCAGCCCAGGATTCCATTGGTTTCTGGATTGCAAGTGCTCTCTGCCAGCTTATAGTCAATTTTTCCACCCTCAAGTCTTTCTCCACAGGGCTGGTCTTAATAATTTATCTGCCCAACTTGTAGGTGTGTTTGGGATTGCCCTGACCCAGGTGTAAGACCCTGCACTTTTCTTTGCTGAACTCCTTGAGATTCACACAAACCAAGCTCTCAAGCGTGTCCATGTCCCACTGGATTGATCCCTTCCCTACAGCAAGTGACTGCACCCCCCAGCTTCATGACATCCCTGCCCGTGCTGAGGGTGCCTCAATCCCACTGTCCCTGTCCCTGCAAAGCTGTGGAAGAGGATAGGCCCCAGAACCGACCCCTGAGGGACCCCACTTGTCACTGGTCTCCACAGGGACAAGGAGCCCTTGACCACAACTCTCTGTGTGCAGCATCCAGTCAGATCCTTATGCCCCAAGGGCTCTATCCATCCAATCCATGTCTCTCCAATTTAAAGGCAAGGATGTCATGTGGGACAGTGTCAAATGCTCTGCACAAGTCCAGGCAGAAAATGTCACATGCTCTTCCCCATCCACCAGTGCAGTAGCTCCGTTATAGGTCACCAAATTTGTCAGGCAAATTGGAATCATGGTTTTGTATTGTGATTCAACTGTATATTTTAATTGCTATGTTGTGTTTGTGCTGTGATTTCCATATTCTGCTATATCACTCTGTCAGATCTGTGTAATGACTGTGTAATTTCTAATATCTTCAAACAGATAAATTTGATGTTAAAACTTAAAATCCTTCATATGTAATATCCAAAAGAGCCTGAACAGAGAGAATTGGAACCTGGCAGTCTGGAAACTTCCTTTTAAAAGACCCTGAATACTGGCTATGAGAGTAGCATTGGTAAAACAGTAAAATAAACTGCAGAAACTATCAGAAAATGCAATAGAGATTGGAGAAAAAAACAAGTGTAACAGGATGCTCTGCCTGGAGTGGCAGTAAAACATCTCGAACCACATCCTATTTGCAAAGATGTCAGTGAGAAATGGAGAAGGGGGTTCACGCTACTTTTGGTGTTGAATAAAGCTGAAACCAGTCTGACCCATCAGTCTTAGAGTTAAGCAACCTGATAGTGAGGTGAAGATGCGGCAGACTTGGTAAAATACCTGACAAAGGAGCCTACAGGTTATACTACTAACTTACCTAAAGCTGCTGAGCTGGCACAGCTGTCCCAGAGACACCTGACTGACAGTTCAGCACTTTATACTGTAAAAGTCCAGTCCCTCTTTTCAATGAGAGTTTTCTAACACAGCCTTTCTCAGAGTGTGTGTGGTGATTCCTCCCTTGAGTGGAGATGCCCCTTAAGGTCACTCCTCCAGGCTCAGTGAAAGAGATCGGCCCATTGTCACTGGTCTGGATGAGTAACATTAATCTCAATAATTGCTTTTGCTAACTTTTATATAAATGCTTCAATATAATTGCTTCAATATTGCTGAAAAATATTACACGGTACTATACTAGGAGTTACAGTTTCTATACTGTTTAGTAAATAATTCTGATTGAGATCTTTAAGTCTAAAAATAATCATAATAAAATATTTATATAATTATATCTAGTTTGCCATTCTTAATGCTGTGGGAGAAAGTTGTACAGATTTCTGAAATAGGCAAATATGGTACAAAATCCACATTATTCCTACTTACTCCATGCAACACTGTAACCTGTACTTACAATTGCAAGAAAATTTGTTAGGAAATTTTTGATAATTTCAGTTATGCCTTTTATGTTTAATCATTTTATTACTGCAAGATGAAAATCACTTAAATCAGAGTCTTACAAATCAGAACATGATAAACCAAAAGAATAGAGCAGTGAGTTTTTTGTTATTTACTACGTATTTTTTACTTCATTTCTCTTTTTCCTCTCTGTAGCTTTAAAAAAAAATTAAGAAACACTCAAAAGTTACAGGACACCTAATGAAATGAAGTGAATGAAGTGAAGTGCAGTGAAGTGAAGTGCAGTGAAGTGAAGTGAGGTGAAGTGAAGTGAGGTGAAGTGAAGTGAGGTGAAGTGAAGTGAAGTGAAGTGAAGTGAAGTGAAGTGAAGTGAAGTGAAGTGAAGAAAAAAATTGTGCTGGAAGAGATTTATACTATAATTAAATAGATAGAGGGGTGAGGGGGAAAAAAGAAGTGAAGCTTAGTCAGGATTTTGACACTGTATCCTATAGCAATCTCATTCAGAAGAATTTACTGGATAGATGTGCTTAGATTAGGTTTGTTAAAAGCTGAGTTCAAGGGTTAGTGACGAATGGCTTGATGTTCAGTTAAATGCCAATAAAAAGTGCAGAGTTTCAACTCTGTGCTCCATATTGTTCAACATTTTTATCAGCACCTTGGACAATGATGAGTATTTGATTCAACAAGAGTATTTTTGGTAAATCTTCAGATGACCAATGCAAGCATAAGCCAGCAGAACTCGGAGCCCTAGAATGGCGTTGGGACTTGATGTTCTCACTGCAGGAAGAATATATGTGAGGTGCCATTTCCTGAACTAAGCAGATAAAAATCAAGCATTGTAGAAGGCGGTCCTCTATTGCCGAGATAGAAGCTTGAGAAGGAACAGAAAAATAAGTTATCTGTTATTACTTCTTGAATCTGTTGCCTTCCCAGATGATTGCCATTACTCTAGGAAGTGAAACAAAATACAAGATGTCAAACTGACAGAAAGAATTATATACTGCAAGTGTGATCTTTGAACCAGTGTACTGGAATCCACAAACACAGCAATAACTATAAAAGTGGATATTGGATGGGAGGTTTCTTAGAGCTATATGATTTCAGCTGCTAAGCTTTCAGTTTCCACACAACTTGCAAGACATTATGTCAACAGTCAGAGACAAGTTTATGAAAAAATGCAGATCCATCTTGGAGTTAATTTCATGTGACGTATAAAGAACAGTCAAGTCTATTCTTTGTTAAGCAATTACATAATGCAGTGGAAGAGGAGAGGAAAATATCTCCTTTCTTTCTCTCCCTTTATCCTGTTTTGCATGCTAGTGGATGATGTTTTCTTCCATGAAAATTTTGCAAACACACAATATTGTTTTGGAAACAGAAATTATAAAATCTCTACCTTTTTTTCAGGAAGACGTTGCCATCCTGAAAAGAATACTTGATCTCAAATGTCTCAATGTTGGAAGCACACAAAACTTTTTTAAAGCAGTGAGTTGAGAGGACTGGTTATTCTCTCTGATCCTTCTTACAGTTCTTCAACTCTCTGATGTTTGAGGGGAAATGGGAGTCTTCAGAATATGGTACAGAATCACAGCACCTCATCCAAATTCCATGGAAGAACGGAATAGCAAATCCTACATACCTTTTTGCAAAGGAAATGAAAATCCTCCCAGGAGTTCTCTGCATTTCTGTGGAATTTGTGTTTGTGCTTGGGAAGGCTGAAGGAGGTGTGTTTGTGATTTAAATTCTATTTTTTGCATTTGGTAACTACAGGCACAGTCTAAGGTCTCTACAGCAGCAGCAGATTGGCAAGTTAAAAATGCCAATAAACCTAAAAGATGAAGGATGCAAAATAATCCTTAAGTATTCCCACTAATGTGACCCTACTGAGATTACCACTGGACATACAATCTGAGCAAACCAGCACAGTCAGGTATGGAGAACAGCAAAATAATACTTTTAAAATTGAATTTCAAATCATAGCCAATTGGTAATACTTGAGAAGAACTAAACAATGTAATCAGATGTATGAAGTCAGGGGGATTTTCTGATCTTTTGAAAGTATGTAGCAAAAAACTAAAGTAACACAGGCATGATATTGTTGTCCCGGCTTTGAATGAGAATATACTAGATTGTTCCTATTCTTTATTTTCAGAATATTTCAGAATAGAATCTCTCCAAAACTCTTGTAATAATAACCCTTCTCATTACTGCTGAGGCCTGAAACATACAAATCTTATGTGTCAAACAGCAATTCACAGTCAGGAGAAGAGAAGCCAACAATTCCAAGACCCAGTCCTGCTATCCTATTTGCTGGACAGCATTTCCTCCTTCCAGATTCCAAGTCAAAATATTTATAGGAGTTTTATTCACATAGCTAGGAACACTTCAGATATTTCTAAATATATCCACGAGCCCAAATGGGAATCATGCACACAGTCAAGGTTGCCAGACAATGCTTTGCCAAAAATTTCTTGACCTACGAAAGAGGAGGAGGGAGGTGAATGTGCAAACCAGAACCTATAAAAGTGCTGGTAGAACAAGACTGTTCTGTCTCTTTGGAAAGATTAAAGGTAAGAATATAGAGGGTTGGGTACTGCCAGAATCTTACTGCTTTCCTCCTGCTTGTAGAACTGCTTTCCTTAAAGAACTGTCTGTATCAAAAGACACTTTCATTCTGCATTCAAGTCACCAGCATATTTTTGCCCTACAACTTATCCTTGGGAGTCTATGCAAAGATAAGAAGGAAGCTGTCATTTCTCTTTT
>JAOXXN010000230.1:2352400-2363059 GCA_026770055.1 Myrmophylax atrothorax
GAGAAGGAGAAGAGCGAGCTCAAGATGGAGATTGATGACTTGGCCAGTAACATGGAGTCTGTCTCCAAAGCCAAGGTTGCTGCCCAGGAAGAATCACTTCTCATCATTACCATTGTTGTTCTGAACAATGAGATGAGCTGAAGGAGATGTTTTCTATCTCTTCACAGAGCAACCTGGAAAAGATGTGCCGAGCTCTTGAAGATCAGTTCAGTGAAGTCAGAACCAAAGATGACGAACATGTGCGACTAATTAATGATCTTAACATACAGAAGACACGTCTACAGACTGAGAATGGTATGTCCTTTGAAGAGATGTAATAGTCCTGTGTCAAGTACTTATATATCCTGCCTGAATGCCTGTGTATTTTTTAACATGTTCATCACACTGTGATCTGAACAAAACTCAGAAAATAGATTTCCCCCCTGGTGGCAGTCATAGAAACTCCACCCAAGGAAATATAAAACCAAACTAAAAGAAGATTTCTCAATCAAAATGAATGTGTGGTTTTGTGGTTAGTTCATCTCCTTTCCTTTGATGCCAGCACAGCATTTTTCTTTCACAGGTTTTCCTATCAGTGGGAATGATATTCCTTCTATCCCTTCAATTTACCACATAATATCTTGTAATCACTTTCCACATGACTAGATGCTCTCATTCCATTTTTTTATGTCTCCTATCCCTGTCTGAAAAAATCAACTTTTTCTCATTAGGTGAACTTACGCGGCAACTGGAGGAGAAGGAGTCTTTGATTTCTCAGTTGACTCGAGGCAAACATGCTTTCACTCAGCAGACTGAAGAGCTGAAGAGGCAACTAGAGGAAGAAAATAAGGTGACTTGCTTTCATTTGGACCAAAAAATTGTAAAATAAATGCCTAAAATATAAATTAGATTTTTCCTCGAACAAAGGTGGAGACATCAGAAGAGTGAAAGTTTCGAACTTTGCCTTGGAGTATAATACAGAGAAGAGACATTCGCAATTAAAAGAGGAAGACAGTTTAAGTCCTTCTCATCATGACTTCTGAAGTTCAAAAACATGAGGGAAGCTAGTAAAGTCAGCTCTGGGTGTATACCTTACTGCTACTGGAAATCCCTGAGGCAAAGCAAATAGCAGCAGCCACAAAATAGGAAATAGGAGCACTTGCACCTTGTCTGTCTCTGGATTTTCTCTTTGCCTGAAGCATTTGGTGCAGATGTGTTTGAGAAGTGGTGTCCCAGAAAAGATGGACAAACGCCTGACCTTTTTTAACAGCATCAAGTCTGAAACACAGAGTCCCTAATGCTATTAATTTTGCTCCTTCTGTTGCTCTAGCAACTGTAGCACATAGGCAGGGAGATAGATAAGAGGTTTTGATCAAACTGAAGTAAAAAGTCCAGTCACAAACTGATTTGTATTGTTTCAACTCCCAAGGCCAAGAACGCCCTGGCCCACGCCCTGCAGTCCGCTCGCCACGACTGTGACCTGCTCCGGGAACAATATGAGGAGGAGCAGGAAGCCAAGGGGGAGCTGCAGCGCGCCCTGTCCAAGGCCAACAGCGAAGTGGCCCAGTGGAGAACCAAATACGAGACAGACGCGATCCAGCGCACGGAGGAGCTCGAGGAGGCCAAGTACGTGGGGAGAGAGGGATGGCCTGGAACAAGTAGAACAATATTTAAGTATAAATGAGTATAACTAAAGGAAACCAGAATGTGCTTGTAGTGAGAGTATGCAGAGCATTGTGCTTTGTAATGTGTTAGGACTGAAAGGGGAACGAGTAGACATTTAAAGGAGCAGGTGGAGTCAAGGCTTAAGAGTGTCTACATAAGAGAATTCCAATGCATTAACTATAGAGTTAATCAGAACAGTTAAAAAATCACACTGCTAATATTGAAAGTGTATTTCTGGTCCCTCTACACATTGGTAATGTATGTAACTTGGGTATGTATTCTCCCTCCCTTCCTATGAACCCTTCCAGAGTGCTGCATCACCCCAGGCTCTTAGCACCACAGCATTCTATGTTGCTCTCTCTGCCCATCTTTCCCATTCCCAACTTCTTTGATGTCCATTTTCTGAGAAGGTCAGAATTTTCCTTTTCTCAGTGGTGATTGTCTTGTTCTGCAGGAAGAAGCTGGCCCAGCGCCTGCAGGACTCAGAGGAGCAGATTGAAGCTGTCAATGCAAAGTGTGCTTCACTGGAGAAGACAAAGCAGAGGCTGCAGGGGGAAGTGGATGACCTGATGATTGATGTGGAGAGATTGAATGCTGTCTGTGCAGCATCTGATAAAAAGCAGAAGAATTTTGACAAGGTTCATTCAAAAGACCATGTCAGATCTGAACATCATTAGATATTTGATAGGCCAGGACAAATTCTGAAATCATGAAAGTTCTGCACCCACAGTAAGATAAATTGCATCTTACCCAAAGCAAAGGTATGTGGTAAGGACCACATAATGGGGCATATGGGAAAGACAAAGTCACGGTGTAAGTAACCCCAGATGATAAAGTAGCCTTTTCATAGTTTTAGGAAGCACGAAGTCTTCACAAGGGAGACTGGCAGGATCCACATGTAGTCTTTGGTCAAGCAGACTGAGCAAGTACTCACATGCAAGATATCAAGCCCTGACTTTAGCCTGGTGCAAGTCTGACAGCCTTGTATTTGGGTGAGGAAGAGCCTCAGGCTCATGTAAAGTTTCAGCCTTCATTGCCTTTACTAACATTTAAAAGAATCCACACTGTTGGACCAAGTTGTGGACGTTGCACAGCTCTCTGCCTTGGCCTAGCCTTGTTTGAGCAAATTAAGTGACTGTGCTAAAAGAGATGCCTTTCAGGGCTATGGTATCAAACTCAGGACAGAATCAGTAGAGTATGACCTTTCTTGGTGGGCTAAGTCTGGGACCACTGGCTCCTGCAATAATACAAAGGCTCGCACATCCTTATTCAGACCAATCGCATTGTGTCCAGGCTAGTGTCAAACCAGATCCTGTCTGAGAGCTTGGGGCATGCACTAATGCTGGCTGAAGAGACAAATTTAAGTAGACTCCACCAAAACAGCCAGAGTTTGTATCACAGTGAGTCACAGGCAGAGAACAGTCCAAAGCAACAGATCGTAGGATAGACCATGCCTCTTGGGTTCTTGTAAAGGTGCAGAGACAGGAGTGTTGCAGAATGGGTCATTCCTATGCTTCTGTTATCCAGGTCCTGGCTGAATGGAAGCAGAAGTATCAGGAGAGTCAGGCGGAGCTGGAAGCTGCCCAGAAGGAGTCTCGTTCTCTCAGCACTGAGATCTTCCGAATGAAGAATGCCTATGAAGAAATGCTTGACCAGGCTGAGACTGTCAGACGGGAGAACAAGAACCTCCAGCGTAAGTTGAGATGTCTGTCACCTGGAATCCACCATGAGCCCTAAAATGCTTTCACATTTCTGGACTATCAGAGCTTTGCCTCTTCCCAGAGTTTTGGTTTTTATGATTTCCCCACAGAGGTGGCAAATGTCTGTCTTGTTCAGCTGATCATGAAGTCACACATGCCTACATTACAGCATCCTACTTCCTTCTCCTTCACACCATCACAATCCCACACATGGATAGGGACCAAATTAACTGAATGGACAGAAATTATGATGATACTAAGTTTTTTCAGATTACTTCAGTCACTGCCACTAGAAAAAATCTGAAGGGCTGTTGTCTGTCTCCTGATTCATGCAGCTGTGTCACAAGGGATTGGCATTTAATAAGCAAACCAACTATATAAAGGAAATATAACTCAGATCTTTTTTGTGAGCTGAATGGTCACTAGGGTTCATCTAAAGATAAAGAGAGCAATCAAACAAGACTGCCTCTGGGGATGTGATTTCAATATCCAGAGGAAGCTGGCATTATTTCCTGAGCTCGCTCCAGTTGGTCCTTCTCATGTCCAAACTGCACACTGAACTGGGATGGGCAGGTTACCAGAAATACAGATTGCACATCACAGAAGACCTATTAATAGCTCAGTTGGTTAAAACTTGGTGCTAATAATGCCAAGGTCACAGCTTCAATCCCTTGCCACTCACTTAAGAGCTGGACTCTGTCCTTGTCAGTCTCTTCCAAAATTCTGTGATTCTATGATTCTGTGATTTCTCCTCAGTGCTGCATCCCATTACATCAGTTCTCCTCCATCACTCCCGTTGTCAAAGAGTAATTGCAGATGCCACTGACAACATTTTCTAAGATGAGCTGAGTATCTATTTTCTGGTTGCAGAGGAAATTTCTGATCTGACTGAACAGATTGCTGAATCTGGAAAAGCAAATCATGGGCTGGAGAAAGCAAAGAAGCAAATTGAGCAAGAAAAGTGTGACCTACAAGCAGCATTAGAAGAAGCAGAGGCAAGTGTCCTCAATAAGGGGCTTGCTTTCAGGGAAATCAAGAATGGAGAAAATTTAAATATATATTTTATATTCTTGTTTATTCTTAAACTGTCCGAAAGGTGCAGTAAGAGAGCACAGACAGACCAAATAGCACCAAATGGCACTCCTCTTCCATACTAATGTGGCATTCCTTGTTGTGCTATCATGCACAAAATACCTGAGTCCCAGTCTAAAATTGAGCTCATTTTGCATCATCTGTTTGAATTTGCTCCCATGGAAAGCTGAAGAAAAGTCATTTGTATTCCAAAACACTGATAATGTTTGTTTTCTAGTCAAATTTATCAAGGATTAATCAAGGGGACATGCCCATGCAGTCACTGGTGTGGGACTAAGTGTAGAGCCCCTAAGCAGAATTCATCATGGAGATGCAAGAGAAGGCGAGCTGCTTATGAGCAGGAGGCTTGGCTGTCCTATTTTATGTTCTCATATGATTTGTTATCTCTGCAGTGTCAACATAACGCTCAGTGCCCAAACCTTGTGGTATTGGAGTCATTTTCCTAAGGAGTATTATTCCTAAATTACCATTTAATATCCAGCTGACGTACAGTGACTCGAGTAGGGGATAGCAGATTTTTCAGTGTTTGGCCTTTTCTGAAGGTCCAAATAAGGCAAATACACCTGGCCTGCTGGCTGCAAAGGGTCACATTTCTGCATGGGCATTTCCCACTAATGGACACTGCATAGACAAATTATAGTATTTCAATCCTGACAGGGCTCTTTAGAGCATGAAGAGGGAAAAATCTTACGTGTTCAGCTGGAGCTCAACCAGGTAAAGTCAGATGTTGATAGAAGAACTGCAGAGAAAGATGAGGAAATTCAACAGCTGAAGAGGAATCACCAGAGAGTATTAGAGTCTATGCAGACCACACTGGATGCTGAGATCAGAAGCAGAAATGATGCTTTGAGGCTGAAAAAGAAGATGGAGGGAGATCTAAATGACATGGAAATACAACTGAGGCATGCCAACTGTCAGGTAGCAGAGACACAGAAGCACCTTAAAGCCGTGCAAGGGCAACTCAAGGTAGGGACCACAAGGCTATGGTTGCAGAGGTCTTTGCCATTCAATCTGCTTGCCTCTGAGTCTCACGGTGCTTTCCCCTCCCAAGGATTCCCAGCTCCATTTAGATGATGCTGTGAGAGAGAATGATGACCTGAAAGAGCAGCTTGCCATGGTAGAGCGTAGGAACAACCTGATGACAACAGAAATGGAGGAGATGCGAGCTGCTATGGAGCAGACCGAGCGAGCCCGGAAGGTTTCAGAGCAGGAGCTGACAGATGCCAGTGAGCGAGTGCAGCTGCTACACTCGCAGGTATTTGGCATCTCCTAGTAAAAAAGATTACCATAGGCATATAGGAGTGGCACAGATGGGGTGGGAATGACCTGTCTTCTGACTGTCCCAATAGAACACAAGCCTCCTCAACACGAAGAAGAGACTGGAAGTGGACATTACTCATTTACAGAATGAAGTTGAAGACAGCATTCAGGAAGCCAGAAATGCAGAGGAGAAAGCAAAGAAAGCAATCACAGATGTGAGTCCTTTTGCTTGCCTCCCTTCCATTTTACACTTTAGAAAGGCAGCAATCAGGTGGAGTAGAACCAATTCTTCAAGAGAAAATATCTGTGGCACACGATCCCTCCCACATGGACCTCATGCAGCCCTGCCCTACTGCTTGTCTCAGAAGACCAGAATAAATGTAATAGACAGGATAGAACAGATTGTGGCAAAATTGTAATAGTACAAGAGGTATTTGAACTGAGCCCTGTTTAGACACAGCATAGAAAAGCTGAGATTAAGACAAAAATCATACACACTTCTATACAGATGCTAGACATATAAGAAATAAAAAGAGAGAATATTAATATTTCATTTAAAAAAGGCTACAGTTCCACAGCCTCAGAAGTAACAATGCTTAGGACCATCTAGGAAAGGTATATGGAAATGAAACAGAAAATAGTGACACTATTGCATTAGGTCCTGGTGCACCAGTGTCTAGCCCTGACTGCCCACCAGCAGCTTTGCTGCTTGTCCCCCTGACCTCTCTGCCCTGCCACACTGGGGACAGCTATCCATCCTGGATCCTGAACATCTCAGCAGGCACAAGTTTTCAGTGCAGTTTGAGGTACTCAGGGTCATTTCATTGGCAAAAACTGCTTAGCAGTCTGACTCTGGCAAATTTAGGCAACAAATAGCCAGACACTCAAAATCACTTGGGAGCCAAGAGATGCAGAGTGCTCGCTGGTGGTACTTCACAATACCATTAATTTTCACTGACTTAAAAAATAAAATTTTGGTACTGAGCCATTTGAATACCTTAATTTCTTTTTTCTTTGTGTCAACTATGCCTGTTCTCCAAGGTGGAGCAGTTTTAGAAATACAGATTTTGAGGAACAATGATCATCTTTGTATTACAGACCCTTAGCCCGGCCACAGGCACTGATTGAGAACATGTAGGGCACACACCAACACGAAGCTGGGCCTTGCTTCCAGGGACACAGGACTGCCAGGATGGGGAGCTGTATTTGTAACAAAACTGTGCTCTACAACCAGGCGGCCATGATGGCAGAAGAGCTGAAGAAGGAGCAGGACACCAGTGCCCACCTGGAGAGGATGAAAAGGAACCTGGAACAGACAGTGAAAGATCTGCAGCACCGTCTGGATGAAGCTGAGCAGTTGGCACTAAAGGGTGGAAAGAAGCAACTCCAGAAACTAGAGGCGAGGGTATGGTGAAGACTTGAGTAGACTGGGGTGAAGTTTTGAACTGGGCTTTTGGTTGCTGGAACCACGTGGAAAGGTGACAACAGGGACAGCCCCAAACCAGGAGGTTTGATGAGAGCTACGCTGAGTAGCCAAACGTTGCACTGTGGGTGAGGAACTTGAGAATGACCTCATAAAAACTGAGTGGGCAAAAATGGGGGCAGATAAACATCAGAAAAACACAGTAACTTTTTATGTAGGGAAAAATAATTTAAAATGTACTTAGCTGGGAATGAACTTGGAACTGGCAAATACAGCCCAGACAGGAAGGAGAGCTCAGTCGCATCCAGGACAGGGCTCAGAAACTGGCTGATGTGGAATAGAAGCAAAAACCTATTAAAAAAAAGTTTGGGCTTCACTAGGAAAGGCACTGAGAAAAGACAGAGAGCATCCTTGACACTTTAGTAAATATAACATGTGCAGTTCTGGTCTCTGCAACTCAAGAAGGATCTGAGGGGTGAGGTCTTACGAGTATTTACAAACAAGAGTAGGACTCTGCCATTTGGAGAGATCAGGATATCTTCACCTGGACATCAGTTTAAAATAAATAAAAGGAAGTACTTTATGGAATGGGCAGTGAAATTCTGAACCTGCTGCCATGGGAGGCTGTAAAAGCAGCTGGTAAAAGGCTCAAAAAGGGAAGAGAAATCAGCCTAGTTCATAGACATACTTAAGGGAACATAGATATGCCACACCTTACATCTTTAATCTAATGGCTGTGGAAACTGGGCAAGAGTGAAGGGAGTAGACAGCAGCCAGGTTTCCATGCTGCCCCTAAATGGGATATGCTGCTGCCATCCCCAGAGGCAGAGCACTTGCCTGACCCACTTATTGTGCTCTTCAGCTGTTTCCATTCCAAAATAGAGCACAACTGACTGGGAATTCAGTGCTTTTGGCTTTGAAAGGGAACATCCACACAGAAATAAAAACATTGGTATTCAGGTTTGTCTGATACATGCTGCAGAAGAGAGATGGAGAATTGGGAGGTTGTTAAGAACTACTCATGAGGATGAGCTGGACTCAAAGATAACAAATGAAACAGACTTTGACCGTTTACCTGGTGAACATGGATAGAATCCTCCCTTCCCTGTTTCCTCTTCTCTGACAGATTTAAACCCAATTTTGATTATAAATGCTCTAGGTATGCACAGCTTACCTTTATATATCCTTTTATAAATAACTATGGATTCACACACTACTAACATAGCATGGTGAGCAGTTTTTAGCTAGTCTAGACCCAAGAAGTAGCTACAGTAAACTGCCCTACTCTATCTGCCACTTTCCGTGCAGCCTTAATCTGCAGAGCCCTGGTTCCCAGGATTGTGCAGCAGGATCAGCAGCCATTCTTGGCAGCTTGCTATCTTCACCATGATTCTGTGTTTCAGATTAATGAGTTAGAAAATGAGCTTCATGCTGAGCAGAAACGAGGAATAGAGTCCCTGAAAGGAGCTCGCAAGTATGAACGAAGGCTGAAGGAGCTCACATACCAGGTATTGCAAATCCTTTGTCCTCTTATGTGGATCGCCTCGGTCCATCTTCCAAAGCTGACTTGATTTTCACTTCCTAGTCTGAAGAAGATAAGAAAAATATTCTCCGGCTCCAGGACCTGGTGGACAAGCTGCAGTTAAAAGTGAAAGCATACAAGAAACAGGCTGAGGAAGCTGTGAGTTCAGGACTCTTTTCAGTGGGCCCTGGGTAGAGATTTCCAGAAGGTTTGGGCTCTGTAGCTCATTAAAAGAATTGAATACTCAGTTTGACAGGGCAGCTATGGGCACTGCGTTTCAATATTCTTTATTTTATAAAGACAGCTCAGAACAGAGTGGGCGTAGCTGTAATTACCCTGGAGCTCTTGCACTTTTGGAGCCACACAAGCCAATTTCCCCAGCTGGAACTGAGCAGGACTAATCGTTCTGTCTCCCAAGGGGTCATATTGTTGGTGGTACTAGATGGAAATGCACAGGGTACTGGCAATGCAGGGATGTACTTTTGAGGCCAAAACAGGTGATACTAGTGTTGCACAGCCACAGAGTTAATGGTAACAGGGTAATGTCATTTGTGTCCATGTCACCGATGGTGCTCTCTGACTTTCAGGAAGAACAGGCAAACATTAATCTCTCACGATGCCGCAAGGCCCAGCACGAGCTGGAAGAGGCTGAAGAACGAGCTGATATTGCTGAATGTCAGGTTAACAAGTTGCGAGCCAAAAGTCGTGACATTGAAGGCCAGGTGAGTTGGAGGGATGCAGAGAGGGACCACTCCTATGCAGCCGGTGTCACAAAGATCTCTTCCCAAACACCTGGAATACAGCCACAGCTTATTCCTCCCACTCTTCCACTGGAATGTCCTCAAGGACAGAAACTGACACTTACTCAAAATCAGTGCATTTTGAAAGTCCTTTTGGTGCCTCCCAAGAGTCAGCCTAAATATGATCATCTCTAAGAATCCAGGTCTTTCAGCAGAACTGGGAGATAATAGTTCTTCATCAGTAAAATGGTAGTACATTTGCAATAGCCACAAAACTGAAACAAGCTCACAAATTATTCACTTGCTCCAATATCCTCTACATTATCTTCCTTCTTTTATATTTAGAAATCAGAGAAATGAGGTCCCTGGCCAGAACTGTGGAAGGCTTCCTCCTGATACAGACTTCGGTGTATCCAGCAGATACCCAGTACTTTCTTCAAGTAACTCACTACTTTCTTCAAGTAACCAGGTGTGTGTGGAATTAATATATTTAGCCAACCTTAAGTAGAAGCTGTGAGAAATAAAAATAAACCTGGATGATGCTCTGGTTAGTGTAAGGACTATTCATTCACTACGAGATGGACAGTGAGAGTTTGTAACTGGATGCATCAAGTATGGCAGTGGTTCCCAAACTCCAGGTTATGCCCTATGCAAGAATGATTCCTAGGTCAGTGGGAGCACATTCCTGGTTTTATTCTCAATTTTTACTTTCCTGGTTGAGAGAAGCTAACAGGGACTTAAGGAAAACAGAGAGAGGATCTCTGTCAGGCTGTAACAATACGGAACTTGAGCTGCTCGGTCCTGCTGCCTCTGCCTCTATGTGGGGCCTGGGAGAATGGCTCCTGTGGACAGCACATGTGTGCAGATCCAGCAGGAGCAGAGGGGGTGAATGTGCATGTGCATGTGTGTGCGTGTGTGTCTGTCTGTGTGTGTGTCTGTGTGTGTCTGTGTGTGTGTGTGTGTGTGTGTCTGCCTGTCTGTGTGTGTCTGCCTGTCTGTGTGTCTGTGTGTGTGTCTGTGTGTGTGCTCTGTGGAACCTGCTGTGTTGGGGGAGGGAGGGAGAGGAGGGCACCCGCTCATACAAGGGCGGCGCACGGGGACACGGATGGATCCGCTCCTTGCAGTGGGCTCTGCTCCAGGCGGGGCGAGGAGGTGAGGGCTTTGCTCCTGGTGGGACGGGGTGGGGCTCTGCCATCCGCACACGGCGGTGGTACCACCATTCCCGCACACGGCGGCTCCGCCATCCCGCACACGCCCGGCACGGCCGAGCCGGCGCTG
>JAOXXN010000230.1:2365010-2377631 GCA_026770055.1 Myrmophylax atrothorax
GCCAGGGGGCGCTGCGGCAGCGCCGGGCCGGGGCCGTGAGGGGAGGGAAGGGCGGGGAGTGGGCAGTGCGGGGAGTGCGGGGTGAGGGGAGTGCGGACCCGTGCCCGGAGCCGCCCCGGAGGGCAGAGGGAGGGGGCGATAAGGTGCTCTGGCCGCGGTGCCCCGCACAATCTTTTGCTGAGCTGTTCCTCCTTGTCCAGGAGAGGACACAGTGTTCGGAGCACACTGACAGCTCCGGGGACTCCTTGTGAAGTGTCCTGAAATACTCCTGAACTGAGACAGGTGATCCAGCAGACTGATCCTGCTGCTGCCCAACATGCCCAGGCACAGGCAGTGCTGGCCCCAGAGCCATGGTCATGCGGGGCTGTGCCGGGGGGCTGTGCTCAGCTGGTGGCCCAAGTGATGGCTACCGGCTCTGGCTGCTCTCGGTCCCATTTCTGTCTCCAGGCACCTGTGCCATCACCTCTCGCCCGCTGGTCATCCTAGCCAAGGCTCCTGCCTCCTTCGATTCACATTCAGCACTCAGTGGCCCCCTTCCTCCTGTGTCATTCTTTTCTCCTCATGTATTCATCTGCATTCATTGTTCCTTACACTGTGTTGCATTTGGGTTTCTGTCATCCTTCTGTGTTCTATACCTTGTCATCACTGCTGGCTGTAACCCATGTGCCTCCTGACTGGCCATTCATTCTTCAATTCGCATTCAGGGTCCTTTGTGCCATTTAAGGCTCTCTGTCGTGCTGTTTACTGACACCCCATCAGACAGTGGTCTACCATCTCTGCCTGTCAAGCTAACAAAAATCTCATTATTCCATTTCCCAGCTCCATGGCTACCTGCAATTGCTGGCTCTAGTTTACATGTTCTCCAACATGGCACTGTCTCTGTCAGAGTTGGATGTGGACAGCCAGATCATAAACACAGCAGTCTGTGACTTAAACTTGTCGTTTTGTCCAGCCCCCCAAACTGCAGGTCCTGCCCACACTCTCACATGACACGATGCACTTTTCATTGCACAGCTGTGCACAATGGGACCACGTTTGCCCCAGCCAACAAACAGTGCTGTGATAAGCATAATGCTAGCTGACAAATCAGTAGATTAGCAGGGTTTATCCTTTGTTAAGTACAAACCCATTCTCAATAATCTTATTTGTACATAAAGCAAGAAAAAACTGAGAGAATGAGAAACAGCTCTTGCATGGGAGTTTTGCTCTGTGGGTGTAATCTTGGGGCTATTTTTTGATCCATTATGATGATGGCTGAAAACATATTTATAAAGCTGAAAGAAAAGCCTTTGTCTGAAAATTTCTTTGCACTCCCAGAAGCTTCTAGATGTGCTTTGCAGTTGTCATGAGATCTATAGAGCCCTCTATGTCCTTTACTCATCCCAGTATACCAGGAAGGGAGAGGCAGTGGGGTGAGCAGATGCATGAGCATGCCGCAGGAGCCAGCACGGGCTGTGCCTTGGCACACTGGGCAGCAGCAGGGAGGAGCAGTCTGTGGAATCAACTGCCTCGCTGCAGGAGTGTTTCAGTACAGAAGTCTCTAAGGTGTGAGGCTGTACATCAGCTTCACTGGTTTTCTTTTGTGACTGCAGACCATGTCACCTTAAAAATGACAGCACACACTCATGATACCTGTTCTTCAGAAACCACTCCCTATTCAGCCATGTATCTCCAGAGAGACTGAGAGGGCAGGAGAGAGGCATGGAGCCTCCAGAGCCTGGCAAGGACCTGAATTCAGATCTGTGCTCAGCGGTTCCAGTAGCAACTTCAGACTGTTCCCAGCTCAGTGGTTTTTCTGCTTCTGTATCTCTCTGCTTAGTTCTTCACACTCAGTTTATAGGATATGCAGGTGCGTTTTAGCATTCTGTAGAGAAGCAGGCAGTTTTGGAAAATAGAATAGGGACTGAGGGGACAAAAAAAATCCCTCTCAAAAAAAAGCATGGAAAGCTGTAAGGAAAATGAAATAGAATTACTGGTGGGTTTTCAAAATAAACTTATTTCTTTTAAGAACAAAAAATATACCATTTTTCATTTAGTCAAACCAGAGGTAACATGAGATATTAATATTTCTTATATTAGGAAATAAAAAAGGACAAGACTTTATTTTAGAACAGTAACAAATTCGTTGATTAAGAGAGCAGGAGCTGTGTCATACCTCAAAGTATATGAAGGATAATTCTTGCTGGTTTATCTATCTGCAAAGTCAAAAGGAGGATTAAAATGCTGATTTAAAACCACACCATGCACACAGAGAGCTCATCCCCTCTAGGCATGGTGCCTGCTTCTTTGAGGTCCTGGGCGAATGGATAGAAGTGGGATTCATTCCAGTGGCCTACCAGATTCTCTTTTAAGCCTGCAGAACCTTTTGCTAGGAAAAGGGTAATTTGTGCTGAGAGTTACTGTGCCTTTGCTTATGTCTGTGACTGGCATCAGAATTTCTGCAGAAAACTGAGGTTTCTCAGGTATGAGATGGGGCTCCCATGTTCCCACCATTGCTCCATATTTGTATTAGTAACACACTCAGCATGAGACAAATCAGGGTTTAACTCTTTTTAAAATCATGTAATATTTGGTCTAATTCACCTCATATATTTGTTTTAATTCTACAAAAAATGAAACCTTTATTTTTTCAGCCTGGGACAAAACAAGTTCATGTATCAGTTCATACTGGGAATTGACGTAGGGTAAAGCCCTGTGGGAAAGGCCTTGGGATTCTTCTGGAAAACAAGTAGGACCTGTGTCAGCAGTGCTTCCCTGCAGCAACAACAGCCATGGGATTGCATTAGTGGTCAGCAAGTGGAGGATGTGGTTATTCCTCTCTGCCTGATACTGGTGAAGGTGCATCTACTATACTCATGCAGCTTTTAGAACCACCCCCCATTGTATGGGAGATGTCGACATAGAGAGGCTCCAACAACAGCCTCAGTACTGGTCAACAGGAGCATGTGCCATGTAAGGAGGAGATGTGATGGGGATTAGGTTTCTTTGGCCTGCAGAAGGGAAGGCTGAGGGATTTTCTTGCAGAGACACTGCTGAAAAGGGAGGTGAGAATTCTGATGCATCCAAGCTTTTTCTGCAAGTGAAAGAATGAGGCAATGGTCTCATGTTGCAAAACTGGAATATTCTTTTTCAACAAAAGGAGCACATTATTTACAATGAGAGTGCTGCAGCCTAGGGACAGGCTGCCCAGAGAGGTTGTGAAGTCTCCATCCTCAGGATTTCCAGGATACATGTGGACAAAGCCCTGAGTGACTTCAGCCAGCTTTGAAGTCAGCCCTGCTTGGAGTAGAGATGGGACTTCAATTTACATTTTTCACTGCTTCAGCTGAACTCACTAATCTAGCAGGAAGCAACTTGCATTATGCTGTTTGAGGACTGATGAATTCACTGGAAAGGCCAAAGTACAGACCTGGTACAAGGTGCGGGAAGGTCAGGACCACACAGGGAGCAGGGAGGGTGGTGGTCAGGGAAGGACAGCATGGGAATGAGACCTCTGTCTTGTGCACTGTCCAAGTGAGCCACCTCCTTCAAATCACCTACTTCAGCCTGTGAGACCTCAAAGTAACGACTTCACAGATAAGATGCCAACCAACCTCTTTTTTTCTGGTATTTTTACAGCATGGAGTTGTAATCTCCATCCTTGGAGATACCCAAAAACTGTCTGGACATGGTCCTGGCTAACCTGCTCTAGGAGGCCCTGCTTGTCCAGGGGGTTTGTAGCAGATCACCTCCAGCATCATCCCAGCATTCCCTTCCAACCTCAACCACTCTCTAATTCTTATTTTATCGCTTAATTTTAATATTCTGTCCATCTCCAGCCACTCAGCTTCACTCATTCACAGGAACATGCTTCCTTTCATGTATTGGTACCTCTGATCCTTGCTTAAAACACCAAAAATCCTAGAGAAATTTCAGAATCTGAGAATGAAATTTTTAATAAATTCTAATCCAATTGAAAAATTGTGTTTATTGTGTGTATTTTTCTATGTATAGTTTACATATCTGGAGTTTTCTTACATTATTAGGGTATGTCATCATTTGTTTTAAATTTTCCTGATCATCTTATTCTGTGGCCCCAGACTATTGCCTTTCTGAGGCACTGGAGCATGAGAACCCTGTTATCTTTTCTTTCCACAGTGTTGGACAAGGGGCCACAAATTAGAACCATGCCTACTTAGACACACACACTTGATCTTCAGAAACTGTTCTTTTTGCACTCATTCTGACCACAGGTCACCATCTGATAAAATCCTCTGGATACTTCCTTTGTCTCAGGTATTTCCTGAGTACCCAAACCTTGCTAGATATTTGAAGTGAAGATCATGGTGATTTTTTGATACCAGTATGGATCCCTGTCCCAGATAGTCCCTACAGCCAACTTCACAGTCTTTTGAGCTGCTCCAGGTCCAGCTGTAGCTTGCAGGGGTTCAGGAATAGTGACCCTACTTTTTCCCACTCTCTCACTGCTGTTGGCAGAGAAGTAGAGTAACCTGGAAATATAAGCAAAGGGACTGGAGACACTCTTCTGTGGGGGCGGAGAAGAGTGTCGGAGATGGAAGAGTCACTAGTTGGATCCTCACTGGAAAATGGAGTAAGGAAAACGTTGCCCACAGTGAGCAGGGCTGTGCTGGGTCTTTGTCAGAGGCCAGTGGTGGATGTGCAGCACCCATTTACAGAGACAGTTTGCTGCCAACCTGTTGATTATAAATGTGTGTCAGCAACAGCAGATTTTAAAGATTAAAGCTGTCAAAGGAAAACTGATGCTGAGTTTCCAAGAGTTTATGGGATTGGATCCTCCTCTTGAGTACTACTCAGGATGAACATAGTTGTTGCCTAATTCTTAGAGACTTTCCTGCATGAGTCATTGTTCTTGAGAGAATAGCAGCTTTATACACAGATGGTTGTAGAACAGAGACACCATTGAGAGCCAAACACTGAGACATCTCTGTCCTGCAGATACAGGCACACACACTCACACAGAGATCAACAACTTTATCCACAGAAAGCAGTCAATCCTGCTCAGTGTGTTCAGGCAGAATCTCTACTCTTTCATGACATAAGAAATCCCTGAAGGAATTAAAGTAATGAGCAATTCATGCTGAAGAGGAAAGCTGAGTTGTCAGGGAAATATGAATGTCCAAACTAGCACACCCAGAGGGAGTTTGGCCGGAGGGCTGCCTGGCTGGATTGCTCTTTTTTTCTTAACTGGCCAGAAGCCTAGTTCTCCATGAGATCAAAAGAGAGGATCAGATGTTCTGGACCAAGTGAGCTGTTGAAGATTATCTGTGACAAGCCCAGATCATACCACTAAGACTCATACTAAGCTAGAGAGAAAATGTTCGAAGGAAGGTTTGGGTGCTTTCATCAGAGTCCTCTTGGGATGTTTTCCTGCTTTTCCAGTGCCTCTCCATGTAATCTTGTACAAGTCCCTTATAACCCTTAAAGGAGGTCATGCCCACATACGCAAGTAGCTTTCAGTTCAATGGTTTAGGTTCGGACATCAGTGCAACTCTTAAGTTACTGTGTGTGGGTTGAGCAGATAAAACAGGCAAGAGACTGATTCCAAAATAAAGTGCCTGCACTGGAAACCGTTAATACAAAATTTTATGGATGCCAAAAGTTGGCATGGGCTCAAAAAAACCCCTACCCTAAATAGTGGAAATTAAGTATTAAATACATGATACCTTCTTTAACTGGGGAAGACCTGAGCTATCATTTGCTGCAAATCAAGACAATATTCTCAGAAATGTCGCTCTGCACCTGTCCTTTTCCCTAGACTTTTGCTATAAAATATTGCTGGAGACAGGATAATAAACCAGGCAGTCTGATCCAGAACTATTTGTCTTACATTGTTGTCTAACACTTAGAAGCAGAAATCCAAGTGGTCACAATTTGCTTGTTATTGATATTGTAGCTATATGATTATAGATAATTTCTTCTTTTCACTGACTTTTCCATTTAGCATGAAAAAGTTAAACATTCAATAAACCCCAAAACATTAAACATTCAATAACCTAGTGTTTATAGAACTGGAAGAAGAGGGCACAAGACTACAGTACATGGTCTAATGAGTATAAATGTTTAGGAATCATTGAGGTGGTCCAAATTCAGGCTTGTCTTCTTTGTGAGCAAGCATCCTGACCAGCATGAAGTGTCCTGCATGTTTAGTTTGCAGCAAGACGAATAGTAGCAAGATGGACAGAGGGAAACTGTCATTTGAAATTCTGTAGGCAGCTAATAGGAGCCCATAGCTGTAACGGAGGCTGTTCAGAGCCTCAAGAAGAGAGAGATGAACATTGAACTGCTGGAGAGAGGGCTTGGCACCACCCTTTCAAACAGGGGTCTGTGACAACTGGCTGCTGCTCACACCTAACTTTGAGGCAAAGTGTCAGAGTTATGAATCACATTTCTATGACCAATTATGTGCCTGTCATGTAACAGGGTGGGACCTGCCCTGCCTTTCAGTTTGTTATTCTCAGCCAGCTTCCAAGAAAGGAGGTGAATGGAAGCAGTCATCTCTCCAGGTGAATTATCCTGGCAGACAAATCCAGTTTATTCTCAGATGAATAACCACAAGCTGTTCATGTGATATCATTGTCCATTTATAGACACAGACTACATTTGTTTATGTCTGACTCTAAAATAGTCCATACAGCTCTGTGCACTGGTAAGACAAAGATTACTAAACCTGCTCTGGAACTTCACAAAGCTTTACTATGACCGCAGCCCGGCAGGGCATTGCATGTCTGATCTCTTTTCCAGAGGTTGATCTTGTACAAGTGGAGTTCTAAATTCAGCAGAACCACCTGAAAAACTTCTGAAGGCAGAAATCAAGGGTAAAGCCATTCTGTATCCTTTAGTGCTTTTTGTAATTCATGTTTGAATCACGTATTTGATCATATGAACATAACTCATAAATCTGAGTCCTCTACTTGGAACATTTGAGGTCCTGGATGCCTAAACATCGAAGTGTGATACTCAAGAATCCCTAAACTGCTGTGTGCTATCCTGCTCTCTCATTCAGCCCATGCATTCTCTGGGAGCTGCTGATAGAAAGGAGACTGTACAGTGGATGAAATTTTGTTCAGAGCTCCTCTATCTGTTCTTATATCTTGGCTGTTCAGAGCATCAAGGATGGGCCCTGCCATCAAAAGCTAGAGCTTTAAAGTATTTCAACAACTGAAAGTATCTTCTGTGGACAGGCTCAGAACATTTCCTGTTCAACAATGGAACTAGTTTCTGCTAGTTGTTTAGACTTCTAAGGTCATTTAAAAGATCCAGTGCTATATGTGGTTTCTTGTTAGTCTGTTTCTTTCCCGGCTCCTGGCCTCATGAGACCTGATGTTGCTGTCTTTTGCAAACAGGTATGGCCAATCAGTTAATCTCATGAAAATCTCCAGTCCATCATAGTTAGCAAGTTCTCCCATGCACCTATGCTAACCCTCTCTCATTGTGCACTCTGCAGGATCTGTTCAGTGGAGACAGCTGGAGTCATTTAGATCTTTTTCATGGGCTAGACAGTGTCAAATGTTGCTTTAAATGAACAAAACTTGGACCATGCTGTTCGTACAGCTGTCATATGTGAACCTTCTTCTGGTTGCTCCCAAGGTGTTCTTAGATCCCTCTTCAGGGAATCTGCCCATCTGTACAGGGCTTGTTTTAGTGGTGCCATTTTAAGCTCCAGGTACAAGCTGTGAAATCATGGAATACGTGCTCTCTGACTGGGTGACCATAGCAGAGGGTCTCTGCAGTGTTATATGAAGCTGGTTCTTTCTCATTCACAGATAGCATTTCTTGACACTAACATTTGTTAAAAAGTTAGATGGCCAAGACTGAGGTCTTTACGTAGGGCTCTTTGGTGAGAAGACAGAAAGAAAAACAGCCCTTTCAAGAGGTCACCCTAAAACAGAATATGTTTATATGATACTAATTTAGAACAGGTTTCTTATTGCTAAGTGGAATACCCTTCTAGAACAGATGGCAGAGTGAGTACGAGAGCTGTGATGGCTCAGGAAATAAATTCAGAAAGATCTTGCAGGCAAAGGGATTGTTTTGAACATCCAGTCAGACTTGCTGTGTACTTCCCAGGGAACATCTGCATCCATCTGAGATGCTTTAGCTGAGCTGAAATAGAAGGTAGGAAACAAGGCTCTTGAGACTGAAAGCAGAGCAGTTCATCCCAGTATCTGGTACCCTTGAAGTGGTAAATCTGCATGTTTCTGGGATGGCTTCTGTATCCCATTGTGACTCTGGCTCTGGATTTTATGCTAGATTAAAAAGCTGCCTATGCTCACAAATAATTTTTCTCATAGACAGCAAGCTTGTGCCCCTTTAACATCCCTGACAATACAGACATTACATGATGCAGAAGCAAACACTGGTCCAAGCCTTTGGCAAGAGCTGCTCTCTGTGTAAGAAGTAAACCCTTCCTTCAGGTTGAGGAGATGGACCAGACATGACTCAAGAGAAACCAGTGGTTGTAATTATCTGTACACTGAAATGAGGACCATTTCAAGAGTTATTTGCCTCCAGGGGCTAAAAGGCATCCTCTGACAGGAACAGATCTCTTCTGCTTACAGACAGGACATTCGTATACAAGCCAAAGTGAAGGTGTAGTAACAGATTTAGAAAGAAATTTTAAAGTAAAAACCGAGTTAGTGTTTGCATTTGGGCTTGCGGGCTGAAAAGCTCAAGTTTGTAATTGCTTCAGGGAGTGGACAGCTCTAGGACTGAAACCCTGCTAAGGGTTTCTCATCAAGAAAGTTCAAACAAAGAAGGATAGGAGCCTGCAAAGTTATCAGAAAGGGAGACAATAAAAAAGAAACAAGAAGTTGGAAGTAGAGGGAAAAAAATAGCAGAGAATAAACTGAAGAAAACATCACTGAACTATTCTGTTAACAGCAAACATAAAAAAATAATTTAAACTAAACTTCATTGTTTTACATGAAAGCTCTAACCTATTTGAATCTCAGTTACAATATAACAAAGCTGGGTTTATATATGCTAAAGGAAAATATGAGATTTGTTTTGATTTCAGTTCTTGCCCTCTATAAATGGCATTGTTAGAGAATACTGCTGATAGATGTACCTGGATGTGTGCCATGACATCAGGTCTGTGGGGTTTTTCCAAGCAAGGCACAGCTGCTATGATAATACCACATAATGGATCACAGATCAGTAGTTACCAACTTAAATGCTTATCAAAAGGGGATGATTTTAGGCAATTTACTACGATTTAGAGAATAAAAAATAGAACTGTGGAAACTAGTATGAAAATTGTTTAAAGAAGCCTAACAAAAAAAACCTGGAGAGCTCAGGTCAGATTGCTGCTGTCTAAGTGAAGCACAGCTACATTGAAAGTCATCTTCTGAAAGGTCCAGGAGAAAGGCTGAGTGCTCACTTCCGAGAAACAGATACTGTGAATTCCTAAAATTCCAGGAAGAGAGAAAAATAGTTTATTAAAGTGTCACATAAATAAAAAGCCTGTACAGCCCCAAGCCAGGAGACAAACACACAATAATACATTATGGACACAAAGGTGGTAATTGTTCTGAACTCAGACCTAACTAGTAGTTGCAAGAACAAATCAAAAGGAGAAACCACAGACTCTTCCTCTGTGGGGAAAAAAAAAAAAAAAAAAAAGTTGGAAGAAAAGGAATTTTTATCTTAGGAACAGAACAGGCTATACAGGAGTTAGTTGCCAGACGGGGTCTCTGAAAAGAACTGACCTCCCAGTAAAACACCACAAAATTTTGCAGAATTTGCAGAGTGGCTCACAGAAGCACCTGTGATCTTTCATTGGGACAGAAGTTGATGCATGTGCATGTGCAGGACCTGCCCCAGCAGCTGCTCCCTGAAGTGATGCACAGGTACAGGCAGCAACAGGCAGGTGAACGCCTGACTGCCATGCACTGCAGTAGGTCATGGACACATGTAGGGTGACAGAGCTACAGACAGGAAAGGAGCACCACACACAGGATGCAGTCACATGAACAGCTGCACACCTAAATGTGCAGCATAGAAACAGGCACTCTCGTGTGGCAGAATGGGACAACAAGCAAGTGGATTCCATGACTGTTTTGTAATGCACACAGGGAGAAATCCCTGGCACAGATCTCGTGCTCTCCAGAGCACACTGTTGAACATTCCTGAATGGAGGATCTCCCTGGCCCACAGAAAAGTGCCTGCTGTTGTTGGGACATACACACTCTGGACTGAAGCAAACCATGCATCCCCAGTTTCATGAGCTGCACATTGTGAGGTTTTGTAACATTCACAGTGGACTGTGTCACACATAGCGATGTGTACACAGACAAGTGCAGTCCTACACGTGTGTGTGTGTGTCTGTGTGTGTGTATTCTGGAGTCAGTCACAGCCCCTGTCAGCCCCTCCTGTGGACAACAAGGTTCTCAAACACATCCACACCAAGTTCAGTGCTCAGACACTTGCACGCTCCGAAGGGTCTCATAAATGCACTGGAAGGAGATACTTGTTTTCCTGCTCCCCCACAGACATGCAGAGCTTGGGAGGCAATCTACAGAGTGAGTCTCAGAGGAGACATGGACATGTCTGCTGGGCATGTCTGGCTCCCATCAGTCAGCAGGACTCACTAATGTCTGAACTCAGCATAATGTTTGTTGCCCTCTCCATCAATTGACTACAAAAGGATGAAGGGTGGCAGGCTTGCATACAGCTGTGGGACAGGCAGATCCAACACCTTTTGCCTCATGCCTGCCACGTGTATGCTGGCATGACTCTTGCACATACTGAAGTGAGCCTCTCCGTGTCCTCCACATGCCACACATACTACTGATGGGCCCCATATGTGCAGGTCACTGTGCAGCAGGTCGCACTAACGTTGGATAAGATGTTCATACACACCTGCGGTGCAGTGAGTCACACCAGTCACTGATTCTTACAGATCAGGGGCGAGTGTCTCGTGCACAGGTGCACACAGGCACACACACTGCCAGCTTACACACAACCACACAGACACACGTGTGCAGCAGGATTTCAGATGGCTGTCCCATAAGCACACAGAGGTCAGTCCCCTGTATGAGCATGTCCCACCTACTCAGGGGAAGTCACACATAGATGGCACAGGTATGACTCACAGGCAGCTCAGCCTCAAGGTATGTGCTTTCATGCACCCCCATGAGTCACACTCACAGATGAGTTTCTCATATGCACACAGGTGTCTTCTGGACAAGCAAACATATGTATACTTTCATACAAGGTTGAGTTTCTCACACAGAGTTCTGTGAGTTTCATACACAAACACAGAGGTAGGTACATAACCCATAAACAACACACTTGATGTAGCACAGTCACTCACGTATGTGTGCTCTGCCTTGCAGGGACTTCTCTACACACATGGAGACCTCATGTACTCTGTGGGCAAGTCTCATAACATGCAGATGTTCTCACACATACGCAAATGTAGTGCGACAGGCAGCTCACCCTGCAGTGAGTCACACATGCATGTGTGCCTGAGCTTCATACACACACATCCATACCTGTGCTTGTACAGGTATGTTACATATGTGTAGTGATTCAGGTGTGCATGCCTGGACAGAGACACACTTTCATACACACCTAAACATGGCACTGGCAAAGAGCAAAGTCAGGACAAGTGTACACAGACAGATGTGACTTACCCAGACAAACACACGAGTCACACACATACTGCAGAGTGAGGCAGACAGGCACACCCAGAGCAGGTTGTGCACAGAGTGGGTGTTCACAGACCAAACACACACAGGATGGTAACTCTCACACACATATGTACAAGTGTCACCTGGATGAGGGTGTCACACACAGACAATGCATGTCTCACATGCACAGAAGTGTCACACAGACCAGAGCGCCACACAGAGGTGTCACACGTACTGCTCACAGATGTGCTGCAGTCAAATGCACACATGAAGCAAGCTGTGCACTCAACTGAGTGTTGCAGAGACACATGCAACTTGAGGATGTGTCACACACACACTTCATACATGCATGGATGTGTCACACAATGTCTTTCAGGCAAAATGGATTTCACACCCTTCGATATGTGTAACAAATGGACACACAGTCTCAGACATGCAGAGATGTCTCACACAGACGTGTCTCTCCAATGTTGACACAGTGTCTCACACACAGGACGTCATACCTGCAGGTATTACAGACACACGGTGCCTCACACCATCTCTCACAGAGAGATGACAGACATACTATGTCTCACATTCTTCAGACACAGTCTCACCTGACACCTTTCACAGACACACACAGGTGTGTCTGTCACAGAAAGGGTGACTCACACAAGGGTGCCTCTCACACGTGGGTATCACCAACGCATTCAGGACGTGACACAGCGTCTGTCCCTTATACGCAGTGTTCCTCACACACGGACACACAGACAGACACACAAAGCGTGTCGAGCACACCGGTGACACAGAGCGTCCCTCGGACAGTGTCTGTCACACACACACACACACACACACACGCACGAGGTGTTTCCCGTGCATTCTAACACTCACCGTGTCTCCCCTTGTCTCTCAGGGTCGCACACGGTTTCTGTGTCCTGGCAACGTCAGTGTCACACACGCGGACCGTTCTGCGCACCCTCGTGGTCTC
>JAOXXN010000230.1:2379939-2393323 GCA_026770055.1 Myrmophylax atrothorax
GGTGTCGCTGTGCCCTGTGCCCCGGGCAGGTGCTGCGAGAGGCTGCGGCGCTCCGGCCCCGCTCCGGCTGCCAGAGCCTTCGGTACCCGCAGCCGTAGCCGTGGGCAGGGCTCAGGTGTCTGGAGAGCTGCGGGCTGCTCCGGGCACTGGGGTTTTCACAGTCGCTAAAAAGCAGCAGAAGGCAGTGGCTGTGGTGAGGCAGCCCCTGTCAGTCACTCCCGAGGACCAGATGCCGGGCAAGTTACGCTCCCTGCTCCCTCCCGCTCCCCTTCCCACTCCGTTTCCTCTCACTGAACATCTCATGGCTTTATGTTGTGGAAGAGGTAATTCAGATATAGAACCATAGAATCATGGGATAGTTTGGGTTGGAAGGGACCTTAAAAGTCATCCCGTTACACCCTGCTTGCCATTGGCAGGGACACCTCCCACTATCCGAGGTTGCTCCAAGCCCTGTCCAACCTGGCCTTGGACACTTCCAGGGATGGGACAGCCACAGCTTCTCTGGGCACCCTGTGCTGGGGCTTCCCCACCCTCACAGGGAGGAATTTCTTCCTAATATCTAATCTAAATCTAGCCTTCTTCAGCTTAAATCCATTCCCCCTTGTCCTGTCACTCTGTACCCCTGACAGAAGTCCGTCCCTCTCCAGCTCTCTTGGAGGCCTTTTAGGTACTGGAAGATCCTCTAAGGTCTCTGTGAAGTGTTCTCCTTCTCTGCTTCTGCTGCAGCAGTTCCCCAGCTGGCTGCAGAGACCTTGCTGTCATATGTGTGGCTCAGGGAGCCCCAGCAGGGTTAGTGTCAGTTGCCCAGACCCAAAGGTCATGGACTTTCTGTCAGGATGCCAAGAAGTTCTTTTGGCTTTAGTTGTTTTAAGGCCCCTGACAGTTGGAACGACAGTTGGATTCCCACCTCAGGACTGCATTTATTGCTTTCTGTCCCGTGCAAACAAGACATAATGTGAGTGTAAAATATATGTCTGTGCAGAGTGCCTTCATTACCTCTGCATGTGAAATCTGAAACATCTCATACACCAAACCAAGAACCTGCTGTAACCCCATCAACCCTTCCCTCACAGGCCATGCCCTGTTGTCATTTGCAGGATGTGAGTATGGCACTGGTCTCCAGGAGCATCTCTGTGCAGTGACTGGGCTGAATCCATTAGTAGCACAAGATTTCTTGGGTCAGCTTCTGTTTGTCCTCCAGGTTCCTAAGGACCAGCCTGCTTTGCTCATATGCTTATATGCAAGGCTGGCATGCACAGCCTCCAGAGATCGTGAGGGGCAGGAAGCAGAGCCCTGAGCAGAACCTGCCCCCAAGTTGCATGTAGAGAAATGTCCTATGAGCAAAAGATTCTGTGCAAAAGGACATTTTGTCCACAGATTTGACATTGTCTTTGGTTTCTCTTGTCCAAATGAATTAAAAAATCTGTGATGTTTCTGTTGAGTTCCTGTTTCTCATTATTACCTGGACAGACAGAAAAGTAGGAGCAAAGGTTGCCCACTTAGTGCTTCAAGAGTGAGGCCAGGGACTTTTCTGTGCCACTAAAGCACTTGGGAATTCTTTTGTTGGTTTCAGGATGTGGGAGTCCTTTTGTTTGTCAGTTTTGCCACCTACAAGATCATTTACTGAGATATGTGAATATTTGTGGTTTCACAAATTGCTAAATATTCGCACATCTAACCAGGAATTTAGGAATTGTGAGAGGCAAAATGTATCATGAGATGTGACAAACTCTTCTCAGCAAATGCAGGGAGGAATCACTTCTGCAAACTCCATAACTTTCCTGTCATCTTCTTGGAAATTCCTCTTTCCCTGCTTAAGTCTGAGCAAGTTCCACTGTTCTCAGATCAATGCCTGCAGCCTCACAGACGTGCCCTTCTGACCCTTGGCTCATGTACCAGTGAAAACTTTGCTGAAAACCAGTTGTCCACACAGCCTGGCCTCCTTTCTCTTGAGCAAACCTTCAGGAGGAGGGCAGGAAAGATGGCAAGTGCTGAGCGTGTTCACTCTGGCATGTTTTCATTTTCTCCAGAGGTGGTACCTAATAAGGACTATGAGCCAGAGTTAGTAAATATGTCAAATGAGAGTTAACTAAATATACCAAATTTATGGGATCACAGGTACTTGGCACACATCACAGTAGATGTGTCAGAAGGAGGAAGCTCTGTGTGTGTCTGTCTCTCATGGCTTTGTGAAGGTAGCCTTGTGTACAGGTATGCAGCTTCCTCAGGGACCTGATCTAACTGAAAGATGCCACAATGGAAATATTCTCCTCTGTTTTCTGATCTGAGTCCCTGCCCAGCCACACTGACATTGGAGCTGGCTTCAGGGATGTGGTGATAGCACATGTCTGGATGGGGCCATGGCCACAAGTCTCCTTTCTGTACTAACCCTCCCTTGTATTGGCTTTGGGTGGCGCTGGCCCTTCAGTAAGGTTCGACGCTATGTCCTGTGCTGAATTTAACCACACATTGTTTTGAAAGAGGAAGATGTTCCTCCCTCACTCTGTCCTGCCCTTATTTCCCCATGCCTAGTTCACTCCAGTAGGTACCTGTACTCTCTCTGAAGCCCACAGGAGAGGTGGCTGCATTTTCTGCCACAGCAGTGACTGAATATGGCTTGTGGCATTGTTCGAGGCATACCAGAGCTGACAGTGTTTGCCCTACATGGCACACACCCTTCCTTCTCTCAGCTGGGAGCTACCAAAAGGAGGTGGCCTTCTGAAGCCTTTGTGACTTGAAGCGTGCACTGGTTTTAGACAGGAAGGCTGGATTTTCTCATTCATAGGGCTTGACATTTATCAGCACTGTGATCTCCTCTAAGAAAACTGGTCTAAAGTCCATGCTGAGTTTTGGTCCTGAGCTGAAAGGGAAGTGAGAAAGGTGTGAAGAACAGCAGAGAGCAGAATCTCTTCCACCCTTGAGCGGTGGTTCAGCAGCCAGATGAAGGAGGAGAAATTACTGTTTCTGATGCTGTTGCTGATTTGGGAGGACCCTGATGCACCAGCTGCACCTGCATCTCCTCATAGGCAGCCAGGCTGTGGAAGTGCCAGCACTGATGATCCAGCTGGCTCCTCCAGGAGCTGAGGATGGGGCAGGTCTCCCACCTCGTGTACCCTCACAGTCAGTGGTAGCTCTTGGCTCTCGCCAAGAAAACTGGGTGTACATGGTTGGTGGGTAACCTGAACAGGCTATAATGGTAAATGAAGAGCTGGGCAGCTCTGAGAAAACTGTGAAGGTGGTTTGCAAGAAACAAAACCTGGTACCAGCAATGGGTGTTGCTGAGGGCTGTTGCCTTTGCTGCCTCTTGAGTTTTCTTGCTTGCAAAAATGTGTTTCCAGTTCATTCATCACAGGAGATGAAGGAGAGGACCTAAAATATGGTAAATGTCGTGCGAGAGAGACACAGGGAGGTAAAGAGGTAAAGACGTGTCATCCTTTGGTTCCTGCTCCCACAGCTGCTGCAATCCCACAGTGGTGTGTTATAGGAAAATAGTGATGGCTGGAGGTTCCTGCTCAGGGCAGTGATGGAAGCAGTGAGAGCTAGAGGAGCATGTGGTAAGAGCGAGCCAGAAGAGACATGTCTCTGTGAGCTCTGGAGAGGATACTGTTGTCATGGAGCAAAAGCAATAGCATAAGCCAAAAGAGTATCAAATGCAGAGAGCAAAGTGAGCAAGGGTATCAGCTCCGTAGATGGTTCCCTGAGGCTGGGCTGGTTGGGAGGAGTTAGGGAGGCTGCTGTAGTCTTGTTCACAGAATCACTGGGTTGGAAGGGACCTCGGAGGTCAATTAGTCTGGCTTCCCTGGCCACGTCTCTCATGTTTTCAGTGTGTGCAAGGGTGGACACCATGACTGTTCTGGATAATGTGTTCCAGCGTTTGACCACTCTCACACTTTTTCATTGTGTCCTCTAAAGGTATTTTCTATGTTTTAATTTGTGCCCATTGCATCTCATCCTATCACTGGATATCACTTAGAACAATCAATCTGTGCTTTCTTTACTGTCCCCCCCATAGGTTTTTATTCATATTGATAACATTCCTCTCAAGCCTTCTTGTCTTGTTGCTAAACAGTCGCAGTTCTTTCAGCCTTTCCTTGTATGACAGATGCTCCAGTCCCTTAATCGTGATTGTGGCCCCTTGCTAGGCTCTCTCCAGTGTGTCCTTGTCTTCCTTGTGTTGGGAAACCACATAGCTGTTTGTTATATTGTTGTGCTCTTGGAGATAGTAAGTTAATGGAGAAATGGCCCCTAATCAGTAGTTCCTGAGCGTGAGAATCCGTGGACACCGGAGAAATCCTGAAGACTGCTACCAAATTCAGCTGGTTTTGCTTTGGCTGAGCTTGGGCTGTGCAAGCTGGTCTGCAGCACTGGGATCCCATTGAGTAGATACCATCAGCTTCAACCCTCACCCATCCTTTGGTGATTAATAGCTATGGCAGCCATGAGACCTGAAAGTCAGGGACTTTCTGACCCTTTCCTCCCTCCTGTGTGCTTCATATTTTTGCCTGACCTTTTGACCATTTGAGCAGAGCCCTACAGAAGTCAGTAGTACCATGGTGAACGCTGGTGCAGAGCCAGTGGAGTGTGGTGTGTGATACACTGAGGGATTTCTTGACACCTCATGTTTCCTACCCTGAGACTGACTGACTCCTCACCCCATCAGCATCATGGGTGCTTGGGGTGCTGGTGTGTGCAGAAAGATCCAGACCTAAGAGCAGCCTAGGACAAGTCTGAGTTGTTCCAGTTTGTGACAATGTTTATGGTGTAGAGCAACATAGGTGTCAAGAGAGTGAGATGGTGTTAGACCTCAGGGGTGTGTATTCTGGGAGGACCAGCATGGGACCCTTTGGAGAAATCTCTGTTGTTTCTGCCTTTTCTAGACAAGTGATTTTTGGAGAGCTGGGGAGATGTGTCATTCAGTCACATTTGCAAGTGGTTTGTTTTAAATCTATTTTAGGCCTTGCTTTTTGTATTTGTAGTGAGCTAGAAATGACTTACATAAGCAGCAGCAGCAGGAACACATGCAAATTTGCTGGAAATTGTCAGCACTTTTTATAGCTTCAGTCATCCCACAGATGTAAGTCTCTGTATGAAGCACAGCGTGTGCTTCCAGCACCGATGGAGGTGGCTCTGGAATCTGACTGAGCAAGCTGGACGGAGTAGGACTGCAAGCTGCCACTGATCTTGTTTGCACTTTCCACAGCTTGATTTACCAGAACGGTGAGGCAGTTCAGAAGGAAGGAATTGTGCTTTGCCTGCGAGGGTCGGACACAGTGTTCTTTGCTTGCACTGCTCTATAATAGTCGGGGAGTAACTTACCTCACCTAACCCAGCCTGGGACAGCTGCCACATGGACAGGGAGATGTGCAAACACTTGACCCTGGAGGTTGTGGCACATGCAGCTGCAGAAGGCATGACATGGCACAGACTGCTTCTTTCATTGTGCCTGAGGAGGCATAGAGAAAAAGGGTGAAAGGAATACATAGTAATTATAATGCCTCTAATTTAATTTGTGGTAACAGAGAATGTGTAGAGGATTTCTGTGCCAAACTGTATCTTGTCATAAACTGATAGGATCCAAGGAAACAGTGTGCTTAGAGAAACAAGAAACTGCCAGCTGATGAGCAGGGAGAATTCCATTTCATGTCAATATTCAACTTCTGAACATTTCTGTGAAACAGTATTATGAAGAAACCCCTGTTTTTAGAGATATTTTTTTCACCTTAGTGATGGAGCATATTTTCACTAAGAAAACCCCCAAACCATTTTGACAGAAAATATCCAGCTGCTCCTAGAAATGAGCGTTTCTGCCTCGATGCTGCGGTGTGGTGGGGTGGCTGTGCTTCCACAGCAAGGGCTGGAACAGGCAGCTGCTGGAGCTGCTGTCTGCCATCATTGGTGCTCTATAGTGTGTGTGTATGATAAACTTGACAGGGAGGAGTTGTTGATACCTGTTTTAACAGAGCTTTTGCTAATGACTGTACAAAGGATTATGAGGTTGTATATGGCGAGCACCTGTATGCCCGTCTCCCTTGCGCACAGTGGGGGTGCTTTGTTTTCTTAGAAGGTTCTTCTACATCCTTGGAGTTTGTTTCTCACACTTTCTCATTCCTCCATCTTCTCACTCAAAAAACAGCTTAACATAAAATTCATGGAGGACCACAAGGACCTGTGGAGATGCTTTTTCTAAGGATACTCCATGGAGCAAGTAATGCTCCAATCTGTAGTCTTGTATGATGGGAGAGGAATATGGTGTTTAAGTCAGTGGGATAAGGCTATTAGTGCTGAACCCTTCTTTGTGGCCAGGGAGTGCACGCAGAGTTGTGCTCAGGACACCTATTCTGATGCTACAAGCTGAGTAGTTCAGCTACTCAGCTGAGCAGCTGCCAGGTGCTCCCTGCCCAGGGATGCTTGTGGCACCATCCTGAGCATCCTGGCTGTTCTGCTGCCCCTGAGAGGTGGTGCTGGGGAAGAGCATCACTGCCAAGCTGGGACTGATACTCCTATCTCCTGCCTGAGGATGCTTGTGGCACCATCCAGAGCATTCTGGCTGTTCTGCTGCCCATGAGACATGGTGCTGGGGCAGCAACTGGGGCTGAAGTGGGGATGTCATCTTCGTGTGCAGAGGGATGGTTTTCATTCTTTTAATGCCGGGATGACTCCCAAAAAAAGCAGAGAGGGAGATTTGCATGGTTGTAGGTGGAGACTGCTGTGGGTGTTGTCTCAGGGAAAAGACAAAGTTTTCAAAGTTCATGGCTCACAGTGTTGAGGCTGATTTACTCTGCCCGATTCGGCAGCAAACCTGTGTCCAAAGTGAAGCATTTGTGAGACAGTGAGAATGAGAATCCTGTGGCATTGCTTTGTGGTTTAGTTTCACAGTGTCTTTTTTCTATCTCTGACTTTCTATAACTGTATTTTTCAGAGTTTGAAACTTGTGGTCATCTGACCATTGACCTTTCTGGCAAACGTGAATGAAATCAAATATAAAAGGGGGAGGAAATTATATTCTGCTACCAGAAAATCATTCTTCAATCAAGTTTTCTGGGGGAATTTAAAGCCCCAGGAGAATGTGAAGGAGATGTGATGCTGCAGTTCACAATCCCTTTCGTATAAGAGTGATGTCTGTTATGTATCTGGTGATAATTGTGTCAGACTGTTGAAGTTACAGATAGAATATAAAAACTATAAATAGCCAGAGTTTGTGAAGAGTCTTACAGATTGTTGTGGCAATTTTTGTGAGCCCTTCTGTCCCCTGCACAAGTTGGGGTGTAGCAGAAGCTGAACTCATGAATGCTGCACCTGTAGCACTGAGGACAGTCACGCTGGTGGCCTTAAAGAAGCTGCATGGGACAGAATTTTTAAAGATGTTTTTTCTTTATCGTTAGCTAAAAAAATAGCCTATGAGAGGCTTCAACTGGAGGATCTCTTACAGCCTGTGGATTACAAAGGGAGTCTAAACAGTCTCCCTGCAGATGTCTGCCTTCTAGATGTGAAAGATTAAGTGAGTTACTGTGCACTTGTATGGGAAGGGTGGATATAGAGCAACAGTGAAAAATTTGCATCATTAAAAATTCACTTGAGGATTGCTCAGTTGCCTAAAGAATTCCCAGCTCCTTATATGCTCTGAATTGGGCATATGTCCTGTAGAAAAACACACAAGTGATTTCTGCAGTGGTAGGCACAGGGAACTCTAGTCTCCCTTTCCAGCTTGAGTGCAAAATGCACCTTCAGTGCCTTGAGTGTTGTGCCACAAATGCTGAGTGCTGAACGTACTACACAGCACTTTATACTGAATGTAGCTTAAAAAGACACAAAAAGAATAATTAGAAGATGCCAGATACTTGTTATTTTCTAAACCCAAAACTTTATTTTGGTGTCCAAAATGGAAAATTTGGCTCTGAAACAAGACCAGAAGATTCTGGCAGTTTGATGGGATTTGGTTGTCTCTACTTATTTCATTTTTACTTGTGTGATAATAAGTGACCAGGTAGAATTAACTGGTCATTTAACTAACCAGAGATTAAACCTTTGTTTTATTCTCCATGATTTCTTATCTTCCATGGTTGCTTATGCCTATGGAGCCCATTATCAGTCATGCACTCCAGTGCTGAATTACCAGAATCTGAAGTGTCTGAGTATGTGCTCAGGACTTGGGTTTGTTATTTCACTGACTGCTAACATTAAGTGCAATCCCAAAGATAGGACATTCTTCTGCTTTGGAGAAGTCCCACAATAACAGCAGCAAGTATGTGGTGCTGCAGCACTGCAGACAGTATCTGCCTTTGGAAATGTTTGGGGCTGTTGCGGTTGTTTTCACTGTGACTGTGCTACAACTCAGGGCATCAGGAATTTCTCATATTGCATGTGTTCATCCTGTTCCCACCCTTAACAGAGCACTGGGAGCCAGCCACTGCTAACTTGTGTCTTGGAATATTTGACAGAAGGCACGGATATTTGTGTCTCTGATTTCTGGCACTTCCAGGGTGCATTCATTCTGGACAGTTTTTTCGCTCCCTCCACACACATGGGAGGTTTGCTGGAGGCTTCTCAAAATCTGGGCCTATGGTGCAGTGGCTGCTCCCTGTGTTCTCATTTTGGGTAACCCTGCATGGCAGGGACAGGGGACCTGGGGAAACCTGAAAGCAGCATAATGGAACTGATGGTCCCCACGCTGTGCTTTGCATCCTGTCATCACTTTATCCCACTTCAAGGTGTCATTGACTGTATTTAATTACATGTCACACTCCTTTTATTGGTATGAGCCCCTTAGTGTGCAGAACAGCATGAAACCAAGGGCAACAGTTTGCTCAGCCACTGTTTTCCAAGAACAGTGTGCTTCAATGAGTATTTGTCTCGAAAAATACAAATATGCTTTACTGTATTTGGAATTCTTTATGTCACGCCACCGTGTAAAACATAACCTGTTGAGAGAACCTGCTGTACAGGGTTGGTATGTGTCGAGGCTGTCGACAGCTTTGCAGAGCAAGAGAGCAGGCTAAGCCCCTGCAGCGAGGGGTTAGGCATGGGAGAGCCCCTTACATACCTGCCATACCTGCCGAAGTGCACTTGTGACTGAGAGGGAGAGCAGGCTGTACACTCCCTGGGATACAGACTCCCTGGCAGCCCTGCCTGCCATGGTACGTTTTTTCTACCTGTCGTGGTGACCACTCTGGGAGGCACTCCTTTTACAGGTGTGTGAAATAGCAGAGAAAACTTATTGCTTGTACTAGTAATCCAGTTTTCCACATCATGCTATAAAAATAGCTTTTGTATTAGCCTAGTACATTTGAAGGTTGCTTTTTTGCTGGCATATTCCAGAAAGGGGTGCCATGGCTTACTCAGGATCTGCCACTCTGCATTTTGTAGAACATATCTGGCAGTGGAGCAGGCAGTGTCTTTTCACATGCACCTTTGTCAGCATTTGTGAGCAGTCCACTTAGTACTCAGTCATCAGTATGAGGCACTTTGGAGTAAGTTTAGGCAGACTGACAGATAACTTTGGTCACTGATCTTTGAGCTCCTCAACAGGAATAGAAGCAAAGGTCAAAAATCTTTCTTTGAGATCATTTGAGACCTGTCTGGAGCTTTTCCTACTTTCATAATTGGTAAAAGTGTATTGTGCAGGCTGTTCTTGAGCCACAAATATTCCCAGTGGGATGCTGCCAGAAAAAGCACTGTGGTCTTCCAATGTTTTTTTGAGCACCAGACAGGTTTATTGCACAGATCTCCTAGGGCCGTCTCAGCTCTGTGGCACTTGCAGTGGCCTTCTGGACCTCTGCTGCTGCGGCCTCCAGGAACAGAATCACCAACACTAACTCTTTTCCTTGCTATCACTTCTTATGCCCCTACTGATCAGTTCTGTGCTTCTCTTCTGCCGTGTAAGTTGGTTTTCCATGGAAGAAAACCCTACAGTAACAGGTAATTATAGAAAAAAAGTTTTGGGAACACCTGGGATTTTGTATCATAGAATGGATCAGACCAAGGTCTGTGTGGAAGGAGTGTGAGTTTTCTGTGACTGTTCTACAGAGTGGTCAGATGAGGTATTCTATGATTTTAAGCAAAGTAGAGGCACAGCTGATGTGAAAGCTGCAGAGAATCTGCCCAGCCCAGTTGCCAGGTGCAGAGCTGGGCAGTATTGGTGGTGATGCTGCCAGAGGATGGGGCAATCTGCAAGACTAGCACATCACAGAGAGAAAGCAGGAGCTCCTCTGGGCTGGATATACAGCTTGGAATTGTCAGCACTGTTGGAATTGTTAGCACTGAACCTTGGTCTTTGAAATGCCCTCTCACTTTTGGGGAGTCCAGCAGTGAGTAAAGTGTGAGAGTAAGGCAGGATCAGAGGCACATCACAACATAAATAAAAGTCCCAAGCCTCTCTTCCCATATTTGTCTGTATCTTTTACTTGGAATCCTGATAAAAACTTCCTTAAGATCTGTGAGCTCGGCGTTAAATGCAATGGCTTAATGCAGGTGCAGTGTTCTTCCTGGCAGTTCAGCACTGTTTGTGCTCCCCACAGCCCTTCAGCCAGGGACAGGCCAAGCAGCCCTGAGACTGCTTGAGAAAAATGCAGCAGTAGATTGGGGAGCATGGAAGGGGTTAACATGAAGCAGCAACCTGGGCTACAAGGGACCAACTTTTGTGGAAGACCAAGGGAAGGAACAAGGATCTTTGAGCTGGTAGACATTGTTTGGGACATAAAAAGTACCTGATGGATTCCAATTGTTACCTCCATATGTAATATTTTGCATGTATTACTAGTGTGTTTTGTTTCTTGTGTTGTAATCTGTTCTTTGAAGACTTAACAGAGTTCATGTAAATAATCATGTATAACTGGACATATGTATAACACACTTTTCACTTTCCTTTTCCTGAGTTGTCTGAGGTGTGAGTGGCATCATCTGACCTTTGTGGCTGAACTTTGATTTGAAGAAGACTCACTCTTTTTGCTTCTGCTCCTTGCCTTCTGACTTATTTATTTCTTATTTTGCACAGTAGTTTTCTCACTCCTTGACTGCTTTTTTTCTCCTGAAAGTCTTCACAGAAAGGAGTTTATGCTTTCAAAAGCATACCTGTGATAGCTGGCATAGCAGCAGGTATCCTCAGCACTCCCAAGAGATGTAACACAGATGCTTATGCCACCATGGCTATAGCATTGCTGATTGAGTGTATTCTGTCATTCTGCTTAGTTTTACTGTGGTCTCTATAACTACTTTCAGAATATTCTTTTAAATTGGCTGGCTGGATCTGCTTTGTCTTCTTGATCCTTTCTAATTCACTTATTAAGCACTTTACTCGTGTTTCCAAAACAAAACCTGCAGCTGCTGTGTGCCCACATACTCCTCCTTGAGCCATTGCCACAAAGCCCAACCCACAGTGACGAGCTGGTGCAGCGAAGGAGCGGTTCCAGTTGCTACAGAAGTGGGGTTTGGTCATAGAACAGGCAGTGTCAAGATCTGGCAAGATTTTGGTAGTGGGGGAGAAGGAATAATTGATACAGTGGAGTTTGGAGGAGAAAAATGGAGATGAGGAGTGATGGAGTTTGCAAGGGGTGACAGCGAATGAAGAATTAACAGAGTTTGGATTTGGTACAGATACGACAAAGTGCCATACAGAAATTGCACAGAAGAGCAATTGTATTTCCAAGGGGTGAGCAAATGCTTGACTTGGAAAGGAACAGACAAAAACTGGGTTGATGAATGTAGTTTGCTTTGCAGTCCTGGAGAACTGTGTGCAGAATTCAGTTTAAAAATGCTGCTGAGGGCTGTGTGTGCAGAACACAGCTGAGAGTTCCAGCCCTGCCCATGTAATAAGCTGCCTGAGCAGCAGATTTGCTTCTTCTATGCCAGATGCTGTATAATAGGACTAATTCATTACCCAAGGCTAAGTAATCACTCTCAATAGCAAGATTTAGAGGAGAGGCTATGACTTGTCTCATTGCAGTGCAACTGCTGATGATCACAGTGATAACTGGCACCAGATGAAAACTGGAGTTGAATCTCAGCCTGTTACGGGATAAAGAATAGAGCTTCAGGTATTTTCAAAAAGAACTCATGTTTAAATTATCTATAGGTCCCTTTTGGAAAATAATTTTACAATGACTCTGAGTCAGTGAGCCCTGTGCACAGTTCCTCTGAGCTGCATTGCCCCGAGTTTGGGGACTCCTTCACTCCACCTCACTGCTCAGCTCTTGGCCAGCACCATTTACCAAGTTTGAGTATGAATCTTTGGTGAAGGACAAAGCATCTCTCAGTGCTTGCCAGAAATGTAATCATGGGCTCTAATTGATCTCATGGATGGGATGTCTGGCATGGGATCTCATGGATGGCAAATTCTTCTGCCATGCATCTTGGTGGCAGTGCTGGAAATGTTGGGAAGAAGATCTTGCTGGTGCAAACCACTGTTCCTGTCCTGTTGTGATCACTGTGGCCAGTACTCTGTGCTGCTTGGTGTGCACCAAGCAAGATGATGCCTGCCTCATCACAGGAGTTAGGATAGAACAGGGTGTCTTCCAGCATGTTCATGATATCCCAATTGGGAATCTTGTCAGTTTGGAGGTGGGACATCTCAGAGGTGGGATTTTCTGCCGGAGTAGGACAGGTCTTCTAGCCACACTGGAGCCCCACATACAGGGAGCCCAGAGACAGAGATCACCAGCCACAAACAGCATATGAAAGGGGAAAGGAGCTGAGAACTGCTGAATGCTACAACTGTGGCTGCGTTTTTTACTCAAAGTTAGGTCAGAGAATTTGATCCCAGGGCTCCACCCAGTGATGCCCAGCAAGTTCTTTATATACCAGTCTTACAGGCTTGCATGCATGCACTGTTCCTTCTATGTGTCCTAGAGAGGACACTCCAGTCTGATCTGGGGAGTGCAGGGACTGCCACCTCCCTCGTGACCATGTCCCATTGGCACAGTGTTCCCTCGGCTTCCCTCTCCAGGCCAAGAGCTGCACCACCTGTATCTTCTGGGATAGACTCCTAGTTTGCAACCAAGCACATCATTTCAGATATACAGATCACCTTGTTATGTCATTTGCATGGGATGTCAGAGGGTTGGCACTCCTGGGCTGGCCAGCTGCTGGTGTGCCTGCAGATCCTGGGGTACAGAGAGAGCCAGGCTGACCTGGGCAGCAGCCAGTGGCTGGCCACAGCTGCAACACCACAGAGCTCTCCTTGGGAAGGGCTCTTCAGCCTCACTGTTTTCCTGTCAGTTTGCACAGGGCTCGAAGTCTCTGCAGTCAATGGGTTTCATCTCTTCCTCTGAACTGACTATGAATAAGCTTGTCCTTCTGTCTGCCAGAGTTAGGTCTGCCAGCAAGTCAGGGGAGGTGCTGGTGCTGGCCAGAAGGGTTCGTGGGAGGGAAACATCGAAGTGACAGGTGTTGT
>JAOXXN010000230.1:2393423-2406273 GCA_026770055.1 Myrmophylax atrothorax
TGTTGTGTCTGATGCAGCATCGTAGCTCTCAGACTTACACCTTAAAGACAGTGATTTTGGTGACACACAAAGTGGCTTTTTTGCTAGGCAAGATGTGGATCTCTGGAAATGCCTCTTTTTTGACTCTAGGATCAGAAACATACTAGCAGGGATAGCTGTAGTCGCTGTATTAGCACTTACTAGTGCTCTGTGGGTGTGCCCCTAATTTATGCAATGGTGTTAGAGCTTCAGGGCTGAGCACCCTCCTCCCTTCCTGGTTCTGTTGCCTTCTAGGGGCAAGGCTGCTCCAAGCTCCAGTGCCTTCACTGGGGTCCGAGTGTGTGTCCTGGCAGCCTGTGCAGAGCTGCTCAGAATCTCCAGCCTGTTTCCAGCCCAGAGTCAGGTCCTGGAATGAACACATCCAGCATTCACTTCTTTTGCTTTCAGTGTTGGAGAATCCAGTGTTTGCCTGTGGTTGGAGGAAAGAGAGCTTGAAAGCCCTTTATTCTTTCCTCCCCATGGGAGAGGAGTGTTTTGGGGAGGTTGATGTGACTTACTGAGCCCAGGCTTTTCCCTCCCTGTGCTATGCTGGGGTGTTTGCTCCTCACCACCAAGTGAGAGCCTCATACAGTCTTCTGCTGGTTTTGTCTTGTCTTGGAGGACTCACACTTTAACCACTGTGCATTTTCATCCTTTGACACACCCCACCTGTGGAAGAGTCATAATCAGTCTGAGCCATTAGTTCTTTACTTGGGAATAGCAGTGATGGTGATTACTGATCTTTGCCTTGTTCTGAGTGAGGGAGGCCATGGGGGTTCTTCCATTGCTTGTTTTAGCAGTGCATCTCTTGGTGCTATCTGCCTGGGGTGCACACCTGTACCTCCCCCAGAGAAATGCAGCATTAGCACCGTGACTCTTTGGCTTATATGCATCAGACAGCTGTGATAGGGGATTCTGCCTGCCAAGGGTGGCACATAGCATGTTTTTAGGTCATGGTTTCTCATTGTCACTCTGTTTGGGTGGCGTGCAGCTCAAAGGACTGACATCCTCCAGGTTCTTATGGTTTGCAATGCAGTGCAGGTTAAAATCCTTAAAAATGCTTACTTTTTCCTTCTTTAAACAAATTTTAACAAATAAGGTTGCAGCTTGGCCTTTGGTAGCCTGTGCATCTGTTCCACAGGGAGTGATGATTGTCGCTCTCTGTCACGTTATGTGTAACTGCCTCAGTTGTCTTATCAGAGTAATTCCAAGCAGCATGATTAAATTACTGATCATCACAGTGTAGGACGTATTTTTTTCCTCTTTCATAAGCTTTTCCCTTTATTTGTGGTGATGCCTTCCCTGACAACTTCCACATTTTGTTTTCAAGATGAGAAATGTATTTATAACTAAATAAGATATATGCATTTATAAATCTGTAAATCTTCATTGTTGTTCATCTTCCCCTCTCTCTGCTAGGCTGCAGCTTCAGCAGTAGAAAGGCAATATCTTCAACTGAAGGAGTTAAATATATCCTCCCAGAAAAGAGCAAGCAAGATCTGAAAGCTGTTCACACTAATTTTGATCTCAGCTCTGTTTCCTGTCTAAAGACTTTTCTTTTTCGTTGGAGATCATGAAATGTTACTTTTATTATTTTTGCTCAGAGCATGCTCAGGAAATATCTTCCAGGTCCAGAAGTTCCCTCTCTTAGGAGCACAGTCTGAGGAACAACAACCACACATTACAGTGAAGATGCAATTCTCTTTATTGTTAAACAATATTATTCTGAAGAACAATAATATTCAGTGTGTTGCCATGGTGTAGGAGTGTGTGATTGATTAGGCACTAGATTCAAGACGTTTAAGCATGCAAGACAACTTATTAGAGTCAGGCCAAAACCAGGATAACCTCCCAGATTTCATGTAAATAAAGTAGGTTTTATTTTCTTCACATGGTGAGATCCTGCAGTTGTGCACAATTCACTGAAAAAAAATCACTTCTGCAATGAGTCCAACTTTTTTTGTTTAATCCAGTCAATTACAGACACTTGGATTGAATAACACAGACCTGCTGTGGTGGAAGCACCACTGCACTGCTGCCACCTCTGAAGTGCTGGGGAGGGTGGGAAGGCAGACACTGGTCTGTGGGGGCTGCACAGGAGGGCAGCTCATGGAGAGATGCCACAGGCACAGCAGTGCTGCAGATCCCAGGCTGCCATGAAGCTTTCACTATTCCCATTCAGCAACAGGCACAGTGATATTTAGAGCCATGAGAAGGGTGTTTTGGGCTGTGAGAGGTGAAGACCCATGGTGATGGTGGAGAGCTGAGATGCTCTCCTCTTCACCCCTCCTGTGCCTTCTTAACCCCATCTGCACTCAGCAGCAGCCCCATGATGGCCCTCTTGAACCTCCCTTCATGTACAAGTCCAGCTATTTGCGTTGATGTTTTCCTGGGGTGGCTTCTGTATGGGGTGAGCTCGTGGGGCCACCAAGCACCAGAGTCTGTTCAGAGTGAACGTTGAGGGTTGGGACAGGGGCAGGACCCTGCTGTTAGCTACCTCAGTGCCTCCCCTGGGATTTTCCCTTGTGGCTGCAGCCGGGATGCTGAAAATGTCCTGTGCTTCTCTGGGCAGGGGCTGAAGCAGTTTGGGCCCATAGAAAGGTGTCGCAGATGACACCAGAGCCACACTTCTACATGGTCACTAACATGTAGGTATTGTACTCAAGCAGGTTATCTCCACCTCCCGAGGGAGAGGTATCCACCCCTTCTGTACAGATGATAAAAGAGATACTGATTTCTCCAAAGGGGAGAACCCTAGCAGAAGCTGCCCAGTGCTCACAGTGGAAAAGGCCAAGTCCCAGGGGTGGTGTGGGCAAGGGCTCCTCCTGGCAGCTGCCATGCCTAATGGGGCTGTGCAGGAGGGCTGTATGTGTTTGGTGTCCACCAGATCATTATAGTCTCTGAGAGAGGAGGATTAACCACCAACCTCCTGCAGCAGGTCAGCAGCTCAAGGGCTGATAGACATGGCTTCAGTTTCCTCTTCCTCAGCATGGAGACAAACACCACCTCTGGCTCCTCAGGGAGAGTGGGAACTGCTGGCCATCAGCGAGTGAAAGAGCCATCACGGAGTGTCCAGGGGGCAGCAGGTTTCCCATAAGCTTCAAGGATTGTTTCTGCTATAGTAGCTCAGTGTGGACAGGTGAGCAGTCCTGGAGCAGGAACTTCTCAGTACAACATGCAAACACAGAAGAACAAATTAATCTTTGTTTCAAAGCAGCAAAACACTCAGATTCCTTTGTAGCCAACTGAGGAGGAGGAACATCCAAGTTCAGACTACCTCAATCCTTTATCAGATGTTCAGGCTGAAGGACATGGGTCCTCTTTTTCTCCACCTGGCTTGGCTGTGGACACCTGTTCAGGTGTGGTCTGCAGTCCTGAGTAGAGGCAAGAGCATAGAGCAGCTCTGCCAGTGGATGTACTAGCTTAAACAGGCTGTATGGCAATCCCCATGAGGAGCTGCACTGAGATGTAGTTTCCATGTCTTGCCAAACTGTTCTTCTCTTGCTAAGTCAGAGAGCAGGAGCCTGGAGGTGTTGTTATAAATCTGTAGTTTGAATCCAGCATCTGTTCTGTGTTGTCTTGCTTCTTTCCTAGGCATGATGCCAAGGTTTGCTGTCCAGGAAGTGGGACCTGCCTGCAAATGCAAGGCTGTGCTCAAGTTGCCTGTTCCTTCCTCCACAAACAACTGATGCAGCAGAGCAGGAAGGTGCAAATAGTTTTTTCAAGCCAGAAAGTGGCTCTTTTGTTTGAATTAAAACAATTTTCCCTGAATTAAATGGGTTTTTTTCCCAATTTGTTTCTCTCTGAGCCCAAGTCAGGTGTTCAGGCAGCAGGGTGCAGCCCCACGGATGTCGCAGAGGGGCTGGGACTTTGCAGGGTGTCCCAGAAGGGAAGTGGTACAGACAGAGAGGTGTCCTGGGCGGGACAGGCTCCTGACAGAGGAGACCCCATAGTAGCTTGGTGCTTTGGAGAATGTTGAGGGGGTGTTTCCATGACTCCTGGATTATCTGTACCAAAAGCTGTGCTGCAATACTCAGTTTTTATTCTGCTCTCCGCAGGGTAGTAGTTTGTTACCAGGAAATTTCTGACTGTTTATTTCTACATCAAGTCTAGATTAAAAATGGGCTTCTACCTTGTTCACCAAAGCACAGGAATTAAAAATCCCATGGCCTTAAAAATCCCATCTGACACAGTGGGATGTAATCAGCAGACTCAACAGAACTTTCTTGTTTGCCTAGGTTTCTTTTTTTTTTTTCCAGTGACAGACTGCAAAATACCTCAACTGCAAATGCCGCTGTTCTTCACAGGCAAGTTTGCAGCAGTTCATGTGGAGAGGATTTATAGTCTAGGAATGATTTCTTTTTGCCTCTTTGAGGTGATGATGTCTGGATAAGTGCATGTGAGGCCAGAGCAGTGCCAGATGCTGAGAAGAGGAGTGTGATGGGGGAGTGCAGGGTGGCAGGACATTACCTTCACTGGGGTGCCCAGCTGGAGGCAACATGGACGGCTCCACATCTCAGCCTCTTGCAGAAACCCTCAGATGTTGCAGGCAGGTGTGTGCTGCAGTGCCTGAGAGCTTTGGCAGAGACCTCTATGCCCAGTGTCCTTAGTACAGATCCAGGATCATCCATCCACAGAATCCTTTGAATAACCCAGCACAGTCTTCTACCTGTGACCCCATCAGCCTCTCTCTGAGTTATCAGTTCTTTTCAGAAAAATGACCTCATATCTGTGTGAGTCAAGTACATCCATTTTTTGCTGACATTTCTGATGGCATGCTGGACCAGCCCCAGAAGGTTGTCTGGCTTGATGATTCAGAGTGGATTGAAAAAGTCCTCTTGCATTTGTCTTGGGGATTGAGAATGGTCTGGATGCAAGGGAAACATGACTGATCTGGGAAGTGATTAATGAACAAAACCAAATCCAGGTCTGCCAAATCTGGCCTTTTGGAAATGGCCTGGTTTGGGTGTCTACAGGGAGCTGTTACTGGTTTGGTTGGTGGTAATTGAATCACTTGTATTTGTTCTTAAAATGACAGGATCAAGGAAAAGACCATGTCACGGCAGTCTCCAGAGCCTTATCCCTAATTGCTGTCAGTCTAAATTGTTGCTCTTGCATCGAAGCCCCTTACCCTCATAACAAATTGCCCCCCAGAGAGCAGAAATAATATAAGTAATCATATAAATCAAGCATCAGAGACCTGTGGAAGAAAATTATTCGTGATAATATTATGAAAGATTTCATTGGGAATGACTTTAGAAAGATTGCATCATCCTCACCCTTGCTAAGTAGCATTTTGTCATATTAGATTTTGTTTTCATGATGTCATACATTCAATGGTATTTCTATTTTCACATCAAACACATCTGTTTCAAGCCACCTCACAGTGGAATGTCAGCATAGTGTGATCTTTGGGCACAGCTGCCCAGCATATATACATGTACTTCATACTCCTTTGCTCCAAAAACGTTCAATAATACCTACATCATTTCTTATAAACAGTTATCTCGTATTTTCTTAAAGAAGTTCAGCCTATACTGTGGCTTCAGTATCACCTCCATCCTGAACCTCCCCTCTTTCAAAGTAAATCCATTTCTCTCTCCTGTGAGGGATAGGAAAATAAACCTCCCTTTTTCTTTTCAGCAGACTGATGACATATCTGAGACACTCCCCTCTTTCTCATTTCTGCCCTACATTGAATGACACTTTCGGGTCTTTTTTTTCTAGATCTCTGGTTTTTACTCTCTTCTGGACTAGACAGTTTTTTCATATCTTATAGAGTGAAGCTCAAAACTTGATAGGTAACTCCAGCTGAGGTCTCACCTGATCCATGTCTTGTTTTCCTTCCCAGTAAGATGTGTCTCCCTAGGAGACTAGGCTACTACTGACACCACTACAGCCCCACTTTCACCTGGGAGCTGGTGTTCAAACATATACAGGTGATCAGATTGGTTTAATACACCTATCCTGGACAAAATTGTGTAGGCTTTTAAATATATCCTGGTTACTTGCTCTGGGTCCTTAAAAAATTGTTAAATAATTTATTCAATTATTCTTCTGGGAACTGGAGTTCAAGCAGCTGTTCCACAACTGTGTCTTTCTTTTCCCATTGCTCCAAACTAGACAATATCTGTGTTTCCAAAACTCTCCCTCCCTGATTTTCCATGAATTCTCAGAGATGATAAGCAAATACCCTGAGATTTATGAGCCAATTCTTCAAAAGTCTTAGGATAAATCTATGATTCTCAGAGTTCTCCAACTTATTCCTTCCATATTGCAGGCTGAGATCTTTGTTGCTGGTATTAACTGTGACAAACATTTGATGATGGATGACTTCTTTATTAATAGATGACTTTTTTAAAATATCCTGAACGTCTGTGGATATTTTCCTTCTCTGCTGAGCTGCAACTGGTTCCTTTCCGAGGTCTTCCTCTTAATGCACTTTTATAGAATATTTCCTGTTACTGTTAATGCCTTTCTGCTGATTTTATCTGCTTATGCACCTACACTTGTCATAAGAGTAACTGGCAGCTTTTTTTGATTTAAAAGCAATCTAAAAGGTTCATTCCCTTAGATGCATAGCACCAGGCACAAAAGCTTCCCAGTCCCCAATGACTTCTGATGTGTCCATATTATAATTACTCAAATTCAGTGCTGCAGATAGAGGTAATTAAGTATATCCTGTAATGGATGGAAGTGGAAGATGGATGCTGAAATGCCCAGTTCCATAAACAAGATTTACTCACTAGATGTAGGGCAATCAAACAGATAGGTTTTCTTCATCTGCTGTGAGAGACAACATGCCTTGATGAGTCTGGAGTATGCAGCAGGTCAGAGTGTCTGGACCATGTTGGAAATGCATCTTCATGGCAGGATAGTGCCAGGGATTCAGGTGCCAACCTTCTTCCAAACAAGTACACTCTATTCTCTGCTCTGTGATGAGCTTTATCTGAAACAGGAATTTAGTCACACAGGCTTGGTGCCTCTGGTGCCCTTGGTGTAGCTGCAGGAACTCAAAGCCAGAATTACATTTCTACTTTGTTGTTGTGGTAATAGACAATTTCTCTGCTTGCTTGTTCTGTAGGTTGTGCACTCAGGCTGGAGCTCACTTCCCTTCAAACAGCAAAAATTATGCATTGCACAGAAATAATGGTATTTCGTGGTGAGTTCAGCACTGAATTCTGTACTTCTGTGTCTCATCTTGTGTCAAAGGGTGATAATGTAGTCACATATTTCATCAGTGATGCATGTCACTTACTAGCAGGTCACCAACAGAAGACCTGAGCTTGAAAAAGATGGGGAACCCCAGGTGATGTGTCCACATTGCAGTTTACAACCTGGGCTGCTGCTCCCAGGGCCCATAGAAGTCCTGCCAGGAGCAACCACCACTTTCAGCAAAACTTCTACATTTCCTAGGTACACCACCCAGGTACTAACTGACCACTGGCATAACCATGCTTTAACGTTGGAATTTTTAATAAAACTTCCTTCATCTTTTTTTGCTTTATAAACAAATTAGAGGTCATGTAAGAATGCATCCTAGTAAACATCCAGTTGGGAGTTTGAAGTCTGATAAAGTCCAGAAGAGAACAGAGGATCTAGAAGGGAAATGTGGCAGTTTTAAAATCACCAATTTGTTTATTTCTTTAAACCAGTATTAGTGGGATAGAGGACTGACTGGGAAAGGAGAGCAGATGGAGGGGACCCAGTGATGCTCGTTGGGTTCTTCCAAGGGTGTTCAGTTACCTCATGGGGTAAATTAAAATTCATCAATGACTGTTTTCACGGTTTTCCCCCCTGCTGTCCGTTTTTTTGGCCTGTTTTCTCCTACTTGCATTTTTTACAAGCTGAATATTGAATTGATATTTCCTGCGTGTTTCTGCCCATGTCTGTCCCATCTGCAGCTGATCATCTACCACCAGTGTGTCTCCCTGTCCTGCATCTCCTCAGCTGCCAGCTGTCTCCCAGCACTTTTCTTGCGATCTGCCTTTGCCATCCCTTGTCTTTTCAGTCCTCCCCATCACTGGCAGTGTGCTGCTTCAAATGTTATGGGCCATCCCAGGACTGAATTAATTACCCTACACAAATGTGGTGACATGGATATTCTTCTTATTATCTGAAATGTTTGTATGGTGAAGTTTCATTAAAAAGAGATAAATTGGGTAAGTGAGATCTGAGCTCCCTTCAGCATGCAGAGTGCCAGGAGCAGTAGCTATGAGGACAAGAAACTGAGGTTTTTCAAATACTCAGAGGTAGGCCAATAACTAGAAGGTACACATGAGCATACCCTTTAGTGTCAGCCAGAGATAAAAGGCATCCACTTCACTGAGGACTGCCTGGTCTAGTGAAATGACAGGTCACATTACAGTCCTGGTAAGGTTGCATGTGGGAGAAACACATCGGTGTCCTCTGCAGGTGTCCTCCTCCAAATCAGAAAGGCCAGAAGGAGAGCCACGGTGCAGGAGTGCTGAAGAGGGGGTGGCAGCTGCAGAGAGCACTTGGTGCTGCTGGATCGGGGTGTGAACCAGCATGGTCCTTTCCGGGAGCAGGGGGGAGGGAGGACCACGTGACACTTGCAGAGCATTGGAGACCCTCTGCTGCACTGCCCACAAAGGGCATCTTCAGGGTGCTTCATTACCTGTATGTCACATACCAGTTGACCTCATTGGTGCCACCAGGCAGCTCTGGCATCACTGTCCAGACTTTTCTGTGGGAGGGAGCAGCCAGGCAGTAATGCTTGTGGTCATGCTGAGTATTTCCTGCCTGAACAACCGGCTGAGTTGCCAAGCCTGGTGGAGAAGGAGGATTTTTCTTTAGCAACATCTCAGTCCTCTCTTGGCATTTTTACGGAAGAGGCCCCTGGAAAATGCTGCAGATGCAGTAAATGTGGGTGTTTCCTCCCTGTGGGATGCTGAGCCCAGCAGGAATCATGTCCCATCTGCAAGGGGGAGCCAGTGTTCTGCACTGCCCATAAAGCCCCCAGTCCTTCCCATGCCACCCTGTCCTTCCAGCGGGGATGGGCACATGGCCCTGCTCTCGGACCAGCAGTGGCTACCTGTGACCATCTAATTGTCCGTCTGCCTGTCTGTGTGTCCATCTGTCTGTCTGGCTGCAGCAGTAGGCAGGCAGGGATCCAGGGTGAGCCATGGCTCCATGCAGGGGCTCCTGCAGCCTCATTCAGCCTTGCCAAGTTGTGTGAATGGCTTTCCTCCTGTGCTTGCTTTTGTTGTTTGTTTGTTTGCTCATTTATTAAGATTTGTGGCAGCAGCAAAAATAGCAAATAAGGATGGTGTGTCTGTGAGTGTACTGTGCTGCAGTTACAGGAACAACAGTCACATTCCCCAGGCCTGAGAGAGATTATGAGGAAGGGTGCAGGAATGTGCATCTGGCAGCACTTTGTATCTTAGCCATTTCATTACTTTTTCTGCATCTGAAGTTCCCAAAGTTTTGGTCATTGAGGGCCTTGAATGAGGTTGGAGCTGCAAAACAAACTTCCTGTGCAGGGAAACACCATTCAACAAAAATTGAGGGTGATGGTAAATAAAAGGTACCCATCCAGGCTGCCTGCAAAGTCAGCAAAGAGTGTTATTTGGGGATCTGCCCTACCACAGCAACAGGGGGAAGCAAATTTCATTTTAAAGTAGAGGAAAATGTAGCTGTAATATGCCAAAACATTAATAGCTTTGCTTAAGGTGTGGGGTCAGGAACAGAATCTGAGTTAACTATTCCAGGTTTTTTTAATTGTATAGGTTTTGAGATAACATTTATAATGAAATTACCAGAAATGCAGATCATTGAACATAAGGTTTTCAGGCACCTTATCCTAACGTTCTTCCTGAAAGAGAGAAGAATATTTAAAGCTTTTTTAAAAGTAGTTAAAGATAAATAACTAAATGTCCCATCACTGGAAGTGTTCAAGTCTTGGACAGGGCTTGGAGCAACCTGGGCTAATGGAAGGTGTCCCTGCCCATGGCAGTAGGTTGGAACGGGATGTGCTTTAAGGCCACTTCCAGTCCAGAGCATTTTGTGATTCTGTGGTAAATACAGACAACTAACTGAGATTATTCTTTGGACAGAATGTTCTTTCATTAAATTGTCTTGAGAAGGAGAATGCACTGGCTCTGGAGATCTGACCAGAAACTTACCTACGATGCTTTTACATGCTTTTCTAACTTACAGATTATGTTACTTGCTCCAAAATGTTTCTGTAAATAGACATTTTTTGCAGATGATTACAGTAGAGTGGAGCTTGCTGTACCTTACCTCTGCTATGCATGCTTGTGTGTGCATGTGTGAGACAGTCTGTAATTTAAGGGAGAATCCCTTCCTTCCTAAAAGGACACTAATTATTAGTTGTTATGAAGTGATTTTATTGTGTCTGGGAAACTGCAGAATGCGGCAGGAGAACTGGGCTTGTTAAAACCACAGTGATGTATGAGAAATGAAGCACAGAAAGGCATGCCCTGGCCCAGCCAGGAAGAGAGGATCCTGGAATTGCATTGTTTGGAATCGCATCCAATTGCTGGAATTGCAGAGGATGCTGCAGGAAGAGAGGAGGTTGTGATTCCTGGGAACTGTGGAGCATACTGGAGGCTTCCCTGCTGCTGGAAGTGCCAGGGCTGACAGAAGGGTCAGCAAACAGCTGGGCAGCCTGCAGGAGCTCTCAGCTGGCCAAGCATGCCCTGCCCACATGTCCAGGATGGATTTTATTCTAGGGAGCAGGGATGCGATGCACAGTGTGGTGCAATGCCAAAAATCCATGAGATTTTCCAAATACGTGAGATCACAAGTGGACCCGAAACAACTGCAAAGCGAGCAAGGCACAGGTTTCTTCACCATTCTTTGATTTCTGCTACGCTTCTGTTCAAGTTTTGTCCTATTTAAACAGATACTTAGAATCACAGAATCATTAAGTTTGGAAAAGACCTCCAATATCATCAAGTCCAGCCTTTGACCTCCATGCCCACTAAACCATATCATGAAGTGTCATGTCTACGCATTTTTTGAGTCCTTCTAGGGATGGTGATTCCACCACTGCCCCAGGCAGCCTGTTCCATTGCTTAACCACTCTTTCAGTGAAGAAATTTTTCCAGTGGCTTGGGGCTCCTTTGCAGTTCTTTGTGCATGGATTGGTAGCTCACTGCAATGTCTTGTGAAATTCCCAAGCCTGACACTGCATCTCATCCCAAGAAGCCATTAGTGCTGCTTGGCCCTGGCCAGAGGGAGGGCACATGTTCCTGTCTGCAGGGTGAGCATGGGGGGCCTGAGGCTTCCTCATGGGCTAGTGAGAGTGTGTTACAGCAGCACAGGTAGAGAGAGCGCTTAGCCAGGCCAAGCCTCCTGCAGCACACAGGCTGGAGGCCCCACAGAAAAACATTTGGCATTATTCCCAGGTGTTCCATTTCTCCAGTGAACTGCACTCAATGGATGTGAGGATCCCAGAAGGCAGCTGTGCTGCCCAGCTCTTTGCCTGCCCTCAAGCCTGCTCTGGGTGACTTTTCTACCACCCTTTTCCATGCCATAGCCCAGGCAGAGGGGTATGAGAGTGAATCTAAATGTCTGTGGGAAGTGTCTTTTTTTAACTGCTTCCAGTCACCCTTGCAGGGCAGAGCACCTGGAGCAAGTAGTGTGCCCCCAACCCCCTGGCTGCCTCCCGGGCTCTGACCATCTTGCTGGTGTGCCACACTCCGCAGCCACTGAGGGAGGAATTTGTCCCCACAGCAGGTCGTTTCAAACTGGAGACAGGCAGTAATGCTGCAGCTGGTCTAATCTGGCCTTGTGACTCTCTGTGCTTCTGTGGGTGACTCTGACAGTACAAGATTTGCTCAACAATGGCCTTGTTGTCCCTGGCTGCCCAGGACAACACAGCCCTTCAGAGTGCTTGGCCCTGGTGCTCTGCCTTGTACCAGATGCTGGTGTTAGAGATGAGTGACTCACCCCTTTGAGCAGGCTCAGGCTTGTAAATAAATTTCTCTACCCCAGGTTTCCCACAGCGGAGTCTCAGGCATGCAATTTTGGGAAAAAAAATAATTGAGTGGGATACAGCAAACAAAGGAATCCCTGGGCTTTTATTGCCCTACAGTCCACATACCCATTCCAGTGGTTATTTTTGGGTCCAGGATCTCTTGCTGTTCTCTGGTTCCTGCAGAGTCCCAGGGTGACTACCTGCCCCCACCTTGCCAGGGGCTCCAACCATTCCCCTCCCTGGGCACAACCTGCAGCTCACACTGTGCAGTTGCCCCCTCCCTGAGGCGGAGCACAGGGAGTCCCACAACAGGGGGAGGAGGGCTCCTGCCTGCTCCTAGGCTGCCCTGGCACAGGACACATCCAACTCAGGGTTCCTGGAGGGCTGGTGCTGCCTTATCCCCAGCCTTTCACCTTCTGCCCTTTCCTACCCTACCAAGCCATGGTGTGACTCCTGCTTGGAGGAAGTCTTAGTATCCAGGAGAGCCAGCTCATGGCAGCCTGTGGCAGAGCTTGGTTCTGCATTCCCATTGATGGGATGGAGCTGTGACTCACGTGGTTCGTATCAAATTCTGTCATATCTGAGTAGGCTGAGTATACAGCATAAAGAGTTTTGGCATAGGAACATGAAACTGTGCTTCTGGCAGCTCTGGATCTCTTGAGAAATCAGCTTTGTCCCAGCTGGCCACATCCTGGTATTTCAAGACATTGTGGTAGGGAGACAGCATGGCCTCATTTTCTGGTGATAGAAAGGGCAGGGCACTCAGTGTATTGCTTGTTCTTAACCCGGGCTGGCTGTGTTGTGGCAGATGAACCATTCCTGGATCTCCAGAGTCCCTGCCCACTCTGCTAGTTTGCAAATTTCCAG
>JAOXXN010000230.1:2415561-2429623 GCA_026770055.1 Myrmophylax atrothorax
AAGTGTCCAAGGCCAGGTTGGACAGGGCTTGGAGCAACCTGGGCTGGTGGGAGGTGTCCCTGCCCATGGCAGGGGATAGGATAACACTGTCTCTAAGATCCCTACCAACCCAAGCCATTCTGTGATTCTGTGTTAATTTATCCTGAGCCACTGAATGCCCTTTAGCCCTGGCCTTCTCACCAGGCCTGCCTGTTGGACAGAGGCTGTGTATGGGTAAGGTATGAGGACAGCTGCCCAGGTTGTAGTCCTGGAGGCAGGAATCAGTCTTCATAGATGTTACTGCAGTTACTGGGAGACTGCACTGGTTGGATATGCTCTTTCCAAAAAGAGTTCTTTTTTCTTCCCAATGTTTTATTACATCAGAAGAAACACTAGAGAGGGGTGTCTGACAGAGAGGTGAGATGGAAAAGCTCCCCTGCAAAGCAGGTCACGGGGGCTGAACAGCACCAAAAGGAAACTTGCACAATGCAACTGTTGTTGGTAAGATTCATATGATAAAAGTATGTATCAGTGCCATACACCTGTCCACTGCTCTGCATCACTCTGTACAAGCAGTGCAACCTTTCCAGGGATGTTATGCTTAGAAAGCCTGCAGTGAGTACTGACTGGGAGTAAAACCAGCCAAAAGGATGGTGCTGAATGCTGCAGGTGTCTGGGCTGTGTGGTCAAGTTCCTGGTAGTGCCAGCACATGGCTGAAAGGAACAGGGAATAAATACATGGGGTTTGAGCCATTTTAGAAGTGGCATTGCATAGTGAAACAAGGCATTTCTGTAGACACTTATCATGTTGGAGTAAGACTTTGATAAGTGAGAGGTAAGACTGGAATAGCTTCTTTTTCTATCAGTTTAATGTTTTCATTAGTAGGATTCAGAACTTCCACGGGAAACAGAGAGGTGTTGCAGTGGTTTATGTGGAGGGGTCCTGCCCCTCTGATCCCAGACTGACATGGTTGCACTGGCTTCACCGAGGCAAGAATTGCATTTAGTGCATTTCTAGGCAATAAAATAACACTAAAAATAATAAGAACATGTGCTTTTGGGCAGGCTGATGTCTAAGAGAAAGTTTTACTTGCATCATAGTCTGAGATAAGAAAAAAGTAAAATTGTAACATAAACTGTGAAAGCTACTGCTTTCTCACACATACAGCGGGGGGGGGGTGGAACTGTAAATTGATTTGATTAAAGCTTAGACAGCAGAAACACAGGGGATATGGATAGATGGCAGAAATCCTACTGATTAATTCTGCGTGCCACCCTGCTGTCAGCATGCAGAGCATGAGATTTGAGTCATACACCTGGTAGAGTCCCTTCAGATCTCCTGGGAGAGCTTACTCAGTTCATGTTGGGCCAGCTGGAGTTTCCCAGTCTCCCAGTCTATTTCTCCTCAAGGAGAGGAGCTAAAATCTGACCCAACACAGGCTCCATCTGTGGTGCAGCAGTGAGACAGATTCATCTCCCACTGGCCTGTGTCCATCTGGCTGCCTTGCACCTGTGACCTGTCTGTTCAGGTACACTTGATGAGGCAGGAATGCAAGATCATTCTCTGGTTCAGTGCCTCAAGAGCCATTGTAATCAGAATTTTCTGAAACTGAAAAGAAACATAAAGTAGACTGTTGGCTCCAAAATCATTAGAGGTACCTTTTATTCTAGGTTGTAAAAGAGTTGGAATTTCACTCAGAGACAGGATGTGCAGGACAAGGACACATCACAAGTTTGAACAGTATGTGCAGCAGATGCTGAAATTTCCTTTTCCCTGGATGTGGCTGCTTGTGAATCCAGTGCAGTTGTTTCAGTCCTGCCCCCCACCATTTCTGAAGGCATTTCCTGGATCGAGACTAGCTTCCATGGGATAAATAATTCAATTTCAAAACTATTTTCTTCGTATTTTGCATTTCTTCCTTTGAAGACAATGGAAGCAAACAGAGAGGCAAAAGAGAGTGCCTTGCGTGTCTGATGTGCCTTAGGGATTGTGGAAAGGAGAGCTGGAGCTCCCTGTGTGTGAGCTAGGAGCAGGCTGCTGGCTCTGTAGCCGCAGACCTGTAGGATTGCAACTGGCAATCTTTGGCCATCCACTTTATCTTCCTACATTCAGTGTTCCTTGGTGAAGAGATCAGGTTCACACCACCTTTGGAATGAAGCCCTCTTTGCCAGTCTCACATCAAGTAGCTGCTGTAAATCCCAAGCTACCAAGGAATCAGCAGAACTACTTGGAAGAGGGAATAGTCCAGGTGATGCAATGTAGTGCAGACAATTTACCTGCACTTCAGCTTCACCTCTTTCTTTTTGCAGCTCCTGAAGCTGCGCTGAAGCTTACAGCTGAGTTGGTAAAGAGATGTACAGCTAAGATGTGGCACCTGAATCCTGATAGCAGTTCTGTGTGTGCCTGGAGAACAGGTGACAGCCTGGTGCTCATCTCCTACCATTCCTAATTATCTAGATCACTCTTAGTAATCTGGGTCCTAAAGATCTTGTATCTGGATGATATGGATCCAGATGTGTAGATCAGTAATGTATGCATTGCTAATTACATGCATCATTAGTATATACAATCATCATCCTGATAAATTTAGTTCAGCACATGACTCCGATAGGCTGCATGGCTCTGCAGTCTTGGAACTGTCTGAAGGTGATGGTGCCCCTGTAAAATAAATTGGGAAACACTTCCATGACCAGTGCTTTGACCCATTGATATATCCACATGAAGGTAAATGAGGACCAGGTTCCTGCCTCTCTTTCTAGACACTTGATCATTTTATGGTTTGCATTTTACTGCTTAACAACAGTCATTTTCTTGGACAGGTCCAGGTGCTTTTGGGACATCAGACAAGGAGGGGCTCATTTCTGTCCCAAAGGGTGATCTGTGTAGTCAGTGCTTCAAGGGAATGTGGCTTCATGTTCTGGGTGAAGCTAAGGCAGATGAGGGGAGAAAAGGACTGAAAGTCTTTAGGTGTATTGGAACCTCTAGAATGCCAAAACACATGGTCCCTTTCCAGATGTGTATCTGGTTAGGCTTTACATTATCTAGATATTGATTTAATAGGTTGGGGTTTTTTCTTTTCTCAACAGAAACCCAGAAAGGCAACTCCACAGTCAGAAGATACCTTGAACGGCCACCTTCCCCCCGGCTGGCAGAGCTACATGTCTCCCCAGGGCCGCAGGTACTATGTGAACACCTTCACAAATGGTAAGTGAGGGTGGAGGTTAAGCAAATGTTTCACTCTAGCAACACAGGTCTGCTGCAAGAAATCGTCTTTCAAATTGATTGCAAAGTAGGCCCAAACCCAAAGGAATTAATATGACCCTAACATCATATGAAAGGAAATAATTATAAGAAGATCTAGTCTTATGATCCTCTGTCAACTGAGGACATCTGAAGCATTTACAAAAGACAGAGAATGTAAAGCAGAAATATCCCTGTCATTAATGTTTTAGAATTTGGAACATTGTTAAGGATATAATTTTTACAACATTCCCTATTTCCCTTTATCTGAAGATATTTCTGTCTATTTATATATCCATACATGTAAAGTAGTTTGATATAACATCAGGTATCAGTAATACACCACTGAGGAAAACAGAAATAATGAAGTAGTCAGGCTCAGCTTGTCCATGAAGACTAGGGTAGAAAAACACATGTAATGGGGCAGCACAGTCAAAATCTTCAGTTCTATACTTGTGTGTTCTATTCACTGTCATGCTGGTAGAGAAGCAGACTTCACTCACGATCTTATCAGCTGCTCAAGACCTGTCAGACTTGTACCATCTCCAGCTTACCTAAGACCCTGTGTCTGCCTGCTTTTTCATCATGAGCTCACAGCAGCATTGCAAAACAGGGACTTGTGACCAACAAAACCAGGTTTCTTTAGCAAAACGAATGCCAGAATGACAGGGGAGAAGAGGGCAGTTTTTCACAATGGAGTTGCAGCCATCAGAAATGACCACTGGCATTTGTCACAGGAAACTCCTCACAGTCCCATTCTGACTCCCAGGGAGAGCTGTCCCAGCACACCTCACAGTCTGTTCTGGGACTGATGTGTTTTATATCAGTAGACCTTGGCCTAGAACTTGGCCAAGTAATTATTAACTTGACTTTGATGCAGTCACATCTCATAGGACCCTCCCTCCAGAATGCACATTTCAATTTCACACTGCCTTCATTTTCAAGTGCAGTCTGCTCTGGCTGATGGACAAAATCCCCTGCACTGCTGGGGAGATCAGCAGGATTTAGATACCTCATTCCCACTGCAATTCAGATGTGGATGAGGAGGTGATTAAACTCAGTCCTGAGCCATCATGATGTTGACCTTTTATTCACTGGGTTGAGACCAGATATAACCAATAAGAGACAGAGCCTGTTCCTTATGTGATAAGAGCTCTTGTGGCCCAGAAAGGTGGGTGGCTTGGACTAAGTTTCTCCATAATCTCAGACAGCTTTTTACTTCCTCACAAAAATTGCAAGTAATATAACAACGGCCAATAGCCACATCGTGCTTGGGAGCTTCAGGCCAGGAATCCAAAAAGTGATTTTATCTAGGAAGGGAGGATAATCCTGGCACAGGCTGACCAGGAAGGCAGTGAAATCTCCATCCTTAGGAAATCTCAGAAACTGCATGGACACAGCTGTGGCTGATCTGTTGTTGGCAGTGATCCTGCTCAGAGTGACTAACTGGGCTCGAGACTTCCAGAGGTCACTTCCAACCAGTCTTTCTCAGGAGAATGCCCAAACCACCTTTGGTTGTGCTCTCAGCTACTACAATGGGATTACTGAGCAGCAGGAATGGTTCTCCAAATAACAGCATGTAAGAGTAGGTAGAAGTGGGATTTCTGTGTTCTGATCCTTGCTTTAGGGAGCACCTACTCAGGTCCTGTTTAGATGAGAATCTCCTCACCAGAGTAATCCTAAGCCCAATTAGCTTTGGAGTTAGGTTTGCTCTTGTTTCTGATGCTAGGCTCAAGAACCATGCATTTCTAAGCCTCCCATACTTCCATGAGGGCTGTAGCATTTTCTGAGACAATGGGAACCTCCTGCAGCATGTACAGGGGCACTCTGACCCCTTGACCACCTCCAGTTTAGTTGGTGTTCCTGACAAGCTCAGTTTCTTTCAGCCTGCTCAGTTAGAATATGCTGCGTTCTCAAAGTCTTCTAGTTATGTAGAGACTGCTTTGTGTTAGTTTATCAGCTTGGTGATACCACTTTGAGAGTGTTTTTACTCCAGTTGGGCTATATTGCATGATCAGACTCAGATCTCAACTGTGTGCTTCCTCAAAGTGGACTGTGTGCCAAAAAAGTGTCACCTGTGGTGTCACCTAGGCTTCAGACAAAGCAAAAAACAACCTCCAGATCTTTCTGCTGAAGTGTATGATGAAGCCTTATCCAGTCCTGTCATGAGCAGCTGTCTGGACATTGTTTTGAATTGATCTAATTGACATTTGATCCTGCAAAACTTGTAGTTCTGGACTATCTGTAGGCTCATATTGGTCCAGTCTCACGTTGATGCACTTTCTTCCTTGAATGTACTGCAGAGTTGGACCTACTGAACCATGCAGTCACCTTAAAGTCACATTTGGCATATGAGGCTTTCTGCCTAATAGTGGGATTGGACTTTGACACTCAAGATGTAGTCCTTGGCTTCAAGTTGTGTAAGTCAAAGACAATACACTGTAAGTCTGCAGTCCCCATCTTTCCTGTGGTAAAGTTGCATTGGCATGTGTAATGTTTATTGGCATTCTCAAAGGCTGGACAGAACACTGACTGCACCTGCTGGCTTGTCTGAACTGCTTATTTGTCCTGTCACTGCTGCAGCTGCTGCTGGAAGTACCAAGAAAATTACTGGCAACGTTTGTCACGAGGACATGGTGCCGGCAGACATCTCTGTTACAGGGTTTCATGGGCCTCCATCTTGCTTTGCCTCCTTAACACCACTGTTTCAACAGCAGAAGCCAGGTTTATTCTTCATCAGGGTGTAGATGTTCTTCTGGACTGCTCTGTCTTTACCATAGCTATCACCTGATGATGGAGGTATGCTGAAGCATTTGAGAGAGGAATCACTGTTTAGTGGACACACATGTGAACTCAGAGGTCAGTGGAAGCCAGTTGACTGGCCTTAAGTGTGATCTGTGTGGTTAAAGGTCTCTTGCTCATCATTATCCTCCTAGAGCAGTTTGTGCAAAACTCTGGACTCGTAAGGTCACAACCACTTCTCAGATCTCCCAGGGACCAGGCATCTCCTTAAGAGGGTTGATCAGAAAGTGTTTCTAGACTTTCACCTCCTATCTGAGGAAAGTATTTGTACCTTCAAAGGAGCAAAGGCATCCTTACTTTAATGAAGACAAATGGCCATACTGTCTCCTGCACAAGGAGTGAGTACTGTGAGATTCAGAGTGAAAGATTAAATCTGTCTGAAGCCCCTTAAAAGGGTTTGGGAAGGAGCTTCTCTGTCAAATGCATGTTCTCATGCAAGAGCTCCCCTTAGCAGATGCAGCAAGGCATGAGGCATGCTCAGAGAGGAAAGCTCTGTGTAGCATGCTGCCAGGAGATGATTGCACTTCAGAGCAGTAAGGGAATGAGAAAGAACTTTCTGGTCATTTTTAGTATAAGTGGTTTAATTGTGGGGTTTTGTTCTTTTTTTTTTTTCACTTCTGGCTTTCACAAGCATCTGTGCCTGCTTTGCTGAAACTAGATATTGTGAATAAAGTATTTTATTAGAATGGTAGAGTAACATAGCTGCACTGGAAGGTGAGTTTAGGGCAACTTGGGTAACAGCAAGGTTCCCTGAAGGTTACAGTAGAAGTTCACTATCTGCTCATCCCTAGCAGGGCCTTCTGCTGCATCAAGTAGGAGAAGCTGTGCCTCGCAAAACACTGGGGCACATGCCTGGGCTGTAAGGGTTTCCAGGGACCTTGTTACACTGGGCTACAATGAAAAGTGAGTTTTTCTTCTTCTCTATTTGGAGCCTTCCATCGAAGAGGACTTCAGTTTTCAGTTTCAAAATGGAAGGAAGTTCTGACTTCACAGAACTTTAGGCGTGTCCCTGTGTATATCTCGTGTCCTCTTGTCAGGATCTAGAAAGCTTCCTATTCAGCAGGAAGAGACATGAAACTGTCCTGGAAAGGTTCTGTAGTTGCTATCTGTCATCAACCAAGGGCAGGTCCCCTCCCAGGCTCCTTTGAATTGCTCTGTGGAGTTTCCTTCCATTTCCACGTGCAGGATCTGGACGTGGGTCAGAATCACTGTGACAAATCAAGGGTGTCTTCTCCAGGTGCTGAAGTACCAAATTGTCCAAAGGGACTGTACAACTTCAGCTTTGTAATAGTGGCTTGTACTTTATGTAGCTTTTTTTTTAATTTCTTGGAATTTTTGAATCCAAGAAGGGATTTTTGTATCTCAACCATGGTCTGAGCTCTTCTTACTCACAGAATAAATGGTTTCAGAGAGAATAAATGTGGCTGGTTATTCTTTCAGCTTACAGCAGGTGTCTCTAGCTGCTGTGGAGACAGGTTTTTATACATTTTCCCCCACTTATTTTAAATAACTTAGAATATACTTCCTATCAAAACTTTTATGTGTTATTTTCTCTGTCCTCCTCCTCTCTACTGAGGCTGAGCCAGGCAGTGGAGCTGAAGTAGAGGTAGGAGGCTCTCTGCTTCTACTCAAACAAGCAGAAATTTGAGAGGAGAAACTGATAATAATTAGAAGCAGCACAGAGCTGTCCAGTGGACTGAGAGGGAGGCAGGAAGGAAGGGAGGGAGACAGGCAAACAGACAAGGAAGGAAGGAAAAAAGGAAGGAAGGAAGCTGGGAAGAGAGGGAGGAATGCAGGCAGGAAGGCACTCCTCTCCCTGGCAGAGAGCATCCAACAGTGTTCTCAGCTCTCGGCTGGAGTCCTCCCAGAAATTCCCTCGTGCTCTGCCTTGCCCATGTGCTGTATGCACCCTGGGGATCCTGTCCAGCTGCTTCCATCCATGGATGTAGCTGCTGAGCCCCCGCCATCAGTGTCCTACTGTATCTGATTCCTCTTTTCCAGAGTCCAGAGACATGGCCCCAGTTTGGGCTTCCCACTAAATGCAGTTAATTGCTGGAGTGCTGCACTCTGGCTTTTCCTTTAGGGTTACTGTTAGACAGCAAATGTAGCACTGCATTTTAGGTTGAGCAGCACTCTGAAAGGTCTCCTGGAGCCTGAGGCTCACAGATCCATACTCTTGCTTTCTTTTTCTACATGTCCCTTAGGCATTGCTATCACACATCCTGCCTTTGGTTGTCCCTTCCATCGTAGATCTCTCATGCATGAGGTGCATGAAAGACAATCACATGGTATAGTGAGCATATGTGGAACCTCCAGGCATTGCCTTCACTGTCTGTTCATGTAAATGCTGTGTTTGGACAGCCTCAGAGTGGAATGTCCTCCACTTGCAGCACTCCAGCTGTCCTGGGTGCCCAAACAGTTGCCTTGCCAGTCAGTGGGAGGCATATTCCAGTACAGAGTGAGGGGATTCATACAGCTCAAGGCTGTGGCTGAGCCTTGGGTTGGGTGACAGAACAAAAGAGCACCTTTCTGCCCTTCTCTGGGGCCTTGCTGGCACCCACTGTCTTTCTAAGGGGGGATGCTATCAAGAGCAGTCTTTCTTGGCAGGTCTGTGGTAGTTTTAGCACTTCCATCGTTGATCGAAAAGCAGTGGTGAGAGAAGGTATGGCCTTCTCATGGACCAGGACTGTAACTAACCTTTTTCCCCAGCCTCAGGACAGGGTCTGTGAGCAGGGCCCCTCATGAAGGAAAGACTATTCATTGATAGGAAAACAGGTCTTAAAAGAAGCAAAAGGCAGTTTGAAAGCTGGCTAGAGGGAAAACAAAAAGGGGACTATAGTTAAATTACAATAAGCTGAAGCAGAACTGTTTGGCAGATCATTCTCAGAGCATGGTCATCAATGGTCCCTTGTCAAAGGGTAGTTTGTACTGAAGGGAATCCTGCAGCGATCTGCCCGAGAATTCATTCTGGTCAGTATTTCCAATAATGAATGGCATGTTGGCATTGAAGGCACTTATTCAAACAATAACTTTTAGCTGGAGCTGGGAAGAACATGGTGTGCTGCACAGAACAGGCTCAGAATTCACAATCACGCTGGAATAGGAGGATGCTGTTCAGTAAAGATACGAGATACGAGATTTCATCAGAAAAAATGAAGTGACAAAGACAGGCAATGGAAAGTTTACAGACAAAGATGTCAGGGCTCTCTAGGATCTAGAGCTGAGTGTGAGCCAGCAGGGTTGTGCTAGTACAAACCAGCAAGCATTTTCCATTGTATAAATAGGAACGTTGTCGGTAAGGCATGAAGTAAGCCTCCAACTTTACAAGGAAATTATAAAGTCTGAACTGGAATATTTTATCTTGATTGGATGCTACACTTCAGGAATGATGTGAGTCAGTTGGATAAAGCCCAGAAGAGAGTAGCAAAACTGATGGGAGATGTGGAAAACATAGCCTGCGGGCAAATGCTGAGAGATTGGGGGTGTCTTCCCTAGGAAGGGAAAGATGCAGATGGGGATGTGGAAGTAGGCTTTAAGTGCATAAAATGTGGTGAGGGAGGGAGAAGACTGTTTGCAATGCCTGTCATCACTAGAAGACACAGTAACACACTTCAGTTGCAACCAGGATAACTAACCTTTCCAAGCTCTCTAAGATACTGAAGTGTGGGAGTGGAGAGTTGCCTGGGAGTCTGTATCAGTAGAGGTCTCTCAGAGCAGGTTACGCAAAACCATGAAAATTCATGTTTGCCTTGCTCTGGGGCACAACAGGGACAGAATGACTTTCTGAACTCCCTGTCAGACCTGTTTTTTCAGTCTGTAAACCCTAAACTATATGAAAAATATTTATGAGTGTATAGAATGACGAATGCCTGGAACTCACATGGGAATTATTCTTTATCAGGTATCTTTGTATTTGCCCAATTTTTACATTCATCACATCTAACCACGCTCTTGTCACTCTGCTGGTTTGCTTTTTCTGGTTGTCAAAGGATCTTAAAATGAGTTCAGAGGAATATTTAGTTTGCTTCTTTTCATGTGCAACTGTGCTGAATATTCCCACTATGTTTTGGGCCAGGTCCTGCTCCTCCCTGTCCTGCCCTTGAGCTTTCCAGGGAAAGGCCAGGAATGCAGCAGCGGGTGGACTTCACACTGTGCATCCCATCTGCTGGCATGGGTTTGTGGCTGGGAGCAGGGAGGGACACAGCCTTTGAAGAAGGTCAGCAGGCAAAAGCTGTACAAGTTGTGGTGTGGTGGAGCTCTGAGCTGTTGCCCAGCTGAACACTGTTCTCCCTCCTCCTAAAGACAAGAAGTGACCTGTCTGTCCAACAGCTCACCTTTCTGACCATGCCTGGTGCTGCATCATCTCTATCTCACCATTTTCTTTCTTCCTCACACAATGCAAAAGCCTTTCTTTGGATCTTCCAGTCTCACTATTTTTCCATGAAAAGAAATGCTTACCTTTACCTCCCAATTATTCTCAGAATGTAGGTGTTTAATATGTTTAATGTGAGCTGCACCCTATAAGTCTCTCTTCATTGACTTTCGGGAGAGCCTCAGTGACAATACCTACTCCACAGACAGGTAAAGCTGGCTCTGGCATGAACCTCACCAAGGATCTGACCTCACAGCCTGGAACTGAAGGGAAACTTAAGAAATGTCCTCAGTTTTCTTTTGTGGGATTATCATCCCTTACTGCTCCCATAGCAGAATGGAGCCATGATGGTGTCAGCAGGCATTGAGAGGACTGCACAAACAGCCTTTTCGTATCAGGTCATATGGTGCATACACCTCCCTTCACATCCAAAATATCTGCCCTGGCTTTCTTACCCATCAGTGTGTAGGATAAGTAGGGCAACTGTATAATGCCACACCCTGTTTCTACACTTAATTCCTCCAGCTGTATGTTCATGCATACACACATCTGCACATGTGCTCACACTTCAGAGGAGGAGCATCTCTTTGAGGGAGGTTGGGTGTCTGGAATGCTGTAATATTCTTCCCAACTACCTGAGGAAGGCCAAGCCAACAGCTCTGCAAATCACAGAATCATAGAATCACAGGATGGTTTCAGTTGGAAGGGACCTTAAAGAACATCTCATTCCAACCTCCTGCCATGGGCAAGGGTACTTTCCACTAGACCAAGTTGCTCCAAGCCCCGTCCAACCTGGCCTTGAACCCTTCTAGGGATGGGGCAGCAACAGCTTCTCTGGGCAACCTGTGCCAGGGCCTCACAATCCTCACAGACAAGAATTTCAGTTTTACACAGGAAAGACTAGGGCAAAAATATTTACCCAGAAGCAGGAAGTCCTGAAAGGTTTAGGAAATAACAGAAATATGACCTGGTGTAGTAATGGTTGAGGAAAGAAATGTCTTTAGATACCTGCATTGCACAAGTCCTAAGAATAGCCCAGAAGCTGACATGGAGGAGGTGATGGAAAGGAGAGGCAGGCTCTGCCATTACAGCCTCAGGGATGTCCCAGGGAGAAGACCTCCTTCCTCATAGCACATTTGGCCTTATTCAAGGTAGCCACAGCATATGGCTTAGAGCCGGCCAGAGCTGCGGCTTGGTGTTAGAAAGCTGTCAGCCCTACAGAAAGCTCTTCTGCGTGATAGAAACTGCTAGGCCTGAGCAGACAAAAAATGCATTTTGTGTGCAGTTTGGTTGAGCAGAGGGAGGGGTGATACTTTCCTGCTCTTATAACAATGAATGGAAGGCCAGTGGTTACTCTGGGAAGTGAACAATGCTATGCTCCCTTAGCTATTTTACCCATCAGGTTTTAGATGATTAAATCTTCTCCTAGACAGTATTTGGCTGTCTCCAAGCCCATGCCTCCCTGCTTTCTCCAGTCACAGCATCACCCACAGCCCCTCGGACTACCATAAGCGCTCTAGGATATGTGCTCAGTCCATGTTTTCCCACATCCACTGCATAGCCAAGGGAAGAGGAATTGGCTGTTTGAAGTGTGTAAGCAGCCTGACCCATTTGTCCCCATCTCCTGAACTCCAGCTATCCTGCAGAGGAATCCTGGGCTGGAGCCATGGTGCTGGTGACTCTGCGTGAGGGGAGCATGGTATGCAGCCCACCCTCCCTGGCTGACTCTTTCTTGTGGCCAAGAGGGGCTTTTAGGTGTGACTGCTCCTGCTTCCCAAGGATGGGGGAAGGTATTGACAGCTGGAGGTGATGGCAGCTGATGGACTGAGGGAGAAGGGGGTTTATACATCCTGAAATGGATGGGGTTAGGGATCCTGTTTGCAGGCAAGGGACAAAAAAGTGTAGGAGGACTGGAGAGAGTGTAAGACACCCTCATGCATAGCTCCCATGCTTCCTTTGAAACCACCTGGCTGCCCGCTGAATTCCTCTATTTGGCTCAGGAAAAATATGAACACAGGCTATTTGTTACTCCTCCATCACCAGAACTTTGCTGCCCTTTTTGTTGGCTTTACCCCAGCAGACAGTGGTGGTCTTCATCCCTCAAGGCCAACTGCCCATCAGCTGCCCACCCCTCTCCTTGGACTCTCAGGTCAGGTCTGGTGTTGACTTGTTTGGAGAGTCATGAAATAAGGCCTCTAGAAGCTGCCAGTTTTCTTGTTGCCTTCATATTTCAGGTGAACTCTCTGGAGTCCTTGATAAATGTCCCAGTGCTTTCAGCACGCTCCTCCGTCTCTGCCGGTGACTCTGGTGAGGTGGTGTTGTGTGTGATGTCTCTAAAGAAAAGCCAGTTGGTGTTCAGATAAAGTGCTGTGGGCCTCTCAGGGCCTGTGTCCCTGTCACCATCCAGCTGAGATTGCCTATACACAGGGGTGTCCCTGTCTGTCTCCTTCCAAGACAGGTACCATTGCAGCAAGTCAGTGAGAAGCTTTGTTGTTCTGCTGGAATTTCAAGAAATAAATGTCCCCAGGCTGCTCTGTGTTGCAAAATCACTGTGTGGAAAGTTTGCAAAACCTTCCATGTATTGAGCTGTCAGGAAGATTGTGAACAGGAAGAAATCCTGTCTGGGAGAGCATCCCTTTGGGGGTTCCTTCTGCCTCACTGGTGCTGTCTGTTGTAGGGATGCAATCTGCAACAGTATGGAGATTCTCCTGGTCCTGGAGCTTATTCCATTACCGAGGAGAAAATGTGCTCCCCGCTTTCCCTGACCACGTGGTCCCCGAGAGCCCCTGAGAAGGACACACAGAGACCACCGGAGAGGGAGGAGAAAAACCTTGGAGGGATTCAAAACCCACCAATAGAAAACAAGAGTGAGTTTGGCTCTGGGCCAGTGGGAGTAAGGGGATTTACATTCAATAGGAGAGGGGTTCAGGTAACAGGCGTGTTGCAACCTTCCTCCAGAGCCCTGAGATAAACAGGGTATTCTGGGAAGAAGAAGCAGTGACTTTGCACAAGGACATTTTAACAGACATTTTGTACATTCAAACAACATTAAAAACATCAGTTGTTAGAACATTATCAGTGGCTTGTTGATCTTCTTCACAAATGCATTTCTGGCAGGATTTTCTCCATTCCAAATATTGTAAACCAATTCCCACAGGAGAGAGGGCAGATAGGGAGAATGTGGACATCTGCATTCAGCCCTCAGTACCTCTGGTCAATCCGTGAGTCTTCTGGAGGTAGGTGCAGGTACGGTGACATAATTTCTGCCCTGGAAATCTCCTACCTGCCATTTCCTGTGAAATAACTATATGTACTTGCTTGCTGCTATTTTGAGGGTTTGGTGGTGGGCATCTTCTGAGCATGGACAATACTCACCCACCTTAATAAAGCTGGCGTGAGCAATCTCCTCTGCTTTGACACCCTTGTTAATCCTCTTTTCAAATGTGAAACTGTTGTAAGGCTGAAGGGAGCCGACAGAGCAGATGGTACTGCACATGCACTTACTGAACTGTAAGAAAACAGGAAAAAGTTTCCAGCCTGCTTGGCAGGGGTGCCCTTTCTGTGTTTTCTGAGAGGATAGCCCTAGGATTGTTATAGGCACCTGAGACGTTGGCTAGATAAATCAGCTTTTATTTTATTTTATAAGGAAAGAAAAAGTGATTAGTAAT
>JAOXXN010000230.1:2433159-2443501 GCA_026770055.1 Myrmophylax atrothorax
GTGTCTGTGTGTCTGTGTCTGTGTATGTGTGTCTGTCTTGTGTGTCTGTGTGTCTGTGTCTGTGTGTATATGCATATATATGTGCATGTATATGTGAATATATAGGGTTCTCTAATACCTTCAGAGAAGGTCAAGAGAATAAGCCACTTGTTCCCAAGGGGTTTCTTTATTAATTTAGGGGAGAAAATAAGGGAACTGAGCAAAGGTTCAAAAAGGGCACTACACAAGTTAGACAAAATGTTCTGCCACAATACTAACCCAGCACATATTAATCTACAATATCCAAGTTAATATTCATTTAATCTACAACCCTTAAGTGCAAATCCAATCCTCCCAGCTCCAAGCCACTCAAAGCATCAAGCAAGGGGTTGAGAAGGCTTGATAAGGGAGGTGCTTTCTCATTTCCTGCTAGGGTTTGGCTGCTGCTCCTAAAGCTGTTACCAGGTGAGAGTGAGGCGGGGCTTGCTCGTTAGCAGGGTGTTGAGAAGGTTTTAACAACATCTCTGGGGAGCATAATGCTACCACTGAGACTTTGTGGAAGACCAGCTCTCACAGGTCCAGGTGGCAGGGTCACGGCATGTGCCACCCCTGTGGCTCTGATTTTATCTGCTCTCGTCTCTGTGGCCAAACCCCGAGGCAGGTCCTCTGACCCACCACCCACACTGGGGTTCCAGACCAGCGTGAGGGCAGTACTCCCACTGTGCCTGCCAATCACAACCCGGGGCAGAGGCTCCAGGAACTGTGGGGTTCCAGTTTTCCCAGGCTGTTTGTGACTGGCAGCCACTCTGGGGCTTGCCCATGTGGGCTCCAGGGCCCTGTCATGAGGGATATGGAGCCACTCCACCTCCATGAACTTACACACACACACCACAAGGTGGTTCTGACACCATAATAACTGACCTGATGTGTAACAGTCTTGTCTGAGTCAGTTCTGTGAACGGATGCAGAGGTGAGACCTGCTCATTCCAATAAACAAAATCTGCTTGTGCTACTCATCCTCTGAAACAGAAGGAAAACATTTTCATTGTACTGTCCTCTGCTTCACAAGTTTTGAATGGTTCACACCAGTCTCAGAGCAGTGCAAGTGATGTTCCCTCATTACATGCCCAAACCCCCACGCTCCCCTGGCCATTCCTTTGGGCTCTTTTCTCCCACACACAATATCAAGAGGTGAAGTTCCACGAAACCCTTGCCAGTTTATCACAATGTGTGGAAGATCTCAGCCAGAAAGGGGACATGAAGTGCAGGACCCCTGAGACGTCTCTTTTCCTATCTGGGGAGGTTCAGTTTGGCGTGTGAGGCCTCCAGGCAGATGGAAGGTTTGGGCTGGGAGTGTGGTACTGTGTTGTTAAAGAAAACCTTTCCAAAACAGGGCTGTTTGCCTGCCCTCTGACTCACAGGGCCAACCAATCTTTTCCCTTTGGGGAGTCACAGACAGGCTACAAATCTTTCTGAGAGCCTGTGGAGATGCAGTGGAAAAGCAGAGGAAGGCTATAGAAGGTTTGCAAATTTGCACATACAGGTGTTTCCTACCTGCCATTGGCAAGAGCAAAGTGAATGCAAGAGATAAGGTAAGACTGTGGGGACTTGTTCTACCCTTCTGCACATATGACTTCTAGTTCTTCTTGTTTTAAGTAACAGTTTGGGAGTAGTTTGCAGGGTTTCTTCTTGTGGCATTTAGGAAGAACATGTTCTGTTGTTCTTCATCCATGTCTGTCCATCTTCATCCTCGGCCTGTGCAACCTGCATAGCTTCAGGTTATTCAGGGCACAAACTGGGTTTGAAGCTGCTCAGCATCACAAATGTATTGCTCCTAAAGCCAAAACAAACTCCAGACATTTATGAAGACATGAGTTAACACTAGTAGTAGGGTGACACATGGCAGCTGCTACAGATCCTTAAGATCAGGAAAGGTTTCTGCACAGTAAGCAGACCCAGAGGTCCTCTGGCTTGATCTGCCCCATTCTTGCAGTTTAAACAATGATGAAACTATGGAGCATTTAGCTCCTAAAATAGAACTACACATGACACCATGCAGAGGTACTGAATCAATTCCTGAAAGCAGTATAAGCACACATGAGGGATTGTGCTAACACATAAAACCTTGATGTTTGGCAGATGTTGTATGTTCAGACTGCAAAGCAGCTGCTTTGACCTCAGAGTGTTACTGGATTCATGGAAAAAGGACAAAAGGTTTCTTCTTTGGACATTATAATTTGATCACAAAAATTGTCTGCCTCAAGACATCCTCACAAACTGTTTCTTGACTAAAATGACATCCCAAAATGTATAGTTCTTTGAAAGCCTGGACACATCATGTCATTTCTCATTCTGCCAAAGAGATACAAAGTGAACTTTCTTCCCCCAACACTGAAGGTTTCCAGTTTCCTTTGGTAGGAAATGTTTAACCACATCTGTGAAAACCCTCTCTAGTTCTGTTGGCAAGTATAGCTTGAATCTTGTAACCATTTTTCCTTTTACTACTTCATTTCAGTTTGAACAAGTGTTTTTCTCCTGCCTTGCTGTTCATAGGACCATTGGATGGTTTGGATTGGAAGGCACCTTGTACCAGCCCCATGCAGGGGACACCTGCAGTTGTCCCATGGGCGGGGGCACATTGCACCTTGCACTACACCAAGGCTCCAAGCCCTGGACCAGGGCTGCAGGACTTCTTTTTTCTCACAGACCTCCTTCACAGTTCAGAGGGTGACAAAAAAAACTACGTTATTCCTTCCCCTCACCAACTAAATGGATGAATTAACATGTGGCTGGTAAGGGAGGCTAGAACTTGTTGGTCTTCATCTGCCAGTGTTAAACTGCGCTCTCAGAGTGCAAGGCTTTAGCTTGACTCTAGCATTCTCTCTGGAAAATTGGGTGGGATATAAAATCTATAAAAGCTATGATCATTGCTTTACTCCAGGGTTACAAGTAGACTTCAGCTTTTCCAAGCACCAGGAAAGGTTCCAAGACGAGACTCTGTCTTGGCTGTATCAGACAATGCACTATCTCTCAACAAGCCTTTCCTGTGTTGCTGTGGAGAAAAAAAGTCATCCACCCACTCACTTCTAATCCCCACTCTCACTTCTAGTTTTGACTAAGCTGAAGAGAAATTTGTAATGGTACAGTTTTACCTTGGTAAATTCTGTTGTTTCCAGTAGATGGCATTCCAGCAGTGCTGTCCATATCTGGATTACTTCTTATCCCTGCTTGGGCTGCTGGAATAATATCTGTTACTCTGTGCACGGAAGTGGACTTTTTTTCTCCTAGCACCCAAAATAAATAGAGTAAAAATGCTCTCATTCTTTTCATTTCCTACCCAATAAATGAAGTTATTTTTATTTTATGCATTTTATAGCATTTTTTGTTTTATTTTTCAATGTGCTTAACTCCACAAACACTTTATTTTGAAGAACTTGTCAAGACACAGAGTTCACAAATCTACTAACCACTGGGCACTACTCTTTCATGTATGAAATTTCTGCCCTCAGGTTATGTGTCTGGGCTTTCTGTGTGGCAGAGGGGAAGAATGAGGCTCTGCACAGCAGCTCCACAGCAGTGTGCAGACAAAGCAGAGACCAGTTACAAGAAGCAGCTGGTAATTTTAACCAATTAATTACATTTCAAATACGTTTGGTAGGTTTTTAGGTACATTCCTCTGTGTGGTTGCAAAAATACTGTAGACAGATATGCTTGCAAAATACCCCCAAGCCAAATATAAAGGTAACTTTCTTTGCTGCTAATGTCAAAAACCCATTACTTCACTGACTGTGCGGGGGCACAGCATCAGTGGGCATCACAGCCCCTCCTAAGAGGTCTCCAAAAGCCAGTCTTCAAAACAATTCTTCAAGTCAACTCTATTATTATTCATTAGTCAACAATTTACATTAGAAAACAATTGAGAAACATGGGTAGCATACTGCAAAGCGTACCTTTGCATTACAATAAATGTAAATTAGAATTTGTCTTTATTTAACCATGCACTTATGGGTTGTAAGTCAAGACAAACTGACTCATAAAAGACAATTCTTAGCATTTGATTTTACTTCTGTTTCGTTAAAACACATTCTAGTTCTTCCTCATTGACCTAGCGTGGAATTGATTTACTTACTACCCAATTTACAAAAAGAGACAAAAATTTAAATATTTTACCCCATGATTCATCAAAGCTTCTAGTTCATCAGGTTTTGTGCTTGCAATGGAAAAAATAGCTCAAAGTATTTTTCTTTGCAAGCTATGGCTCTGTGTGTGTGTGTGTATATGCTGTGGCTTGGGGAGAGGGTGAGAGTGCGAGACAGGGCGTATGTCTCAGGGACATCACAGGGGTATGACACCTGCTTCCGTTTGGGATCCGTATGCTCAGTCCTTTCCTGAAATAATGAACCTACTGTAACCCCCAAGGACATCTGTATGTATGTATATGCATTCATATATGTAGATATAGCATATATATACATGTATGAATATCCCTATGTGCATGAATGTATATGTAAAGCTAAGCCTTTTATGGTTATTGAAGTGTTTTAGCATCCTGTTTGGAACACAGATAATCACTGACCTGGGACAGGAGGCCTTATGTGCCCTGAGGGAGGGGCTGCCTGCCAACCTGAAACTGGTACCACCAAAGGCTCTCTCAGCCTCTCATGCTCCATCACCACTCGACCATGACTATCCAGAATACTGACATAGATGCAGGATATCAGGCTTTGGCAAAATTAAGTGAGGGTTGGTTGGGATTTGGGGAACTATGTGTTTCAAATGAAGTAGTCAAAGTAGTGACTTGCTAATTTTCTTATTTGACACCATCTGGCAGCCAGTATTGTGTAGTTAATTTGGAACTGATATGTTAATTCAAAAGGAATGGTGGCTTGGGCTTTCTAACTGGACTTCTGCAGAAGTTGCTGCTCTTACTTCACTGTCTGCTGTTCACAACTTTTACAAAGAATTGCAATTAAATTGTCTGTCTTCAGCATGCGGTCAAAAAGAAACTTCCATTTAATGAGAAAATGAGCAGAATGGTTAGACTACAGAGGCCACTGAGGGAGGAAAGCAACAGCACTCTTTGGAGTGTCACAATTGGTGTGACAGATGTTTGCATGTCCCAGCTCCGAAATGACCTGGGTGGAAAAAAAGAAATTTGCCAGGGAAATAGGTTTTTTAGGGGGAAAAAAGCACTACGGCTTGTGTATATGTCACTGAAACCACGTCTGTGAGTCACTCACAGCTTCTTTTTATGCAGAGAGCAGACACAGGCGCTGCCGCTGCCTGGTCCTTGTTCTCAGGCTGAGGACCAGGTTGGCTGCGCTGTGGCTGCTGCAGCCACACAGCTTGATGCCACTGTGGGCTGCAGGGAGGGCCCACTCTGGGCTGGATTTAACTCCACCTGGAGAGGCTGTCAGTGCAGGTCGGGTAAGCACTCCCAGGCAGTGATCTGCCCTGGGCAGTCTTGCACTGGAAGAACCAGTGACATAGCTTCCAATCCGCTCTGTCTCCACCCATCCCAGCTGGCAGCTATGGAGATGAGATGAGAGGAGATAGGAAATGCAGGGAGGTGCAGTCATCTTCCTCACAGGGTGAGAGCCTGGTTCAGAGGACACTAAGGGTCAGACCCACTGGTATGTATGTAATAGTCATAACTCTAGTATGTGTGCAAGGCCTCCATCATGCTTACACTGATGTTTTCCTTCAACAGAAACAACCTGGGAGCAGCCAAGCAGTGTGCCTGGGACTCCAAAGAGCCCTGTGTCACAGAAGAGTTCTGCAGGTACTGTTTGATGCTCTGTGTGACCACTGCACTGTGTGAATCTGCTTCTCTACCACTCAGCAAACCAAAAGAAAATACTGTGATACAGTGGGATGTAGACTTGATGTACACATAGTATTATTGACTGGTTTGGGTTGGAAGACACCTTAAAGACCATCTTGTTCTACCCTTTTGCCATGGGCAGGGACACCTCTGACTGGACCAAGTTCCTCCAAGCCCCGTCCAACCTGGGTTTGGACACTTCCAGGGATGGGGCAGCCACAGCTTCTCTGGGCAACCTGTGCCAGGGCCCTACCACCCTCACAGGGAAGAATTTTTTCCTAGTATCTAATCTTAATCTACCCTTCTTTAGCTTAAAGCCATTGTCCCTTGTCCTGTCAGTACAGACCCTGTCCCAGGTTCCTCTCCAGCTCTCCTGTAGCCCCTTTAGGCACTGGAAGGGGCTTTACATTCTCCCTCAACCCTTCTCTTCTCCAGGCTACATGGTCGTGAAAGTGTAGCAGAGCAAACATTGTGGAGTTTTCCCTTCTGATCTGTCTTCTTGACTGTTGTTTCCCTGACAGTCCATCTTGTGGCTGGGTGTCTGAAGTGTCTGATCAAGTGCTGGGGTGGCTCCTTCTGGGAACATGGAGGCAAAGGGTGGCCCAACAAGCCCTTTCCCAGTCTTGCTTTCTGATGGGGCAGGGAAATCAAAGAGTTGCAGAGAAACGTGGGCATGCTGATGCTCTTCCATGCAGAGCACATGCACAACAAAGTGTTTTAGCCTATGGTAGCTACAGGGGTGACCACATCACCTCTGTTCTGACTTGAGGTTTCAGGTAATCAAGTAAATGAATCAGATGCATAACTGTACTAAAAAGCTCTGGGTGCTGCAGAATGACAAAGCAAATCAAAAGTTACTCTAGAATAAAAAGTGTTAAATGTAAAGGCCATTGCTGCCAACTGACTGTAAATAATGCAGGCTAGAGGATGTTTTCCAGAGAAATTGTTGAACTGATGTCCCTCTTTATCGGCAGAGCTGAGTGGAAAGTCTGCTTACAGATTGTGCAGTTTGTTGTGAACAAAGGATTTATAATTTAGTTGAGTATCTTGTTTTAACTCTGCTTTAAGCATTATTTAAGTGTAAGTTGTGCCAGCAAACCAGCTCCAATGACAGCTCCTCTCTCCACAGGTCCTCAGCTTCTCAGAGACACCATCCCTGTAGCCCCCCTGCCACCAAAACATGGCCACACCAACCTGATACAACATACCCCATTTGTTCAAACACATCATTTTACCAAACAGTGCTGTGGGAACTGGTTTGAGTCTGGAGGTGTCTTTTTCTTGGCTCTTTCCAGCTCAATAGCTCTTGTCATATCTCTTGGTAAGAGCCCACTGCGGAGTCCTGAGGGCAGAGTGGGCCCATGGTCTGAGCTTCTGCAGAATCTGGCTGGGGAGAAGCACCCATAGTTCTTAGGGCTGGAGGCAGTGAACATTGTTGACTCAGAAAAGGCACTGTGATCTATATATGCATATTCAGTTATGAGTTTAGTTTTTGAAATGTGCAATTTTTTATTTGCTACCAGCAGCAAGCCTGATAATTCTCCATCTGTTCTTACAGTGAATGGCTACTACATCTCTGGGACCCCAGTACACCAGCTTGACTCTGGTCATGTGAGCCTTCGAAAAGCCAGTGGGGACCCCCAGGTGAGTTTTTGTGAAAAAGTCAAATAGCTGTATCCAAGAATAAATGATCTCTGCTTAAGTAGTTGAGGAATCCACCCAGAGCAGTAGGTCAAGAGTCATTTTTCTTTAGAAACTGTCAGATCAGACAGATTTGTTCCATGTGGAATAGTTAGTCTGTGTCCAGCTGGTAAAACAGTAAAAAATGCCAAAGCCCTTTGTTTTTTTTTGTCCTGTCACTCCTTTCTGAAAAATCCACTAGGCCACTTCAGTCACTATTAACAACCCTATGAATTTTCTTGCCACTCCAGCCTAAAGTGTGAGCCTGTGTCCTGCTCAGTCCTCTCTCTACACTTCCACATCCGCCCATATCTGTATCTCATTGTATTTTTCTGAAGCTCCAGCTTTCCCTCCCAAAGACGGTATTCAGAAAGAATTTGTCCAAAGCTTTTTTCTTAATGACTTCATCTATTCCAGCCTGTTCTTTCACAGCCACTCCTCAATGCCTCACCCAGCACATCACCCTGGGATGACCTACAAGATGCTGACCCATGGGGCAGCCGGCCTCCGCTGCCTGTTTGTCCAAATTTCCAATAAGTATCTCTGCACTCTTTCTTGCACCATGTCATGTCCCTGGGAGAGTTTTCCCTGCAGGTCCAGCTCCTCCCATGAAACTTTTCACTCCCTGCCAGCAACATATAACCATGTGACTACCATAGCTGGTGGGTCACAGTCCAGTTGGGTTGTGCTTTCCCACCCGCTGGGTTCCCCTGGTGGTCCCAGACCTGAGTTTTCTATTTCATTCCTGTATGAAATTGGTAAGTTCTTTTGCAGTGAAACTCCTTAAATACCCCCAGGGAAATGCGTGTTTGACTGGTGTGCTGCTGCCATGCGACATGGCTTGTCTGGTGCTCTCAGTGTCTCTCTGCTGTTCCGTTTCTTGGTCTAAGTTTTGTATTGTCTGCCAAATATCAGTCTTTGCCTCAACCTCCTTTCTCGCACGCTGCCTCCTACGTAGTGGCCTTCAGCCTGGCTCTCAGGTGGTCTGTCTTGCCTAGGTCAGTATTTCTGGTTTAGGTTCATGGCATCTCTCACAATACAGTCCAGCACTTTGACTCCTTGATCCTTGCACTTCAAACATCTTTTACTAAACTGCCCATGCTGCTGCTTCTCTAAGCAATTTGCCCAGGCTGGAGACAGAGTGAGCACCTAAACTAGGACAAAAACATTTTAGAAAATTACATAGTGCATTACCAGACACCCCTGTTCACACGTCTGCTGTGACTCCTCAGAGAACCCAAATAAACTTGTAGGCTGTGACTTCCTTCCAAAGCCCCATGTTAATCCTTGTGCAAAAAAAAAAAGGTATCTGACTCCCATGTTTTTGTAGTTGGCTTGGAACAGAGGTCGATTAACTTACTCCTCCAGAACTTCCTTTGTAGCAACATTTGCCACCTTCTGTTTTTACAATGCTGAGTCTCACTCAAATTCATAAACATCTTTCTAGTCAAATTCCCATCTGAGATACGTGGGGAGTCATAGGGTCACAGAACACTTTCTGTTGGAAGGGAGGCTGAAGACTATCTGGTGCCAACCCCCCTGCCATGGGCAGCGACACCTTCCGTTAGATCAGGTTGCTCCAAATCCCATCCAGCCTGGCCTTGGACACTCCAGGGATGGGGCAGCCACAGCTTCTCTGGGCAACGTGTGCCAGGGCCTCACAGGGAAGAATTTCTTCCTAATACCTAATTTAAACCTGCCCTCTGTAAATGTGAAACCAATTGCCCCTTATTCTATCACTCCAGACCCTGGTCCAAAGTCCCTCTCCACCTTTTTGTGCGCCAGCTTCAGGTACTAAAAGTTCATACTAAGGACTCCCTGGAGCCTTCTCTTCTCCATGCTGAACAATCTCAGCTCTCTCAGCCTTTCAGTGCTATGCACTGCTTTGCTCAGCTGACTCAACCATCAACCTGTCAAAAATCCCTTTCATGACTTCTTTCATTCCCTTTATAGCCTCCATGATATTTTCTTTCCATTGGTCCTTTATTACAGGTTTTTCCAAATGGAAGTCCTGGCTTCATCCCTGCTTTGAACTAGTACTGAATCTCTAACTGGCTGCTGGTGCCATTAATTCTCAGAACAGCTTGTGTCCACACCCGCTTGGGAACCTGCTTTTCCTGGGAGCTGTGGCAACTTTTGCAGAAGAGTCCTTAGTAAGGAAAACATCTGATCATAAACTGTTGGTTGCAAGAAGCTGTTCTCTACACCCTCAAAGTCTTTTTGGCACATCCCTCTCATTGTGTGTCCTGGGACATTCCAAACTGCTTTACTTTGACTGCCTCCTTGTCTGTTCCTGGCACGGGCTGTTTCCCACTGTGGAGCAGCTCCCAGGCATTTGCCAGGGTACTTTCTTAAACCTGGGTGGCAGCCACCATGCAAACAAACTCTAGCAAGGTCCTTCCAGCAAGCTCAGCTACATTTCTTGGAAACAGGTCAAGGGGGGAAAAAGCCACAACTGAGAACAACACGGAGCTGTGTTGTGCTGGGCGCAGGGCCAACCCTTGTTTATGGCTTCCTAGAGAGCAGCTAAATGCTGCCCATTCAGGTTGTCACAGCTGCCACCAGGGGAACAGCAGAACAACCATGGAATTGCATGTGTGCAGCGCGGCACATGATGCTGCTGCTGTAGGACACTACCACCACCATCCCTGTCCCCAGTGGGGCACAATGGCAACCTGTGGGACCCCAGGACCCTTGTCCCCATCTCCAGGGGGACACGATGGCATCCCACAGCACACTGTCACCATCCCTGTCCCTAGCAGTGAATGTCACCATCCCACAGCATGGCAGGACCAGGTCACTGTACCTGTCACTGTATCCAGGAGGGCAAAATTCCACTCCTTGGGACACTAGGACCCC
>JAOXXN010000230.1:2450896-2487428 GCA_026770055.1 Myrmophylax atrothorax
TCTGTAAATACCAAAACCTGATTTTTATTAATTGATTGCTAGAGAGATGCAAAAGGAAAAGAGGAAAAATAAGAAAAATTAGGAAAAACGCTTAAGAGTACTTTTAGAAGCAAAGAAAAGTTACCACCATGAAAAAAACTACCTTTGTGCCAGTGTGAGTGGGGGGGGGGAGAGCCTTTTCTGTCTGTGTCACGACTCGGTGTTATCTCTTAGCAGCAGGAGGGTGGTAAGTCTTCTCCCGAGGATGCCGTCTCTGCATCCCGCTGTGTCGCAGGGCTGTGTGAGTCTCCACAGGGCCAGCAAGCTGGTCTCCAGTTCAGTGGCAAAAAGCTGCTGTTCTGTAGCTTTCAAAAATTATACAGTGAGGAAAATAATAACTCACATATACAGCAAGTTGCAGCAGTGGGTCTCAGTCCTTCTCCAAACTGGCAGAGATGTTCTCTCGAGGCCGATGAGAAAGCTGGTGGTAGCAGAAGAAAGCTGAGAGTGTTGAGAGGAGAGAGAGAGAGAGAGAGAGAGAGAGGAGTAGGTAAGAACTTCCCAGTTTCTCTTTTCTTTCTTGGTTCCTCTGATTTCTGAATTCATCTTCAGGTTTTTATAATGGTCTTTCGATAGCTGTATGTGATTTTTGGCACATAGTCAGTTGTAGTCAAGTCCAGATGTTCAGAAATTTGTGACAAAGGCAGGATTTTTGGCAGGAAACATTTCCTTGAGAAAGCTTTTCCACAAAAGCTGACAGGACGATGTTAGCAGGATGTATTGAGAGGCAGAAAACAATGGAGAAACATATTTTTGGCTTCTCTTTGTATGTTACAGGGCCATCCCAGGCATTCTCTGCGAGATCACCAGTATGAGGATAGGTGTAAACTGGAATGGCTCTCCTGTATTGGTGCTTCTAGTGTGGAGATCCAGCATCCTAAGACTTCCATGCAGTCTCCTTAACTCTTTTGCCTTGTGCTGCTGACTGTTTCTAACTTGAGCTAAATCCTGAGTTCCTGTAGCTTGACAGTCTGCTCTGGAGAAGGCAGCACCTTGTCCTGGGTGCCCATGAGGTGTGTTGCATAAGCACACAGGAGAGCTGTGTTCAGGGCAGTGTTTCATGCAAACTGCCAGGCTGGAGGCACTGGAGGGGCTGAAAGTGCTGGTGTGCAAGTGCTATGAGGCTATAACCCAAATTTTTATTCAGTGAGTATGAAATACAGCATCAAAGACACAAAATCTCAACTCCAGAAGCTGTGTAAACCTGTCTTGACACCATGTACCTTAAATTGGTTCCCTGTAACATTGTCATTGCTGAAAATACCTTGATTCCTGCATCTCCCATGCTCCTGGAGGATGAGCTGCAGTCTTGCTCACTCAGGGGAACAGTTTGCCCTCTGTGATACGTGACAGTGATTGTGCACGGGTTCCAGGGGCCATCTCATGTTTTTAAGGCAGAACTACAATATGTTGTGTTATTTGAGAACTTGTGTGGCTGTGACAGCACAGAGGCATGGCCAGGCACCAGCACAGCCCATGCTCAGCAGTGGCACTGGATTTCAGAGGATCATAGGAAGAATCACAGAAAGCTAGAAGGGACCTTAAAGATTGTCTCATTCCACTCCTCTGCCAGAGGCAGAGACACCTCCCACTAGACCAGGTTCCTCAGAACCCCATCCAAACTGGCCTTGAATAATTCCGTGGATGGGGCTGCCACAGCTTCTCCTAATCTCGTGATCTGTGAAGCGAAGTGAAGCCTGCGTTCTGTCAGGCCTTGTTCACCAGCCCAGCACTGGTCCAGGCCAACATTTGGTAGACACTGCCTGAAAGGAGCAATTTGGCTGAAGGTTTCCAAATAGTATTTTTCAGATATGTGGGCTGATCAGTTTGAAGCTTCCTGGTGGGGGAGAGAGGAGTCTCCTAATGGAGTGTTAAGCCAATGCACACTGGTTTATGCCAGAGCTTTGCAGTGCCTGCAGGAGTCTCTGCACCCCCTTGCTTGCACCATCTGTGCCTGAGGGACAGATGCCAACTCCTCTTGTGGGAGAGATCTGCTCACAGGCTTTTAGATCTGGTGATCCCTGAACGGAGAAGGGAAGATAACCCTACCTAACAAAAAAACAGGGCAAGATGGGCTTGCAGTTATCCTGAGATAACTTTGCTGGCAGGGAAGGGACAGGAGAGGAAAACTTTAGGGAAGACTGAAGGTGTTGTCAGTGAAAAGTCCCTCATGGAGGCTGCGGTGGTGGTGGAAGTCAGCCTGGGATAGCACAAGGGCTCACTGCAGCAGCACAGGCAATCCCAGCTGAGTGTTGACTACACTGGTGTGTCCCCTGGCACTGAGAGGTGTCCGGGTGATGGGGAGCACTGGCACCGCTGTCACATGGCTATCCCGCTCTGAACTGAGCTGATGTTCTATAATTCGTGATGCATGACTCTTCTGATGGGGAACATGGGGGAACAGGGAGGGCATTTGCAGTGCTGTCTGTTCTGGAGACCAAGTGGCCAGTGGAGGCTGGCGCTATTTGGACGTGCTGGCTCTGGTTGGAGATGCTGGCTCAAGTTGGCAGTGCCAGCTCTGTCCACAGATGCAGGGTCTGGTTCGAGAATGATACCAGCTCTGGCTGGAGGTGCAAGCTCTGTCTGGAGAGGCTGGCTCTGGTTCAAGGTGCAGGATCACTAGTGTGTGGCTGCTGCCAGCAAAGCCCTGATCTCTGACTTCCTGCAGATCAGTTTTGAAGCCTGATAGGAGCTGGAAGGGAAGATGCGTGGTTTGGGATCTAGCTGCAGTGACAGCCAAAGACACTAGGTACAGGGTCCTCAGCCTGCTTTGAGATGAACTTTGCATGTTCTGGACAAAGTGATTTATGTAGAGCAAGCTCTTGCATGACTTACAGGACAGCTGCTGAACTTCCAGCCTGGACAGACGGCAGCAGAGCCCGTGTGGGTTTGTAGGGGCAGCTTTGTATGAGCTAACAGCTTTGTGTGCTTTGCTCTGGCATGGTTGGTTTGCACTGTGTCAGCACCCATATCCTTTCTGATCCTCTCTGGATAGCCAAAGGCAGACTCCCTGCGTGAAAGCACTGCCTTTGGGTCTGCCCATGCAGCTGTGCTAACCAGGCCCACAGCGTTGTGTATGGATTTCCTGTGAGCATTAACTGATCCTGACCAAAACCCCACACCCATACGGTTGCATCTGTGAGTCTCCAGTCCCAAATATCTTTTGGTTCCTTGAATAACACCTGTGTACTCTTACTGTCCCATGATCTTAGGGGCGGGCTGAGGGAGACTGGTCTTAGGATAGCTGCCCAGCAGGGAATTGGGGCAAGCATTATAAACTGGCAGTGAGCTCTGACTCTTGCTGGTGGTTCCTCTGAAAGGCTTGGCTGCGTTCAGAGTTGTCCTGCAGCGTGTTCTGCAGTAGGTGTTATGCTCTTAGCCTTCACTGTGCTTTTATCAGGCTGCATGTTCCACTGAGATAACTTAATGAGCACTTGGGCTTTATTACGCCAGTATTTAATGACCATGTGATGAGTCTTGTCTCACAGATTGCTATGGTTTTTGCACACTGAAGGCTCTCTGATTTCAGAGAGCCCCTGTTCCTTTTAGCAGGGAGCATCACTTTCATCCGAAAAGGTCTCTGAGGAAGATGGAAGGGCTGTGCACTGAAAAAAAATAACTCCTTTTTCGTAATCCTGTAGGAGAGTAGCATAAACAAGGGGGTTTGCTGAGATAGTGCCTGCTGTGCTCTCTGATGCTCACTGTGTTTCTGTGTTGAGGGTGTACTCAGGGTGTTTCACATCAAGTTTTTTACCACAAGTTTTAGGGATCTGGGAGGGCTCCCTGCATGCTGCTTTCCAAATCCAGTAGTTTTCCCTCATATGAAATGGATAGTTATTTTCCTCTGAGCTGACACTCCTGCTTGCATAGAAGAGCTTTCTGGGAATACTTAGCTGCTGTTTCCATGCAACAAGGAATTTTTCTTCACTGACATGCAATCACTGCAGATTTTCTGATGGGAAGCTCTTCGATATAACCTTTCATTTGCATATTTCTCATCAGCAGCTTAATTTCATTGCCATCTAACGGCCTTTTCTTGCCTTTTTTTTTTAACAGATCAACTGTGTGACTTTCCCCCACCCTGACGTAATGCCAGAGCAGCAGTTGCTGAAACCTTCAGAGTGGAGCTACTGTGATTATTTCTGGGTAAGTAGGCAGCCAGCCACATGCCATACTGAAGCTCCAGAGCTTCAAAAAAAGTGGAACTGTTAGGGCAGTACCAGAAAGACTGGTGTTGCCTGTGAAGATCTTGTGGAAAACATCTGACCAGTCTGAGATGAATGTGGGCCATCATCAGAGGAGTGTCCAGAAAGGCAAGGACAGCTCTCAGGAGATGGATTGGGTCAGGAAATGGGGAAGATGCAGAACAAGCCACACATCTTAAAATACTTCAGACAGAAGGGCTATGCAGCACAAAGGGGATGGAATCACAGAATATAAGAATGGTTTGGGTTGGGAGGGGCCTTAAAGCTTATCTAGTTCCAAACCTCTGCCATGGGCAGGGACACCTTCCACCAGCCCAGGTTCCTCCAAGCCCTGTCCAGCCTGGCCTTGGACACTTCCAGGGATGGGGCAGCCACAGCTTCTCTGGGCAATTTGTGCCAGGGTCCTACCACTCTCACAGCCAAGAATTCCTTCCTGATATCCCATCTAACCCTGCCCTCTGGCAGTCAGAAGCCATTCCTCCTTTTTCTGTCACTCCAGATCCTTGTCCAAAGTCCCTCTCCAGCTGTCTTGGAGACCCTTTAGGCACTGGAAGTGGCTCTAAGGTCTCCCTGGAGCCTTCTTTTCTCCAGGCTGAACAGCCCGAACTCTCCCACCCTGTCTCCATAGCACAGGTGCTTCAGCCCTGTGTCCAACTTAGTGGCCTCCTCTGGACTGACTCCCAAGAGTTCCAAAAGTCCTTGGGATAACTAGGTGGCTGACCAGGAATATTGTTTCTGTGTTTCCCAGAACATGAGAGCTAGGGATGCACAAGGAAGCAGGGGATGTTCCTTCTAAAACAAGCAGATAGTTAAAAACTTTTTGTTAAATTGTAAAACTCCCTCCCACGAGATACGCTGGAGGTCAGGTAATAAATGATTTTTTTAGAGAATGAGGTTTGTGAAGGACAAGCCTATTTGTGCCTTACGTTGAATAGTTTTAAGACGGTGTGCAGCATGGGAAGCCTTCAGTGCCTGGGTCTGAGTGTGCCCTCTCGTGCTCAGCTCAGCTTTCAGTTTCCTAAATGATTAGGATTAAATGATGTGATAGTCCTTGGAGTGTGGAGCTAATAGAAAAAAGTCTTCCACTGGAAAACTCTTTTCTGTCACTGGAAATTTTTTTTGGGGGGTGGGAGGAATACTGCAAATCAACAAATACTACAAAAGAGGTCCGCAGTGAAGATTTTAGGAATTTCATGCATATTTTCAGTTATAAGTTATTGAAGTGTTTCCATCTTAAAAGAAAAAAAAGGCCCAGCAGCATGTCCCCTTGTGTTGCTCAGCACTGGTGTGAGGGCTGAGGACAGGGACTTGCTAAAATACACTGACATACTCGCAAACCATCACATTATCACAAAACTTCAATTCCTTCCCGTCTTCTGATCCCAGGGAGCCCTAAACCATTAATGGCATACAGACTGATTTTGTGTGTTTGTCTTACAGAAGTCCCTGTCCTGCTTGGTTGTCTCTATTAGAGATCAGCCACTGCTTTGCTCCTTGGGTTGGTTGCATTTTGCTCTCAGTGAAACTCTAGTTAAAGCTGTCTTTCTTCTGCAGACTTTTATCTTCCCATAACTCCACTCACAGAACTGTCCTCTGCTTTGGCCTTGTCATCCATGGTCTGCCCACAGCTCGTCCTCCTTGTTCCATCAGCTCCACTCCTCCTGCTATCTCAGCTGGCCAGTGCCCAGTGGTGTGTCCTACCAGTCTCATGGTTTGACTAGTCTGGCATTTTTCTCTGGATAATTGTGCAGCACCCAAGGGATTGCAGCAAAACTGTAGTGCTTAGGGAAATGTTCTGTGAGAATTTGTTGGGAAGGGAAGGAGGTAGGAAATGAAATACTGAAATATGAAACAGAGAGAGGAGAGAGAAAAGAGGCAGCAGAGGAAAAACTCTGTTGGTCCTTGTAAGCAACACTGAAGTCAGCAGAGCAAAGGGTGGAAAGAGCTGTGTAGGAAACCAGCAGTGAAGGATGGGGCGTATGCTGGTAACCTATGGGACAAGTTGCTGGTTTACCCTGTTTTACAGCAGATTCTTGCATACCGGCTGTATTTTTCCGGGTACAAATCAGGGTTGAACTTGGAAGTTGTTAAAGGTCGTTTAGGGCTGCGCTCCCCCTGGAAGGAGTAGCAGTGTCCTCCCTCTGCCCCAGCAGCTTTCTTGTGCTGGATCCAGGATCCCTTCTTTTGGTAAGGTGAGCCCTTGGGGCTGACACTTGCCCAGTGACATTACCAGCTGTGTAAGGTCATGGGCGGAAAGGAGAGTAGGGACATGGCTTTGGCCTCCCCCACATCATCTTATACTAGCTAAAAATACTGAAAAACTTTCCTTTCCTTAAAAAAAAAAAAGGAATAAGAGGAGGGGGAAAGAAAAAGTTAGGCTATTCTTTTGAGAGGGGCCAAGGTGCTGTGGTCTTCAGCTGGTCTCAGAGGAGGTTTCCTCAGGCACCACTGCTGGGCAGCTGCTGCTGGGAACCACATCTCTGTGGGTTTAGTACCCATAGCTTTTCATTGAACTTCCTTTTATTTCTTTCAGGCAGATAAGAAGGACTCGCAAGGGAACAATACAGTGTCGGGATTTGAAATTCTTCTTCAAAAACAACTTAAAGGGAAACAAATGCAGAAAGAAATGGCAGAGTTTGTTCGAGAAAGGTAACTAGCACTTTGTTACCATTTATAGCAATTGCTTTTTCCTGATTTAGATATTCCTTCAGTACATCATTTTATAGCTTCAACTGCATAAAAGGTGTGCTACAACTCTTAATGAACATTTTCTTTAATGTTCATCCACACTCTCCAGGCTCTCACTTGTCTCTCCTGCTCTGCCTGTCTCAGTTGTATTGCACACAGGCTGGCTGTTTAGAAGGAACCAAGAAGCATTTAAGCTGCAGCTTCAAGGAAGAAACATGAACATAGGAGAACCAGAATGGACATGATATTTAGAAGGGAAGTATTTTGTTTGAAAGATAGAGAAGCAATTTGTTCATGTGGAGCATAGACACAGTTTCCTAGAGGAAGATGTAAAAAGACATCACTTGGGACTTAAGCTGGTTATAGAGTCACAGAATGGTTTGGCTTGGAAGGGACCTTTAAGATCATCTAGTTCCCGGGCCCCTGCTCCTTTGGGCATCCTCTGTCCGGGCCTCACCACCCTCACAGCCAAAAAGTTTTTCCTGACATGTAATCTAACCCTGCCCTCCTGTCACTCCAGGCCCTTGTCCAAAGTCCCTCTCCAGCTCTCTTGGAGCACTTTTAGTCACTGGAAGGGGCTCTAGGGTCTTCCTGAAGGCTTTTCTTCTCCAGTCTGGACAGCCCCAGCTCCCTCAGCCTGTCTCTATAGCAGAGGTGCTCCAGCCCTGTGATCAGCTTAGTGACTTCCTCTGGACTCACTCCAACAGATCCACACAGAATGATACTTAGAGTGAACCCACAGTCATAAAGGTAGATGTTGCTACCAGAAGATTCCAGAGTGCTCTTACTGGGCTGTTGGCTCTGCTGACATGGGAAATGCACTGACCACCAAACAAGCCTTTGGTAAATGCTGAGTTCAAAGACATACAGCAGGTGATGTGACATCATTACTCATAGTCACTGTTATTTGAGATGGTTTGTCATTTGTTCAAGCCAGTATAAGTCATCCTGAGGGTGACTTTCAAAATGTGAGAACAGCCCATAGGGAACAAACAGTGTTTGCTTCGTGGAGGAAGGCACTGATGCTGATGGATGTTCTCTCCTGGAGGCAGTTGCACCAGTTGAAGGAGCTGCTGTCCTCTGCTATTGTGTCTCTGATGACACTGAATGCTGAGTTGGAGTTGCCTTCCCACTCTGCTGCTGCAGACGTGGTGTGACTGTGCTGATGAGAATGAACACTGGTGCAAGAACAGAACAGGGGCACAAACAAGCCCCTGCATTGGCATTTGGTGCGCAGTTCAATTGGGCAGAATTTGCACATAGTTGCTTCATTTGTGGTTTGTTTTCTTTCTCCCTTGTGTATTTTTTTTTTAAACTAGGGATATGGCAGCAGTGGGAAAATGCCAAGTAGCACAGGCAATAAAGATGGCCAGATACAGGGCTGAGCATTCATGTGTGGTTTCTGCAGCCTTTGACAGTTACCTCAGTAATCCATGAGAAACTGTGACCAGAGGTAGAAGAAAGGACTACCTGGCACATCAAAAATACAGTTGAGAAATAGGCTTGCTAAGGGAGAAGATTAGAAGGTAAGCAGAATTATGATAGCTATGGGCTGGGAAAAGGGGGAGGGAAAGCTGCTCCAAAGAAAGTAATATATAATGGAATTTGACAGAAATAAAAGCAAGACGCATTCAAGAGGAAGGGAAGGTTGGTGTGAAGTTAGAGAGAGCAAGGAGAGCAGCTCTGACACTGGGGAGAGGCATGTCCTTGGCAGAGAAAGAAGCAGGCATGTTAAATAGGAGAGACAGAAAAGATTCACTGTGTCCTGGAAACGAAGAACGTTTGGAATTGAGTGTGAAGAGGGTCTAGATGGGAGTTACAGAAAGATGAATGTATTTTTCATCTGTTTGAAAGAAAGGATTAGGATTGTTCAGTGTGGAAAAAGAGGATTCTGTTGAGCTGGAGAGGTTATTCATGGAAATAGAGCTCAGACCATCAAGGGAACCTCTACATTCCCAGCTAAGAAGGCAGAAGTATTGACAAGGTTTTCATGATGACCATCAGGTGCCTTGGGGAATACAAGACCACATTTAACTAGGGGTTTTCCTGTCCAGAAAAATTCTCTTCATCTGTACAATCAAGCTGCTGGAGGTGAGATTCAGGCAGCTAATAAAAACAGCCCTTCAATAGGAAGTTGGAATAATACATCATAACCAGATTTCTTCATCAAATATCCAACAAGAGGCAAGCTAACTGAAATTCACTTTATCAAGTAGATGCTTTTACAGAAGCTTCTTGTAAATACCAAACTTAGACTGAGCAATTATGTGTTCGTTCATTCAGTTCTTGTTGAAAAAGATAGGGTTATAATACAGACTTTGAATTTTAATAAGACAGACCTTTAAGAGAAGGAGGAAAGTAATTAATTGAAACAGACTGAACTGAAAGATCAAGGGTGTGGATGTGAAAGAAGGAAAGAATTGCTTTAAATCAAAACTGAAAATAACGTCCAGTATTTACATTCAAGGAAGCAGTCCAAAACAGCCAAAAAAATCTGCAGACTGCCTTGAGAAGTACCAGTCTCTCTAAGTATACAAAGTAGTGGTTTTATTAGAAAAAGATCACTGTTATAGGCTTCTGGCCACTCACCTTTTAATTAAGCTGTGCTACGTTTAGAAAATGTAAAATAAATAGCAGATTATTTAGCCTCTGCCACGTTCAGCAGATACTTGTATACCTCTTTCACTGTTTGCCTGCCACAATTTTTGGAATACTTCTGCAGGCTTTGCACCACAGGAAAAGTAATTAGGCTTCTGTTGTCTGAAAATTTTATTGTTCCCTCCTAATCCAGAGAAACAGTGTGAAAAGACTCACAGTCGCTGTCTTCCCACAGTGACAGTAGTGTAGCTGTCTGTCATACATCCTTTACCACCTTTTCTCCCTGTTCCCCTTGTTGCCTTAATTTATTTCATTTCTTCTTGCATGGCAGTCATACCAGGTCATCTGTGCCTCCCTTTGTAGCTCACTTGTTTTTCTTTAACCATGATAACACGGCATGACTGAAATTGTTTGAGTGCGGGCACACAAAGTACTTCATTTAAAAAAAAATAAAAAAGGCATAAGAGAACAGGGAAAAAACATCCAGTGAACAACTACAACTAATAGTCAGAACAGTGTGGGTCAAAATGCACTTATAATCTGTAATGCTTCTGACTATACAGGGAGATAAATTCTTAAAGTTTTCAAACAAGTTAGTGGAAACAAGAACTTGGAGCTTTTTTGGTGGGAAGGTGGAGTAACTGCCCAACAGTCACATGGGTTTCTGGACATGAACTCACAGGACTCGGGAGTCACAGTGTGTTGATGCTTCACAATCACCATGGTCCAGAGTTTGCAGAGTATTGATACTGGGCAGGGCCAAGAGGTAGATTTTTTTTCCTGCTTTGAGGTTTATCTTGGTTTTTAGCTTCTTCTGGCCACAGATGGTTACAGGACTCCAGGCTAGGGTAGAACAATTTATGTCTTACACCTGGGTCTCTTAAGCAATAGAAAATTCACCTTTTTGTTGTTATTTTTTATTGTTATTTCTCCTTGCCGGGGACTCTGCCATTTGAGTGGTGTCATCCACTTGCAGTACAAGTAACACTTGAAATCCCTGGAAAAACTTGAAGCCTAGGCCAAGGCTGGTACCAGTGAGGAGTGTATTTAAAGTATGTCAGGCGAAAAGTGTCTGGATAAAGCCCTTTCCATAGAGAGGTCCTAACCCAGGGTAGCCCTGGGTGCTGGACAGCTGTGTTTGTTGGTCTTGTTAGAGCAGGCATGGGGAGATGGCTGGTTTTGTCCTCATGGGAAGAAGACCCCAAGCTCCTGGGTAAGGTCTGTAGTTGTACCGTATATACCATACCGAGCTCGTTATCATCTTGGGCCTCAGCCAGCTGCGTGCCCCAGAATGCCATCACAGTGAGTTGCTTTGCTGTGGAGCTGGCAGCTGCAGGACGCACCCTCTCTGCACCCTCTCCTGAACCTCTGGGGTTGTAACGACAGACTGGCACTTCCACTCCCACACCATCCACCAGGATATTTGCAGCAGCCCAGAATATCAGATCCCTCTTAGCTATCTCAAGGGACCCCTTTTATCTCAAATGTGACCCTCAAAAGAGCCCTTGCTCAACAAGCTACTGCAAATGGGCATGCTGAAAATATCCCACCTTCTGACTTCTCACTGGACAGAGATGGATTTCAAACCAGGTTTTGCCCCTACTTGTACACAGTTGGCATAGAATCAGGAGTTGTTTCACCTAGGTGCCACACAGCTCTCTCAGAAATGCTTTGTTGAGTAAGCTGGGTCGAAAACCAGTGAGCAGACAACTGTTTGCTTTGCCTGGGAGAGTATGTACCTTGCAATTGTTTTACTGGGAGAAGAACTCAGGGGAGACGAAAACAGCTTTCAGACACAATGCACATCACCTCTGGACCAACAGCTGCTCCTTCCACCCTTCTGGGCTGTCAGCATGTCCCCTCACTCCACAGCTGCACTCATTCTTCTCCCTGCAGCCACTCCCATAGTGGTTGTGTGCCATCACCTTTCCTCTTGTACACCCTTGCCACTGACAAGCTCAGGTCCTGGTGTGGTGCCTCTGAGTGAGTGGAGACAAGGACAGGGCGGTGAGTGGAATGAATGAGGGGAAGGGGCTGCACCACCATGTACTGAGGGCAGAACCCCCTGCCACATCTTCACCAGCTTTGTCACCTGTAACAGAGAGCAGGAAGCATTTTGTGTCCCTAAGAAAGGTGCAATCCAGCACCCCAAACCTCATTTGGATTTTTCCCGGATTGCTGCATTCCTTCATCTTTTCTTTAAGGATGTGCAGCCTCACGTTTCACAGCAGTCTGAACCACATGCCTCTGATTTTGCAGACAGTCCATGCTGCACAGCAGAAACACTCTGTCCTTGTTATTTTCTCTCCAGAACTGTAGCTTCTTCTTCTAATTTTATCACACATGCTGTCCTGCATATAGCCCTGCTCTTGCCACTACATTTTTAGCATGTGGAAGGAAGAAAATTGCTCATGAAAGTGGTGCTGCCAAGCCCTGGAGACTGAAAGGAAAGTTCCTGTGGCAAAATCTGTTAAAATGCAGAGAATTTCTTCAAATTATGTGTGTAGGTTTCTGTCTTAAAGCTTACTTACTGCTTTCTTTTTATTTTCTCTCTGTGTGTATGTGAGCATAGAATAAAGATTGAGGAGGAATATGCCAAGAACCTGTCCAAACTGTCTCAGAATTCCTTGGCTGCTCAGGAAGAAGGGTAAGTGTGTCTCTGACTTTCACAGATGAATTTTAACATAAAAGGCATTTCTCCCACGCAGGTACATATAATTTCCCGCAGTTCTCCCATTGAGTAGAGGTTTATTTAGATTAGCACCCTGAGTGTGTTGGGGAAGATGGAATTGCTTCAGAGTTGGTTTTATTATCTGAAGTTGTTCGTGATAAATTTTTTTAGGAATATGTGTATAAAACATTGCATTTCCAATCATATATTTGTGATGTCCTTGTTGTAGCTAGGACTAGGACCTTTCAGAATTGGCATGTATACAAGCTAAATTAATTTGAAAATGGAAGAATATATAGAATATATATACTGCTAAATTAATTTGAAAATGGAAGAATATATAGAATATATATACTGCTGAGAGTAGATCTGTAAGGTAAATGCCAATACAATTGAAGCAGCACAGACCGAGGGAAGACAAAGTCTCCTCTTTTCAGAGGGAAGACAAAGTCTCTTCTTGTCAGAGGTCTGGCCCTTCAAGAAAAGCAGCAGATTGTCCCTTTTTTAGAACATTGCCACACTTTGGAAGTTATTAGGAAGGTATTAGGCAATGCAATTCAGACTAGATTGCAGTTCTTCAGTAATAATTGAAAGACATCACTTCTGAAGGATCAGAGGTTGTTAGCTCTATCTGTTCCAACACAAACCCTCTAACCACTGAAAGCCAAGGCTGGAAATGACTGTCTTCACCATAGCTTTGACACAGTGTGTTTCTGCTGGCACTGAAGCTCCATGAGGTATTTTCTCAGCTTGCAGGAGGCAAGGACAAAAATTGTAAGAGGCTAACTAGGCTGTTACTGCTCTAAGCACCTACAGTGACAATGATTTCTGTCCTTCTTTCCTCTTAGGGGTGGATGCTCACCTGATCCAAGCAAAGCTAAAACCACTTTATTCCACATCTTCACTTTCTCCTACCTCAAGTAGGAGAAGAAGGGAATGCCTGAAAAAATAAAGGAAACTAGTGGAGAGGAGATGAAAAGAGAGCGAATGAGGACCAAAGCATAAGAAATGTTGAAGTAGGGGACTGCAGAGGACAGGGTGCATAGTGCAGGGAGCTGAGAGTACTGTCCAGTGGTGCTCTGCCTGGAGGGCTGGCAATGTGATGGCATGGAAGGAGGTTGTGCTGAAATGTCTTCTCCTGCTGCTGTGGTGGCCAAGCTGGTTAGGGCCAGGAAGAGGCTAGTGAGAAGATCATGGGAATTGATGAGGCCTGGGAAACAAAATGTTCCACTTAAAAATTGAGAGAGGAAGGTCAGCCAACAGGACGATTTGAAGGAGCCAAAAGTGGGACTGCAGCCATGTACACTGTAAATATTCACCGAGGTCTTCTCATTCACAAGAAGGTGCAAGTTGGGGGACCGCATGCACTGCTCTGAGCACGCAGCAGTTACTACTACTGGTTTCACACTCCACTGAGCATTTTCCAGCTTTTCTGTCCAGCAGTCTGTGGAATTGACATAAAGTATGGGCTGTCCCTCCAGGGTCTTCTGCCCTCCTCTGATGATAAGCAGACCCAACATCATATATGTTAGTGGGACGTGGGGGTGACAAGATGAGACCCATTGATGGTACTGGGATGGTTCTGTCCAGGTTGCTGTGAGCACAGTGCTGCTACACATACAGAGGAGGTGATAAAATTCATGGCCGTTGAAGTCACTGGAGTTGGATAGGAGATGTAAAAGATGCTCAGCAGGTTGAAATGTTGCCTTTTCTTAAATAGACCAGATAAAATGGTTAGTGTCAGTGAGAACTGGGCAGTGGGAGGGGACCTCAGGGCAGGTCTAGAGAATGTTGGGAGCACCTCTGTAAGTGAATCTAGGTTGTTTAGCTGATGAACTCTATACTTGAGAAGTCAACTCTTTGAAGCAACATGAGAGATGACAGATCATTATTTTGAAATTGCAGATGGTAGGCAATTTTTCAGGCTATCAGGAAGGGTCAAATATTATCATGGAAATGGGGGTGGAGAAGAGAGAGAAGGAGCCAGGAACTGTAGATCACTCAGCTTTACTTAACCTTTGCAAAGTGGTAGAATAAACCATGAAACTTTCTAGTAGGACTTAGTAAAAAACTAAAGTGATAAACAGTTGCTGTAGATGCATACAGAACAGTGCCAAACCAACGTAAATTCCTCCAGTGGTGGAATAAAAGAGTAAGTCAAGCCTCACAGCTCTTAATTTAGTGTAACTTTTTGCAATGGGAGATTCTTGTAGGCAGGCAAGAGAAATGGTGGCCTAAATAAAGCCTAGCATGCAAAACCAGGTAAGAAATTACCAGTACTTACAAAAATTAAAGTAAAGAAATCCCCTAAGTTTTTCCCAGATCCAGGGGTATTTTTCAATATTTTTGTTAAGGAATGAGCTATGATAGAGTAAATAATGGGTTGACTGTTATCAGAGTTGAGACAGAGCTAGGAAGGTTAGTATGTCCAGTTTAAAGAAAAGATTGCAATTCAGAATTATTTTGTTACACTGGAGAAGATAACTGAAAAAAAATACGCATTTTAATGAGGATAAAGCACCATGTTTTATACTTTCACAGGATGTGAAAGATACAGTTACGTAACAGTTTGTAGGAGAAGGATCTGGCTATGGTGAATCACAAGCTTATTCATCAACAACTTCATACTGTTGTCTAAAAAAGCAATCATGTTGAGATATGTAGAAGAAAGAGTGTCTGATACTAAATAATCTGTTACCAGTTTAGCAACAGAAGGACCTGCAGTGGAAGACACTGTAGTTTTGGTAATGATGCTTTAAGAGGAATCTGGGTTGTTGTAGACGGTCTGGAGGAGTGTAACCTCAGCTGCCATCGTTTCAGAAATAATCTGTCTGAAAGAAAAAGACTATTGATAAATTTTCAAATATTGGAAAGCTCTGAGGAGAAGTAGAATAATCTGTTCATCAAAAGTAGGTTGTAAAGTAGAAGCAGTGGATGAACTGCATTAGTGAAAACTTTGTTCTGGTAAGGATAAGATACTGAAGGATCTTGCTTATGGAATCTGTGGCATCTCTGTAACTGGAGATCATTATGAACAGTGTTTTCAAAGATCTGCTACATACAATGCCAATACCATTCTGCCTTGGTCATAGGAGTTGGTTTTCTTCTCAGGTTTCTGTTATCCCTTTTCCATGATCTTGCTCAGCAAAACATGGTATGAAGTGTTGTGCCAGATCTGTCTGGCAGATCTCGCAGCAGGAATGGGTAAGAGACAGGGCATTGATCATTGTCCCTCTGTTCTTCCAGCACACTGGGAGAGGCTTGGGCTCAGCTCAAGAAGAGTCTAGCTGATGAAGCAGAAGTTCATCTCAAATTTTCTTCTAAGGTAAGTAGTTCTTTCTTTTCCCAAGATGTTTGCCCTGAGTTGGTGTGGATCTCCCTTCTGTGTATGCTAGTGGGGGAAATACACATGCATATGGTACAAATTTAGAAGAAATAATAAGTTGGTGAACAAACTTACTGAAACTCTGTCTATTCTTCCTCTCAAAATCAGTGTATGTAATCTACCCAATGAGAAAATTAAAACACATCTAACTTTAATTTTTTCATAAAAAAAGGAGGAAAACTGATTCTAAAGGTTGTTCACCTGGGCTGTAAGTTCTCTAAGAGAACCAGGACTCTGACTTCTTTGTATCGTTAGCCTTTCTGAAAAGTGCACTGGGCATATCATGTTATTTTGGGGGTTTCTCTCAAGTGATGACCAAGGAGACTTCTTTTACAAATAATGTTATTTAACTGGGGTTTTTCCACCACATGTGACACACTCTTGAATCCTGTTACATTATGTTAACCTCTGTGAGTGGTCAAGTTCAAAACAGTGGCAGATACCCCAGCACAACAGAAGTGTTCTGGAGGAAAATATAGCTCTGCATTGTTTGTAAGTCATTCTGCAAGGGTTACTCAGGCAACCAGCTGCTACCTTGGTAACCTGCTGCTGTGCCTCAAACTTCAACTTTAGGGCTGTAATTAGTGAAATACTTTTTGCTCCCCATTGTCCTCCTGTATTGTTTTCCAAGAGGAAGAAATGCACTCTGGTGTGGTATGTGCATGTAGGCAGGCCACGTAGAGAAGCTTTTTCATTATTTTACCTTTCTTTAAGCCCTGCACAAAAACTCTTGCAACATCCTCTAAACCCTCCCCACTGAGCGTGTGCAAAAAATGTGTGGATGTGGCACTTTGGGGACATGGTTTTAGTGCTGGATTGATCTTGATGATCTTGCAGGTTTTATCCAACCTTAACAGTTCTATGATTCTAGGTTTTCATATCTACTTGGGAGTTCCTAGCTCTGGCTTCCTTTTTTTAACATATTTTTAAACATACTGATTTTTGGTATTACTTTCAGAGAAGTTATTCTTAGAAGTAGTAATTCTGTTTCTCATTGATAGTCGACCAAACGCAGTCAGTGCTGGCACAGGCAGGCAGTACAGTGCAGAGCACATCAAAAGTATTCAGACACAAACACCAGCCTTGAGGACACTGAACAGCCTCTGTGACAGTCCTTCACAGCACTGCTATGTGGAGGGTCAGGAACAGAGCAGAGAAGGTGACAGCACTCTCACAGCATTTGGAACATAAAATACTACTGTGCTACTGCTGCCTGTACAGCCTGGCAGGGCACAGGAGGAGTCCTTCAAGAAGGCTGTCATGGCACTGAGCTGCTTCATGTCTTTTTTTTTATGCCTGGGGTCATCCTGGTGAGACTGTCAGAAAAACATTGTCCAGAATTTTCTAGTTAATCACTGGCAGTCAGAGCAGGACTATCACCCGCAGTGGATCAAGTCAGTTACATCTCTGTGTAGCAGAGACTTGAGTATCTCTAAGGACAGAGATTTTATGGTCTCTCTGGTCAACCTTCTCCAGTGCCCAGCCACCATTCTAGTGATGGAGTTTTTTTGAATTGTATTCTTCCTGAACCTCCTAAAGCTCAATTGTCTGTTGTGACTTTGCCTGGCTCTCTGAAGAAAAATTTGGCTATTACCCTTGTATCTAACCTTCTGTAGCTGTAGACCATATTAGATCATCAAAGTGCCAGTCTTCATCTGCCTAAACAGACTCTGCTTTAGGCTTGTTTAACCTTTCTAGAATGTGTGCTGTAGAGTCTTGGCTGACTTTGTAGCCTTCCTCCAGTAAAAGACTGTGCTGAACTTGAATGAAATTTCTTTCTCTATTAAAATAACACTGGAGAAAGGCTGCAAATACTTGCTCTCAGGGATTATTTTATACTGCTCCACTATGGGCCATGTTACAGACTCAACTTGCCTGCATTGGTGGACTCCAATATCACCACTGAACCAACAAGAGAAGTAGTATTTGGTTGCTTCTGGGGAGGTGAACTGTCTTAATCTCTCTAGAGCACATTTTTTAGATGACAAAACTGTGTATCAGAAGGCCAAAGAGCAGTATGAAGCAAATTGTATCAGAGTCAAGTATTACCGGCTGTCCAGATAACTCCTGTGTCTGGTCTGATGGATTTCTCCTGAGTTCCAGTGGTTTCATGCCTCTACTTAAAGATCTTCAACTAAATAATCAGACTTCTCATTAGGCTCCCTTATACTTGGCAGAAATAAATAAAATGTGGCCTTCTTGCATCTCACTTCACCATACAAGAAATGCAGCTGTGACACCACTGCCCTTGGACTCACCTCACTGCAGTCAGGGTTAGTGGCTTTAGTTTGGATACTCTGGGTTTTTTGAAGCAAGTTGCATCAGTTAGGCCAGAATCGAAGCACCTCAAGTAGTGCTCTGGATATTGCCTGTAGTTTGATGTTCTGTGTAAAAAGAGATGATCCACTGGAGAGAGGGGAAGACAAAATTTCTGTTCTTTTGCTCCTTACAGTTAATACTCCCTTAAGAAAGCTCTCCTGCAAAGGGCTGAATTTTGTAGTAGCTTAATTCAGAATACTCTTGGGGAAGAGTTGCTGAATGGCACTGCCTTTGGCTGCAGCATGTGTATTGCTTCCTCTTTGTCTTGAGCTCCACTCAGCAGAAGGAAATGGCCTCAAGTTGTACCAGGGGAGGTTAAGATTAGATACTAGGAAAAAAATTTCACAGAAAGAGTTTTAAACCATTGCAACACACTGCCAGGGCAGTAGTGGAGTCATCATCCCTGGAAGTGGTTATGGCATTTGCGGCCGTGGTTTCAGCGTGAACATGATGGTGGTGCTGCGTTGATACTTGGACTTGATGATCTTGAAGGTGTTTCCCAACCTTAACAATTCTCTGATTCTATGATTCTGTGAAGAGACAGGACTTACTGCCCAGCTCCTCATTACTGCAATTTCTTCCTTTATTTTCATTACCAGCTTCAGAGCGAGGTAGAGAAACCCCTGCTCAACTTCAGAGAGAACTTTAAGAAAGACATGAAGAAGTGTGATCACCACATCGCAGACTTACGGAAGCACCTGGCCAGCCGCTACACAGCAGTTGAAAAGGTGGGAGCAAGGAACAATCTGAAGGGTTTCTGAGACCTGCTGGTTTGAGCAGAAAAGCAGCTGCCCCATGAAAAGTTTCTGTTCTGCCTCAAGGAACCACAGCTGTGACTGCTGCAAGCTTTCTGCTGTTAGCTGTGCTTTGCTGGGCCCCAGTTGTAGTTAGCTGCTCAGCCAGGATCTGGGAAACAGGGGCTACAGCAGGGCTAACATCGTCCCAGTTTGGGATGATATATGTCTAATACATTTGATGCAAATATTTCTGTTTGTGTGCATCTGGAGGTCACATCTATTGCCCTTGAAATTTAAAATACCTTGCCTTAGAATGGCAGCAGAGTCAGGCCAAAGGCTTATCGGGCTCTGTGTCCTCTCATGCAGTGGCTAAAAGCACATGGCCAAGGAAGGTAGCTTGAACCTGGCCCAGAAAATCACAAACCCTTCACAGGAACCATCCTCGCCTGGAAAGTACAAACAGCAGCAACACCCAGTAACATGAACGAGAAGGTAGCTGAGGTTGTGGTATGGAGAGTTAGAACCAAAAAAGATTTCTCAGCAGCAGCTGGCAGGAGTTGAGATGCTCCTGCCTCAGCTCCCAAATTGTATCCTCATGCATTTTGCTCTTGGGTCTAAGTTGGAAAGGAAAGTGCCATTCTCAGTCAACCCAGAGGTTGGTTGTGCTTTCATTAAAGAGCAGTGGAAGTTCACCCAGGGACAGAATTGTTGCAGGATACACAAGGTCGTTAGGCTGTGTGTCTGCAGGGAAGGTATTTTTCTGAAAAGCAGTTAAGTTCTTCACACTCATATCTGCAAAGAAACTCAGTAGCGACATTGGGAATAGTGAATTAGTAGAATAGCCTTGAGAAGAAAGAATTAGAGCAGGGAGGAGCCATGCCTGCAGCACCTCACGGATTGCTCTCCTGCAGCTCCCTCTCCCAACCTGCAGAGCTGTTAATGGAAAAAAATCCAGTAATGCCTCGAGAGTGTTGTAACATTTGGGCTGATGTGACTGTAGAAAACTGCAAGGTGCTAACAAAATATAATCATCACAATTTAGTTTGTAACACTAGAACAGTGTGAAAAACAAATGTGATATATTTTGTAACAAGTCCATGCAAAACAAGTTATTTTTACATACTGATGTCACCTCAGCAACAGCCTGCATGTAAAAATGTTTATTTGTTAAGGCACTTTACTGACTTGCCTGAATAATATATGTTTGTACTGATAAATCAGGTTTTAACAGCCTCAAGAACTTCTAAGTAAAGTAATTCAAGTAATCAGTTGTAACCAGACCTCAGGTTCTTGATTTCTACAGCATGAACTGTTGGCCTGAACCTGAATTAAGTCTTTCTAAAATAATTTCCTATTGCCAGAGTTTCTGATAGGTGTGTAATGAGTCCAAAATTTACTTAAAGACAAATTTTGTAAGATATGTGAAATTATTTCAACAATTCACATCCTAAGAAAGGCAAATGGAAGAGGTGTCTTGGTGATGATGCTGTTTAAGACACTTGGAAATAGCTCCAGCTCTTCTTTCTTCCAGAAATATGAGAAAGCTATTAACAAACTTAAGAGTCTGATGATGCCATTTGTCCTGTGCCTTTCTAAGAATCTATGAAGAGTTTAGATGCTTTTGTGATTTGTTAGTGACCACTTCTCTGTGGTCATAGGAACACCTTCTGTGGACACCACATGATGTTGTAAGAACCTGAATCCCACTTAGGATCCCATTACATACGAAGTCACTGACTTAATACTGACAAATACTTGTGTGAAGGACTCCTAGATGCCTGAAAGCAGGTGACAGTTCTTTTCCTTTAAAACACCTGACTCTTCCTTAATTACTCCAAGGCCCGTAAAGCCTTGACAGAGAGACAGAAGGATCTGGAAATGAAAACACAGCAACTAGAGGTGAAGCTCAGCAACAAAACAGAGGAGGAGATCAAGAAGGCAAGACGAAAGTCCACTCAGGCAGGTGAGTACCTGTGACGGTCCACAGTGGGGATGCGCATGGACCCACAAGAACAAGATGGGATGCAACTGCCCATCCCTCCATGTGGTTCTTGTCATTTAATATCATTGCTACAAAAACTGAACCGTACTACAGATCTGTGAGATATTAAATCCTCTGAAGAAACAAGCGTAGTTTTTCCAGCTCTCATGTCACAAATTGTTGATAACGGGTGACAACAGTAAAAGTAGGATGAGTTGTCCTTCTGTTTTGTGAAAGTTCCCTTAGACTACTGCATGGTTTTGGAACTGTCAAAGTCAGATTCAGAGAAGTTCAGCTGAGGATGTTTCTTCCTTAAATTATGGTTCATTCCTTGGTTTTTTCCTAAATCACAGTCACCCACAACTAGGTGGGTGCCTGTCATACTTCCTATTACTGTCTTTTTTCTTGAAAGTGAATTTTTTGTCTTTTTTCCCACTGCTACTCAGTGATTAAAATTATTTTTGTTGTAGAAATACTGAGGAGATAGTAGTGTGTGCTATGCTCCACTGAGGACACAGCTACTTGCTGTTACCTATGCATGTTCTACAGAGGCTCAAGCCACATCCATCACAAACTTTTTTGAAATTTGCAAAGCTGATACATGCAACTCTGTTAGTACCTTTGCTGAAAACAGGTTTTAACTAGGACGTCAATGTGTCATCCCTTCATAGGGCTATTCCTTGGCAGAGTAGCCCTTCAGACTTCTGAGGTTTTCAAAACTTCAGGATAGCACATCTGGGTTTTAAGGAGACTGGGAAGAATCGTTGGCAGTGTGACCATGTGTATAGACAATCATCCGAGGAGAAATAAAAGTTATGAGTTAGTGGCAGGAGGCTTCATGGGAGATGTTCTTTATTCACCTGCAAATTCACAGCCTTCCTGTGTTCCTTGTGTCCTTAGAAATTGTTTATAATGGATACTTATTGAGCAGGCAAGAGAGAGCTGAAGATCAAGGTTGCTGTGAGTCTTCCCATCACTGTCCTCCACTTGGTGCCATGGTTCTGGTGTGTTGCACGCAAGGTCTTGTCCCATCCCTACAGGTAGTGGTGCCAATAAGCAGCATGTGGGCATCTGGCTTTGAAAAGATTCCTGCTGCAAGCTCTAGAGAGAGCCCTTCTATGATCCCATGGCTTACAGATAGCTGGTGTTCCTTTCTGCTCTTCTGGACTGCTCATGTGTTTCATGGCTTTCTTGTTCCTGACTGTCCAGTGGCTCAGATTCACTCAGGTGGGTGGACGATAACCCTATGTCAAAAAGCTCCTTAGGAGCCTGCTGAAGTGTGGGAGCCATTAGTTCCGACTTGCTATTGAGTCACAGAATGGTTTGGGTTGGAAGGGACCTTAAAGGTCATCACATTCCAACCCCTCCGCCATGGACAGGAACACTTTCCACTAGACCTAGTCATGTTGGACTTTGCACCCCCTACCTGGGTGGGTAAGCTATTGCCAAGCTTTGAGTCCTTAATCCTGGCTTCTTCACAGAGTTTGGTTGCCACATGAAGTTCTAAGTCCGTGAGAAACTTCCAGATGCATTTACATCTTTGGCTGTTGTTGGTCTATGGAGTCTAGTTCTTAAAGCTTGATTTGTCCCCAGCTTATGTATAAAGCCCTTTTTGCACCTAAAATAACAAGATGAGTTTGAGTCCTGGACGTAGACATCCATTCATTAGGGAAAGCAAAACTGAACCTCATTTAAAGAAGTAACAGAATTTCCTACCTGAAAAGCAGCAATCTCTGAGATGTACCTTCCAAATTTTCCACCCACCTTTCTCTCTGTCAGAGCAGAGTCCTTCAACAGAATAAAAATGGAAAGAACCACAGCTTCTTGAGCTACTGCCCTGAACACAGGAGGCAGCCAGAGCCCGGCTGGAATCAGGCATCTCCAGAGATTGGAGAATACATGGGGCTGCAAGTAGGCATACCATCATCTAAGAGCTGGAGCCTGATGCATCACTCTGATTTGAAACAGAGACCTCTTAGAACACAGACTCACCTAGAGAGTGCTACCCTGCAGCTTCATAATGCATTATTATTGATTTGCCACTTTAATTACTTTATTTTTCAGGTACAACTTTATGTCTATGACTATTTCTTTTTAACTGAAGTAACTTGCTTTCATATTTTGTGGACATTTTGTAAAATACTACTTAATGCTCATATTTTTCTTTGAAGATCTTGTCTTGCCACCTCATTCTTTCTCACCCTAATCACCTGGTTTTTTGTCTCACATCAAGTGCATGCAAGTTGAAATTTTTGGTGCATTTAACAAATTCCATGTGACAGAACTGCCTTGAGCTCCACCACGGCTGATCTTCAAACCCTCCGAGTCTGTCTGCAAAACCTGATCTGCAGTTTCCTTCTAAGCTCTGGCTAGAGAAGACTGAGGTGCTGCTATCTTAACTCTTTCAGGAGATGACTTGATGCGCTGTGTGGATCTTTACAATCAAGCCCAGTCCAAGTGGTTTGAGGAGATGGTGACCACCACTCTGGTAAGTAGCATCTCACACTCTAGCATTGCAAAATTGTATAGCCTACAGCTATTCATCATTCGCAGATCGTTCCATGCAAAGTAATGGGGAAAATCGGATGATAACTCTCCCATTGTATTTCACATTCTCAATGCTAAGAAAAACACATTATTAGGGGAAGGAAGAAGTAATTTTTTCTTTGCAGAAGGCATTAAACCAGTTCAGGACTGCATAGGGGCCAGGAACACTAGAATTGTCCTCAATAAGGATAAATTAATGTGCAAGAAAAACATGGAAAAACACATAATATGTCACTAAATCCATGTATACATTAATAAATGTTTGTATTCCATGATCTTACAATTTCTTCTGGAGTATTGCCACCTCAGAAAAGGCATGCTTGGTTCTCCATTTGGCTATTGTTTTGCTTTTCTGAAGATAACACAGCTCACAGTATTCATCCTAAGGTGACCTAAGAGACCTTTGGGTTTAGGCACCAAGATGCAGCTTTATTGTGCCAGGAGACAGATATCTTTCCAGAAACAGCAGGAGAGAGGAAAGGTTGGCTGTTCCTATACATAAGGGATCTGGTTTCCTCTCACCTTCACTGACTTTCTCACCAATGCAAATGACACTTACCATCAGTGCCACTGTGTCCAGATATGGCCAGATATGTTGTAGAATCAGAGAATGGTTTGGGTTGGAAGGGACCTTAGAGACCATCTAGTTCCAACTCCCTGCCATGGGCAGGGCCACCTTCCATTAGACCAGGTTGCACCAAGCCCATCCAACCTGGCCTTGGACACTTTCAGGGATGGGGCAGCCACAGCTTCTCTGGGCAACCTGTGCCAAGGCCTCACCACTCTCACAGGCAAGAATTTCTTCCTCATGTCTAACCTAACTCCCTGCACTCCTTCAGCTTAAAGCCATCCCCCCCGGCCCTGTCACTCTGGGCCCTTGTCCAAAGTCCCTCTCCAGCTCTCCTGGAGCCTCTTCAGAGACTGGAAGGGGCTTGAAGGTCTCCCTGGAGCCTTCTCCAAGCTGAACAGCCCCAGGTGTCTCAGTCTGTCTTGCTACAAGCTACCTCAGAGCATCTCCGTGGCCTCCTCTGGACCCAATCCAGCAGCTCCACATCCTTCCTGTGCTGTGGACCCCTGACCTGTGTGGAGTGCTCTAGGTGGGGTCTCACCAGAGCAGAGTAGAGGGGAATGATCACCTCCCTCTACTGTATATGAGAGCTGTGTATTTGCTCCCAGAGAAGCACAACTCTTAGATGCACTGGTAGATGGCTCAAGAGGGCAGCTACAGCCTGCAGCTGCACAGCAGATTTCTCAGTTGTGGAACTTGGGCTGATAAGCATTTGAAGGCAAGTCTTGGTACACATGAATATAAAATCTAAATTGAAAACAGTCTATGTCTGTTCAGCTCAGACACAGATTAGTTCATACGCAATAATACCGAGTTGATAGGGTCAAGATCTGAAGACTTCTGCTTCCTTGGGTACCTTCCTCCATGAAGTTTCTGGTGCAGATACAGTGCATGTTCTGCATACAGCACCAGCACTAGCACACTGGGTTTGGTGTTCTGGTCCTGCACATCTGTGCCCTAAAAAAGGAAGTCTGAGCTCAAAGTGGGCCATTTTTTTTTCTCCATAAGAGCAGTACATCCGCTGGCAACAGCAATAGGAGATCAGTGTATTTCAGCCCTGTCCATTCCATAAGCTCCTTTGCTCATCTTCCTTCCCCAGGCAGATAGTCCACCACCTGAGATTTTTTTGTGCTGTAATGAAGAATGTTCCCCAAGAGACATTTAACGAGTTGCAGATAGCACAGGGAAGGCCATGTAGCAGCCTGTCTGCTTCTATAAGCTTCACTTGCACTCCACCATGATGCTCAGTAAGTGGGCACCAGAAATGCCCTCTGAAGGCAAGTTCTGTAAGATTTGACCCCATTGATGTGTGTGTGAATACAGAACTTTCTGTGATACAGCAAAATGCATTACAGTGAATGTCTTTAAAGGCAGACTTCCATAGCATGCTGCTGCTGCTGCTGCTCACATCATAGAACCATAGAACCATAGAATATGCTGATTTGGAAGGGACTCCTGGCCCTGCACAGGACACCCCAAGGATCACACCGTGTGTCTGTCTAAATGCTTCTTGAACTCAGACTGGCTTAGTGCTGTGACTGCCTCCCTGGGGAGCCTGTCCCAGTGCTCAGTCACCCTCTGGATGAAAGATCTTTTCCTGATATACAACCTAAACCTCCCCAGACTCCGCTCTAGCCATTTGCTTGAGTCCTGTACTGGTCACAAGAGTGAAGAGATCAGTGCCTACTACTCTGCTGCCCCTCGTGAGGGTGTTTAAGACCCCTATGATGTCTGACCTCAATCTCCTCTTCTCCAAGCTAAACAAACCAAGTGCCCTCAGATGCTCCTCATACAGCTTCCCCACCATCTTCTTGCTCCTTCTTTGATCTCTAATGGCTTAATGTCTTTCTAATATTGTGGTACCCAAAACTGCACACAGTACTCAAGGTGAGGCCACACCAGAGGGAATAAATGCAATTTTGGGGGTATAATCATAGTATAATCAGAATCCAGAAGAGGGAGGCAGAAAATACCAGAAGATAGAAATCACCTACCTTTCCAACTAAAGTGTTTCTGGGGTCTGCTTACTGCCAGCTGAACAAGATGGAAACTTGTCCGAGCTCATCACCTGGTGAACACATAAAAGTCCTCCAACAGGTATCTTGTTGGACTGAGCCATACACCCCAGTGTACTTCCTGCTTCCTCAGGTAATCACTAACTTCTGGAGCTAGCAACAAAGCATGCAAAACTTCTTGCAAGAAACAGATTCCCTCTTGCTTCCCTCTCTGAAGGCAGTGACTCCACTCTCTGCCTTGGTTATCTCAGTTTTGGAACTTTTTGGAAAGGTTTCCAGATTCTTTTCTGTCATTAGGTTTAGGCTGAGATGACTGGTGTTGCTTGCTATTTGTGATTCTCTGCAGAGAATGAGCAGCAACAGAATCCAGCTCTGAAGCATGCCCTCATGGCTGTATCACACTCACTGGTAGCCTTTTGTGTGTCATCCTTTTTCTAGGTCTTCAGGCTTGGGTTTGAGTAACAATATGGACTTGTTTTTCTTCATGTCCAGGAGCTTGAGAGACTAGAAGTTGAGAGGGTGGAGATGATTCGGCAGCATCTGTGCCAGTACACACAGCTGAGGCATGAGACAGACATGTTCAACCAAAGTGTAAGTCTGCTTTTTTTTTTGATCTCTGCGGTCTTTGCTGCCCTTCAGCTGAGCAGGACTGTCCCTCCTGATCTGACTGACCTGTGTCAAAGGACATGTGAGGAGTGTCTCCAGTCAGCTTGTTAGTCTGCAGCAGTACTGTGCTGCCTCCCTGCAGTCCTGCTCTTCTGGGACTCAGATCCTGGTCACATTTCATACTGCTGGATCACAGCTCTTTGCTGGGTGAGACACAACTGGTTGAAGTACATTTGGCCAGCGTGAGCCACTATTAGGTTTCCCCACATGTTGCGCTGCTCCTTGAGGTCTTCTGTTTGTCCTAGGAGATGGTAGATGTTAGGGATGGGAGTAGATATATATTTCTTACTAAAAACTGGCTACTTATCAAATACTAAAATATGGGGAATATGGAGTTGTATTTGGTGTAAAGTACAGATTCCAGGACAGGAGCCAGGGACTGACTGGCTGATGCCTGGCACGGGAAGTCTGTGACTGCTTCATGTTAAATCTCCCTTTTGTCTGCTTCTCAATACAAGGCTGCACGTTCAGACCTGGCTGTTGTCCACTGAGTCTCATGTGCATGCAGCTCTCACTTGTCTTTGAATGCAGTGTCAGCATGCCCATAGCTGCTCTACATGTAAGAGCAATGACTCTGCTTGAAATGTGCCCTTGACATTTGGATTCTTGTTTTCTTTGTTTTAGACAGTAGAACTTGTGGATCAGTTGCTTCGGAAAGTGGATCCTGCCAAAGACAGGGAACTGTGGGTAAAAGAACACAAAACTGGAGATATCCGACCTGTGGACATGGAAATATAGACTGATCTATAGTTGTCTGTGATGAGTCCACTGAATTAACCAGGCTAATGTTTGTTTTTTAAGGGTCAGAAGATCATAAAGAAAAGGTCGTTTTACTACCAGACACCTTGTAATTTATGCCTGTATGGGCTATCTCTGTTCCATTTAGTCATTACAATGGTCCTCATTGTGCTAAGCCTTAAGCACCATACATTCCAGGGTGAAGAAACCAGATGTGTGCTTCTTACCAGAGGTTCCCAATTGCACGCAGCTTCCAGAAGAAATCTGCTTTCTGGTACAGAGAGTGCTCTATTCTTCAGTGATTTTGTGCTCCACCCCTTGCATGACTATCTTTATAGAGTATGTTAGAACAACCATGTGGTGAGCCTCATATAACTGAACATGATGCAGGAGGCAAGGAAGTCCTGATCATGAATCCCAGGTCTATCACGGACTGCTTTCATGGCCATAGGCAAGTCAATTAACTTTCCTGACTGCCCCATCTATAAAATACATGTATCTCACAGCAATGTTGTGTGAATACATTGATTTCATATAATGCTGTTTTTCACCATGGCAGTGAAGTGATGGCCCTTCTCCCAAAATCTATGAGAAGACTCCTGTTCTTCCTATTTTATACTCCCTCTCAGGGATACATAAACCCATGATCATGATTTCTGTTGTAGGCCAATCGGTAAGTTTGAAAGTGTCACCATCACAATCTTTTATCAGGAAAGACTTGGTTGTGCTATACCTACCTCATTAGCTGTCAGAGTGCCCTCAGTGACAGGAGGTTATATCCCAAGGAATAAATGAGATGTTCCAAACCTTTCCTGCTCATGTAAGATGTTTTTTCACAGAATCTCCTTAAAGACAGTCCTCTAACACTTTACTTGGGATCCAGGTTTAAATTTCCCTTTGTTGGTTCCTTCAGGTGAATATCACAGACTTGGGTATCTTCAATTACCAAATTTGTCCAGCTAAATTCTGACTTTTATCTTCTTGGAGCCTGATTTTCAAAGGTGCCATGAATCTGTGATGCTAGATTGCATTCAGTGTAGATGTAGGTGCCCAGCACTTCTGTACCGTCTGGGTCTTCACCTGAGCTTTTTTTTATGTTACCATTACTACAAACCACCAAAAATTCAACACTACTCTTGGCAAATAGTGTTAGGTAGTTCGGAGACTGGTTTTGAGAAGATACTTTATTCTCCTGTTTTGTTTTCTGTTTGATTATTCAATGTAATTGTTATATTTTTTCAGCATTTCATACAACGCAATGATTCTTCAGATTCTTGCTACAGGTTCAGCAGAAATCTTGATTTTCACCACTGTGGCCTTTACTCAGTGTTTACTGTGGTGTTAGCTACAATTTCCCAAACTGTACTGTTTTATTCTATCTACTTTATCTCACTGTTACTGTGTTTTTCTCCCCAGCACCAGAATTGTATCCTTCTTTTATTCCACTACTATTCCAAGTTTTTGTTCACCAGCCTCAAAGTGCTATTATTAGATCATTGAGAATCACTAAAAGTCTTATCTGAGGCATGTTTATAATATTGCTGCAGGTTTTTTCCTGGTTTGTTATTTCAAACAGAATTCTCTTACATTTTCCTGTTGTTCCCTTTTTCTTAACCATCTCTTTATCTGTACAAGCTCATTCCTGTCTTGCAAATGCCTCCTCAACCCACTTCTGTGCTGCCTCATTAACCTTTATAAACCTTTGCATGTTGGCAGGTATAGCATCATGACTACTGCGTGCTCAGGATTTATGTTCCTGCTGTGGCACCTCCTGAGCTGCACTTCCACTGCACACTTTGGAATTTGGACTGCTATTTCATTCTTGTCATTGGAAGAGCTTGTTGCAGAGACCTTTGCAACACCAATGTGGTGTTTGGTTTGCCTGAGCATCGTTTAGTCCTTGAGCTCAGTTAGAGCACATATACTTCCCTAGACTCTTCTTTCCATTCTGCCTTCTTCCTTCAAGGAGGCTAATTTCCCAATGAGCTCTTATATTCAGTCTTCCTACTGATTCACTTAATTTTTGATCATACCAGTTTATACTTTTCCTAATTCTTACCTTGCACTTTAGAGGACAGGCACTTTTTTATTTTTTAAACCACAAGCGCAGGGTGTGCTTTCTAAACTTCAATGGCCAGAAATAATGGGAGTACATCAGAGCTAGATCTCAGGTTGCCCCTGTGTTCTAGGCTGTTTTGTAAATTGAAATAAGCAATCTTGACAACACCTCAGCACATTCTTCTTTTGATTGTAAAACCAAACTAGTTGTGCACTTTATACATTATTCTCCGTAATAAATATGTGAAATAATCTGTTATCAATTACACTTTATTTTTCCTCTTTCTTTAAAGGTGTTTGTTATTTTATCTATTTTGGACTGGAAATGCTGTCCATCAGCACAGGTTTCTCTGAGCACTGAAATGTGTTTTATTTCCTCTACCAAGGTGTATTTAAGCTGCTCTCATGTCCTAGTTGTATTTTCTGGTAATTTTTCTTTTTCAACCTTTTGTATCATTTCCAAACAGTTTTTCTGCTTCTAGTTATTGGTCCATCTGAAATGTTGTAGGAATGTGTGACTTGCATAGAACAGTAATTCTTTTGATTGAGTCTGTATCTCTTCGTCAATAACCAGAGGAGAGTACTGGTACCTGGCTTTTGATCCTTCCCAGTCCCAGGAGACTCATGTGTGGTGCTGTTCTGTGACAGGTGAGATGCTTCCTCTGCAACAACACTTCCATCTTTAATCAATGGAAGTGTTAGGGAAGTTTCACTGTTGCTTCTAGACAATTTCCAGCTTATTTCTTTCAAAAGATGCTATTCCTTCATGAGACAACACTGTAGACAGTGGGATCAGTGTTACCTGGCTCATATACTTCTCTGCGTGATGAATCCTGGACAGTGTGGTGCCTTCAGGTCAGGGAATGCTGGAGCCCCTGTGCTTCTGAACAGACAGCATCTTCAAAGGAGGTAGTAGCATGCTTGAAGGAAAGCATGGATGTCTGCCCTCATGTTCATTCCTAGGAAGGTAACTTTGGGAGTTTCAGCAGTGTTCTATCCATCTTCCACTGAGGTTCAAAATGCAGTGGGAGCCAGTCTTTCCTCATACGTATCCTAAACAGCTTCCTCTCCAGAGCAAGACCAAGCTTTGTGTTAAGTTAAAATAACTTAATGTGTTGATGCTGCAATTTAACTGGTTAATACAATAGCAAAGTAAGTCTCTTACCTGAGTAGTCTTGTTCTGTCTTGTACTGTCACAGAGCCGAACTTGCGCTCTCGATGTAGTACAGTGTGCTTTCACCTGCAGATGTTCAATGAGTGGGAATTTGCCTCTGGTCCTTACTTGGTAGCTCTGCTTGCCCAGATCTGTGGAAGCCACCTGTGTTTTGGGAACCCTGCCGCCCCTGTGCAGCTCCCTCTTCATCTGAGCAATGCTGTCACACACTTGTCCCATGCTGTATGGCTCTCTGATGATCTTCACTTCAGCCAGACCCTTTTGGCCCTTGTCTCCACAAAAGGGCTTCCTGAATTCCTATGGCTTTGGATCTTTTGGGTGTGTCCTGGTGAGGTGATTGCCGGCTGTACCTTCAGCTGCTGTGCAGAATAAGAACTTTTTATTCATCATCCATACCAGCCTGCCTACATCTTCAAAGCCATCTTCTGGCACAGTTGGAATTCTTTCTCTACAGTATTCTTTCAACTTATTTCCTACTGGAACTGGTTCTGGTTTCAGTGCTCTTGTCTGATTCCTGTTGGAGTTAATGAGCTGAAAGCAGTCAGTCCTTTACCATGGCACCCTTCTTCCATCAGCAGCAAGATTCCAGTTGCTTTCATGGAGCAATATCCAAAAAGGCCTAATTCTCAGATTTCCAGTCTGCTCCAGAATCAGTCGTGTCTTCAACTCACATTCGTTCATCATTTCTATGTTTTGAACATATTTTGAAAGACTTTGCTTGGTCCCTTATAGGAATGTTATTTTATTGTTGGACACTGGAATCTTTAGAGATATCTTTAATTTTATTTTTAATGTTAAAATACTGTAACAGCAGTGAAATTCATATGGAAATCCCTGTTATGTTTCTAGACTCCCTTGCCCCCTCTGCAGGCCTGTCTGAGCTGCTGGGGGCAGCTGTGCTCCCCCTTGTGTTGCACAGGTACAGTAAGCACTGGAATCATTTTCCTTGAGTGCCCAACAGGCAGCATGCAAACTTGGGCTCTGCTTCTCTTTACCCTTTATGCAGCTCTTTTTTTTGTGTTTGGGTTGTTTGTTTTCCCAGCACGACTTTGTGTTCATGAAAATTTTACAGGCTTTGTAACAGTCGTAGTTTCTAAAGGTTTGCCAGAATGTCCTTAAATTTTTCCCTGTTTTTAACGTCACTATTTAACTATTTGCTGCAAGTTAGGCTTGTTATGTAGAAACATGCACTCTTCACCCATTTTTTGGAACTGCTCAGCACTCAGAGATTTCTTGGAATATAACAGGGAGCTATTAGGTGTTAAAGTCTTTGAAAATCAGGCTAACAAACAGAAATGGACAAGCCTCTTTTTTCCTTAGTTGTACTCAATACATGGATAAAGTAAACAATAAGAAACAAGAACCTCAAATACTTAATGGATAAGACATTGCTGCTCTTTGTGCGGCTCCCAGCAGCTCCAGAAGTGTCCCTGTGTCGTGCTGCAGTCAGAGCACAGCTCTAGAGTATGGGCTCACAGGTCACCTTCTGATACAGCTGTAAAAACCCAAATCCAAACTTTGGTGACAAAGTAGCTCTGCCCATCATATTTCTTCAGTCACACACAGGGAGAGAAAGGGCACTGCTTACCCAGGTGGGTCCTTCACTACCAAGCACCTTAAGAAATCCAGACCAGCACCTTGAAGGGCCCCCTGGAAGAAGTAGATGTGACTTCTTGGTGTGATTATTTGATTGTTTCCTTCTGAACTGAAAACAGATGTGCTATTTCATAGTATCTCATATGCTCTTGTGCACTACTGCAGCTGGCTGTGTCTGTTCCCAGTGATGGCAGGCAGATTCTGGTGTCCTGGGGGCAATCCTACTCACCCTGACGTTTCTCATTTGGCAAGAACTGTGTCTTCAAAAGACAATGTCACAAAGGCAGTTTTCAAAATAATGACCTTTTCATAAAGCCTGTAGACTTTTTGCTTCCCAGTGTGTGTTGAAGTGGGAGAGTGAGGTCCCAGAGATTGGTGAAGCATGACTCCAAGGGGTTCTTGCCATGTGAACATTCCTCCCATCCTTACACAAGGATGGGGAACAGCCAACAGGTGTCCTGTGCACAGCAGAGGTGTCTGACATGTCACCAGAGGAGCCTACTGGTCACATTTACCTTTGCCAGGTGGGCAGTAGTGACAAATTCAGATTAAAAACAGACACATAGGACAGGAAGTTATTTAGCCAGTGGCATCTCTTTCAGACCCTGATGGGTCTAGTAAGAGGCCCGTCACTCTCCCAGTCTGCCTAGCACATGAAAATCAGTGAGGAAATGTTCCCTTGTATCTATGACTTGATACAGAACTTTCCAGCTTCCACCTCATTGTACCACTGAGAGACCAGTACTTTCCAGTGCCACCTTGGGGTCTGCAGAGCGGGTCTGCAGTGTGGTGACTCACACTGCACTGCTCACACATCAGGCTCAGGGGTGCCAGGCCTGCGCTGCTTCAGGAGCTTGGAGCACACAGCCTTCCTGCTGCACAGTGGTGGGGAAGTCTTTCCTGGCAGTAAATCCTTGTCTTTTCCTGAGAAGCACTATTGTATAAATAACATCCATAACTTTGTCTTATATAGATTTTATTCATATGAATGGTGCATCTTTCAACTCTTTATTTTTCCCTCTCCATTGTTACTGTAGCCAGCCCTTCATCACTTTTAAGGACCTTTAACTTTGAATTTTCATAGAACATACGAGTTGTTTCAATGTGCTGACCAAACTTCATGCTTTTGGGTATTTACTGAAAGTTATAAGTGCTTCTTTGAGACGTTATTTTGGTTTTTAATTTGGATTTTTCTTACCAGCCACCAGGTTTGGAAGTGTAATGACTGCTTTTTTGTGCTAGCCACAGATTCTTTTGTTTTCCTGGACATTTTTTCTGAAGGGACCAACACGTAACACAATTCGAACTTATATTTCTACTCCCATGCATTCCTCAAGGCAGAAACCTTTTGTGCCTAATGATGCATCTGAATCTAAGAACAGTACATGGATAAAATCTTTCATAGACCAATTAAAAAAATAGGTCTTAGATTAACCACATAATAATTACACAAAAAAATCTGTATAAATTTGAAATGTTCAGATTTAATTCCCTCAACTTACATTAAGTTGAACTATTTCAGGTGTGTCATAAGAGACAAACTCAGTGGATATTCAGAACAAAAGCTGTCCAGCTGCTGTATTCAGATTCAGTGAGTGGACAGGACTATAATTTTGAGTATATGCAGTCTTTCAGGGCTATTGATGTAACAAGTAACTGAGTAATGGCTTGTATCACAACCCTATTAAAATTCTGCTAATAGATCCCCTTGAAGTGCCTCTTTAAATAGTATCTGTTACAAAAATGTATAATACACAGATTCACCCTACAAATTTCTAAATCTCAGGAGCAGACAGTGTGCACAGTTCTGTGTAGGATTCTCAGCCCCCCTTCCTTGCTCTGAACTGTGCACTCTTTTAAGGACATCCAGATCTCCAGGCCACCTGCCTTTGTCTCACTGATAATTTACTGTCCAGCACAGGCATCCTAAATTTACAATGCTGAAAATGGAATAGGAAAATTTAGACTTAAAAGCAACTACATTGAACCTAATCTTCGGACCCATCCTTCAGCATAGGGGTCTCAGTAGATTAAGTAAGGAATTCTGCATAAAAATAGGATACAGTGATAACTCTGAATAAAACAGTTGAGTAGTTACACTTTATTGTGTAATATAAATAAATAAAAATAAGAATTAAAAAAACTGCCACAACTGGTTTTTTTCAACAGTAAAGAAGAAATGTTCTCATCCTGGAACTCTAAAGCTGAATAATGATTTCAGGCATCTCATATCTGCTGACTTTATAATCTTAGTCATGTGAATTTGGGAATGCTTGACCTAAAATCCCTCATTCCTTTGGAGTTTTTTAATGGAATGGCTGAAATTATCAGAATAGCCTAGGGAATTTAGGTGTCCATCTACCACTCTTCTATTCTGGCAGGTCAAAAACATTCTTCAGGGACAGCAGCCTCTATCCATTATGAAAACAGAAGGTACTAGTATTGGGCAAATATTTTCTTCTCCTTCTCAGATGGTTTCCTTGTTTTCTGCAGCCCAAGACAGTGTAAGAATTCCACTGGGCAGTTTTACAGACACTGTAACAGCAGGGATTCACAGGCAGGCCAGATCACCAGTCATACACTAAAATAGTTTTCTACTAAAATAAAGTTGCTTATTTGGTCCTTTTTGTGTAACTTTTCCTAAATACTTCTAAATTTCTAGGAAAGTTGTCTTTTTCCAGTACTAATGACTTATTTTTAAAGATGCTTAACCAAAACTTTTTAACTTCCCATAAATTTTGGCCAAATAGACCCCTTAAATAGTTCATTTATCATGCAGCCTCTGTCTGGGTAACTAGTAAACCTTGGATCATTGTAGAAATTACAAGATGGCTTTTGTTCCCTAAGGATACATGAAGGAATCACTTACTGAACTTAAGTTGAATGAAGAAAAGATTTAAGGGGCAGATCTTCAGCTCGGGTAAACTGGCAGAGTTCAGTGGAAGCTACTTGATGTCAGCTGTGGATCTTGTCCTTCAGTGTTGAAGGCATTTCCTATATGTAATTTTTGTCTTACTGTAGAACAATTTCATATGTTTAAACTGTATTTTCCTATATTGTTCTGCAAGTTTATATACATCATAGTGGTCATCTCATCTCCTGTAAAATAAACTGTACAGAGACACATTGAGCATGGAACTGTCTTTACCCAGTTGCTTTTCCTACCACGTACTTGTGAGTGCAGTTTGATAAAAGATACTCTGTGGGGTGCCGCATGCACATGCTTTGTTGATACCAGCTTAGTGCAGCTTGAATTGGGGTGTAATCTACTTGTACTTGTCTGTTCCAGGTCTTTGCATGATACTCAGGTGCGTATGGTCCCCACAGTCCTGACAGTTTCTTGCCTTTTTAATCAATTTAAGAAGCTACCTGGGGTTGAATGGTTATTAAACAAGCAAGGCAACTGACCATGAGCAGCCTGATAGCAGCTGCCATGGAATGGACATGCTTTCATGATTTAAGTGGTCTGCAAGTCTTCTGGAACCAGTCAGGCTTTTACCTGCAAGTTTCGCATGCAGCTTGAAGCTTAGTTGAACAGGAAATACTGATGTAAAATGTCACTTAATTGTTCTCCTTTGAATATTTGAGTTAACATGAATGGTGACAGGTTTTCTGACAAAGTCAAAATTGGCCCTGCCAAAATCCTGTCTAATCCAACAGCTGCCTGCAGCGGTGACTGGCACAGGCAGCCTGCTCTGGTGTGCTGAGGAAGCAGGGCTCAGAGCATGCAGGAACTGCAGTTCTGAAGAACACAAGCCCGCTTTCCAGCAAGGTGTGACTTGGGGACCTTGAAGGTAGCACATCCACCCATCTCATAAACCTCAGTGGAGAATCCTTCTAAGAATTTCTCCAGTTCTGAACTCGTGAATATTTTGTTTCTGCTGAAGGGCATCATCCCACAGTGCTTAGTGTGCTTGTGGTCAGAGGTGGAAAGTACTGACAGAGGTATTGCACACTCTTCTCAGAAAGGAGAAGACACTGAAGGTAAGATGTAAAAGTTTCAAGTGGAAGATTGGTTTTCACAGCAGTCTTTGCACCTTGCACAAAGTAGCCTAAATCTGTAAAAAAAAAAAAAAATCGAGAATGCCATTTCAGATTCTGGTGCATGGTATAAACCAGCTTGGTGAATAACCTCTACAGGCTATCATACATTAACTGCAACTTACCAGCACTTTTGTAGAGGACTTTGATACGACTTCAAAATGCAAGCTGGAGAGCTACTGAACAAGCCATTTGCTGTGCTGGTGTAGTGCCAATGCTCAGAGAAACATCACAGCAAGGGAACCAAGGCAGATGGTGTGTCTTAGTTTGAGGGAAAAACCAAAATGTTTACCAAAAACCAGAGGAGAGGATTCCTCCTCAGTAATCACGTCACTCCTTATTAAATTTAAGAAAAAAAGAACTTTAATTAGAAAATGGATATAAGAAGGATAACTGTTCTTAACTACTATATATATGTAGAGATAGATATAACTAAACAGACCAGAGCACACTACTCCCCCAGCACCAAAAACAAAACAAAAAAACCCAAAAGAGAACAACCCCCT
>JAOXXN010000230.1:2495693-2508058 GCA_026770055.1 Myrmophylax atrothorax
GATAGATAGATAGATAGATAGATGATAGATAGATAGATAGATAGATAGATAGATAGATAGATAGATAGATAGATGATGGATAGATACATGGATAGATAGATAGATATTTTGTTTAAGCAAAATGACAGATCCTGTCATTTTGCTTAAACAAAATGGGGGATGATTTCAGTCTGTGAAGAAAGGATTCTTTCACACAACTATCTCTACTCCTGTGAAACAGAAAAACTGACAACTTCTGTATTACTTGAGTCAAAGGGCAGTCACAAATGGATGAAGCTTCTGGGACACATTGTGTGTTCAGAGCCTACTTGTTTCCAGAGTACATCCTGCTTCCCTGTGCACACCACTCAGCATCAGCTACCTTCCAGACTGGTCAGCTCAAAGCATTTTCTGATCCAGAAGGCCTCTTCTACCCAGCCACACAGGTTAGCAACATCCAGATAACATTTTTTCTCAGATTAGAAAAACTGGAACATCTGGGATATTAACTCCTTCCTTCTTGCACTGCATGTCCCAGAGCTCTGAACAGTCTGGAGGTGAGGGATCTTTCACAACACTGCGTGTTGGAAGGTGCTGTCCCAATGGACAGCTTTTTAAATCTCACTTTCCTCAAACACTTCCTCGGTTGTCTCTCCAGTGGTGACCTCTCCCTCGCTGCTATCTGACATACTGGTCTGTGGGCGGGATGGGAGAGCAGAGCCTGGCTCTGGGCTGAGGTCTGTCCTCTGCCTCACTAGCACCTGCTGCAGCTGCATGCCCCAGGGTTTACTCGTCTCCAGGCACAAGCGATGTTTGCTGCTGAGGTGCTGGTTTTTTCGTTTCTGTGAACATTTCCTGAGGTATTTTATGTTTTCCCTAAGAAAGCAGAGTTTGCAGCCAAAGGGATCTGCCAGCAGGAAACGGGACCACTGCTTCCGGAGCTCTGCTTTTACCTGAGGGGAGGAGAAAACAGTCTGGTTACAGTGATGGCTCATGACCACCCTGTAGTTCACTAACACATATACTAGATGTAAAATGAGAGGAACTGTGAAGTACTGGGCTTCCTGTCTCACCTGGTGGGATCCTTGTAGGGTAGAAACAGACTTGTTTGCTAAGTTAATCTGAAGAGGAGTCCAACCTCTTCATTACAATTTAGGAAGGTTTTTCCTCTGCAAATCTGATGCATGTGTGTGGGAGAGCTCAAGTGACTTCTCTGTTTACTGCCTGATGGAGTGAGGAGGAAAGCCCAGGGGCTGTGGAAATGAGGACCATGTAGTTTTGTTGGAGTGTTGTGCTTGTGTAGCTGGTTTGTTTTGTTAAAGCTTTTTACCTGGCAACCTGACTGAAATCCTCAGCACCGAGTGTCCCACTGCCCACATCCCCTAAGCCAGTGCTGCAGCTGGAGGGCAGGCTCCAGCCCCATGTGGAGGAGTGGAACTTCCCCTGTCTCTAATCAGCAGCACTTTGGCCTGAGAACTCAACTGGCCCAGGTGGTGGAAGACCAAAACAGAAACTTTCAACTGCCGATGAGACCTGATAGCAGTTCTGTGCCCTTCACAAGTGACAGACAAGCTCCTCCCTATTGCTCAAAAAATGCCAGCTCTCTATTTAAGTAGTTCTGAAATAACTGCAGATTTCCTTGATAGATTTTAGGAATATCAGGTCTACCCTCTGTATAAAGCCCATCCATGTTTCACTAGTGTCTTTAGGAAGGTGTCCAAATTCCTGTAGCTCTGTCTGTGTAGTGTGTCCTGTGCCAGCTGTCTGTGCTAGGCTGTTTAGTTTTCTGACATTGGATATGTGTCTGTTTATTCCAAGTAGTGGCAGTCTGCACCCAGGCCAAATATAAGGGAAGTACAGACAGCAAGATTCAACTTAACAAAACAATCAAAATTAAGTGAAATTAATTCCATAGCCTATGTAGCATCATTTTGCAAGGTGGCTTGTAGCAAGTCAGGCTGAGAGAGCTGGGGTTGTTCAGCCTGGAGAAGAGAAGTCTCTGGGGAGACCTCAGAGCCCCTTCCAGTGCCTAAAGAAGACATAAAAAAGAGGGCCACTTTTTACATGTGCAGATAGTGATAGGATAAGGGGAGAATGGTTTTAAACTACAAGAGGAGAGATTTAGATTAGATATGAGTAGGATATTCTTCCCTGTGAGAGTGGTGTCACACATTGCTCAGAGAAGCTGTGGCTGCCCCATCCCTGGAAGTGTCCAAGGCCAGGCTGGATGGGACTTAGAGCAGCCTGACCTAGTGAAAGGTGCCTCTGCCCATGGCAGAGGGTGGGACTGGATGGGCTTTGAAGTCCCTTCCAACCCAAATCAGTCTGTGATTTCATGATTCTATGCAGTCAGAGTGATAAGGCAGAGGCAGTGTGCAGCTGTGCCAGTGATGAAGGCACTGGACTGTACGGGCAGGAGCAGAGTCAGTAGTTCAAGAGAAGCAGTTGTTCTCCCTTGCTCTGTGTTAGATCACCTTTGAATACTGTGACTACTTCTTGACCCCCAGTACAAGAACTGGGTTGATAAGCTTGAACTCATCATCAGAGATCAGTGTTGGAGCACTTATGCTATGAGGAGATATATGCACACTTCAAAGCCCAAATACTGTCTATAAGGGATCATGGAGGAGATAGAGCCAGGCACCCTGCAGAGGTGTTTGGTAGGGGCACAAGAGGCAGTGATGATAATTGAAATAAATAGGGAAAGGGTCTGGAGCACAAGGAGCAGGTGAGGGAGCTGGAGGGGCTAAAAAAAAAGGAGGCTGAGGGGGTACCTTCTTGTTCTCTACAATTCCCTGACAGGAGGGTGGAGCCAAGTGAGAGTCTGGCTCTGCTCCCAGGGAAGAAGGGACAGGATGAGAGGAAATGGTCTCGAGTTGCACCAGGAGAGGCTTATAGAGATTAGCAAAATATTCTATATCTAACAGGCTGCCCAGGGGTCTCATTGAGTCACCATCCCTGTAGGGATTTGTGTAGATGGTGGCTGGCACTTGGGAACATGGTCTAGTAGCAGATTTGCAGTGCTGGGTTGACAGTTGGACTCAGTCTTAAAGACATTTTCCAACTTAAAACAGTTGTATGATTCTATGACAATATATGTAAAATATATTCTCTCCTGTGTACAGTGAAGCATTGGAACAGAGAACCAGAGAGGTGGTGGAACCTCTCTCCTTGGGCTGGGGGGTTTGAAGCTTAGCTGGACAAACCCCTGAGTAACCTGGTCTGATTTCAGTCTTCACTCCATACTGGCAGGAGGTTGGCTGTCTCTGCTGTTATCTCCCTGCCCCTAAAAGCAGTCACTGCTCTATCTAAGCCCTGGTGTAGAGCAAATTGAACCCCCAGCTGTCCCTTGAGCAGGAGACAACTTCCAGGCAAGGGTTCTCCTCATAGCAAGTTTAAGGATGTCCTAAGCAGTGCATGCATTTAAAAGTGTCTCTGACTATTGTAGGTGGTTGCTTGGTGCCTTCCAACCCAAACGTTCGTTTCTATGAAACTATTTTTTTCAGCATATTGTTGTCTGAGATATTAAAGAACCCCAAATGTGGTCACTTCATGTAGAGTTCAGGAGTAAACTGAGAAAGCTCAGCCTTGGCCAAACACGAGGCCTGGGGTTTCAGCTGATTAGAGGAGTGAGGTTTAGGTGTGTGACCGACCATAAGCCTCTAGTGGTACTTCAGATACCCCAGACTAACCGTACCTCCACAGTGCTATCACCACACAGGCTTCAGCAGAAATACTTTGTATTTGAATCCCAAACCTCTGAGAGTTGCTGTCCTCTTCACATAATTTTACCAGCTCAAAAGAATTCACACATGCTCTCAATAAGCAGAGATGATCAGTGAGTTACTCCTTTTGAGTGCCATTAATACACTTTACTGACTATGGAATTGTGTCTTACCTCTCCATTAGCAAAACAATACAGAACTGCTACCAGAAAACCCTGTAAGAGAAAGAGAGTGAGAGGAAAAATCAGTGTGCAGGAAATACCTGAAGCTCTGTATTAGGATTACATTGTTAAAGCCATAAATATAAACAATGTTGCTTAATTTTCAAAAAAGAAACTAGTTGACTGAATTTACTTATTATTGAAGTGTCCAGTCACTTGGTTTTGTGCAGTGCCTTGGCCAGTGCAGGGCACAGTTTGTGCAGATGCCAAAGAACAGACTATACAACCCAGTTTGATCTTCATTTTGGTATCATATGGTATTTTTTTCCCCAAACTATTGATTTTACACTGTGACTGCTGCTATTTCTAAACATGGTAAAAGAAAAACATGCAGCTTGGTTTGTCATATTATCTATATGCTTGTTTGGGTTTGCAAATGAGACTACTGAGACAGATCTCATTTGGGTGATTTTTACAAATTAGTTCTGTATTAGGAGTTCAGTGTTAGTTCAAAGTTCAGATGTATTGAGTGTTATGGCTATTTTGAATTGCTATCTTTCCTTTTAAATTAATTTAAATAAACACTTTAAAAAAATCCTAGAGATAGAACTTGTTTAAAACCAATGCCAAAATCACTCTTTCCATTTGCCTTCTCTTTTCTCTGGGTGTTATCTCAGACCAAAGGAGCTTACAGGCTGCATCTCAGCCCCACAGACTGGCGCAGACATGCAGATTTATTCCCACTCCTTCAGGAAAGTCCCTTTGTTTGGTGTGTTTAAAGGCATCTGTGACACAAGTTCTGATTAAGAACTTTCAAGGCCATGTTTGTATCACAAGTACAAATGTGCTATAAACACAATGCAGCTGACAGCATTCAATTTTTTTCACACTCATGCTTTTCCAGAAATGTTTCACTTTTCTCAAACAAAAGCTTAAAAAGAAATTCACATACCCAGAATCTTCAATTTTTTTTTTTTATACCTAGCATTAACCAGCAGAATTTTGAGCTTATTTTTAATTTTCTAGCAATCCTGAAAAGTTTGGAGTCATTAATTCCTTAAGCATATATGCACCAAGTATGAAAACAAGCATTTTATCTGCCACATCTGTGGAAACAGGGACAGGAGAAATAGCAATCACAATTGCTTTTTCTGTGTATGTTATTCCTATATTTTTTTATTCTTCTTCTGGGTTATGGTAGGAAGATATAGTTAATTTTGACATCTCATTTATCAATGTAGCTTTTAAATAATCTTTTGCATCTGAATTATTTCAAGGAAATACGCAAAAAAAATCCTGAAATATTGTGGTCATTAGAGATAATCATAGATGATATTAAATCCATATTACAATACATTAAAATCATTACATCTTATAACTATTATATAGTATTTTGATAACTATAATTATGGTAATATGTATTATATGATACACACATTAACAAATATATTTTTAATATATAACAACTAAAAATAAAAATAAATAAAATGTAACTAATTTAATGGCTTAAAAAGCAACTTTTTACGCAGAACTGCTCCTGCACCTGGAGATAGTTCTTTTTCTTTTTAGGTGGAAAGTTCTTCAAAATGTCTCTACTGGGTGGTTTGGGGGTTTTTTTTGTTACTTCTGAGCTCTAAATTTATTCTCGCAATCACCGCAAGCAGAAACAGGATTTAATCTGCGTGGTGCTGTTGAGTGCTGACTGCTCAGCCTGGTGACAGTCCCTGCCAGAACTGCAGAGACTCACCAGATGAGGTTCTGCGTGTGAACACGAGTCACATCTCTGTGGGATTTCAGTTTGTAAATCCCTCTATGAATCTAGTTCACTGCTGCAGGACCAGAGCATGCAGTGACAAGTAGAAGCACTGCAAAATCATACCAGAAGGTGGAAAATTCTGATTCTTGATGTTCATTTTATATCCTGATTTTTTTAATGCTTATTCATTTTTTCCCAATAAATTGAATTTCACACCTAAAAATCTTTCCAATAAGCTGTGACTTCTCAAACACACATTTTCAGCATTATCCCAGTGTAAGTGAAAAAGAAGAAATGGAAATTCAAAATAAATTTTCATTAGCATAAACACCAATAGAAAAGGATAGATGCAATTGTTTTTCAGTTCCATTTACAACGGCAACATGATAAATTACTCATTAAATAACTGTGCTCTCTCCCCTAGAAATCAGTAGTTTTTCCTGTGGCTTACAGTTTGCATGCACCAGGAAGCCAAAATATTTATATTGCTCCACTTTCTAAAGCAAAGAAACATCATATCTACAGCAGAACTCCCATTTAGAATTTAATTTTATGCTCCTTGGAAAATGTTTGAGTTAAATCTCCAGATAAGATCCTAGAGGTAATTGTTTCTTTTTTCTTTTTTTTTTTTTAACAAAACAGTTTAACTGCCTTTTAAAACTGCTGAGAAGATTTACAGACTAAACAAATGTAATTGTGTGCAGTTTATGTGCTTTTCAGCTAATCCCTTCACAAATAATACCATAGCTAAAAGAGAGAATCTGCAATAAATATTGGCTGAGATCTTTGGGTATTTTGCAAAGAAGTTTTGCTTCTAAAGCATGACATGCAGCCAAGCATATGCATGTTTCTCTAAAAGGAATGAAATTTGTGTTCTCTAGCAAGGATGAGTAAGCTGGTTTATATATCACATTTCTCTGTACAATTCAGTAAATAAATTTTCACTTCGAATGATTTTGCATTCTTAAAATAACATCAAGTCACTGCAGCCTCTCCAAGTAAGGATATGTCTAACTGAGGAACATGTACTCCAACACTAAAGTCACTTCCAATCCAAACCATTCTGAGTTTCTCTGAACACCACGTGAGCAGAGCCCTCAGGGCTGTGGCTCTGCAGGATCTCTCTGCTGCCAGTTGGGACATTTTTCCCCTCAAGCTGTAGTGGAAATTTTTAATTAGAGCCTCAATAACAGTGTCAAAACACTGATGCACACATACACCAGAGTATGGTGCATATGTAAAGGTTAAACCCAAGGATCATCATAAATTGTGGAAAAAGTGCAGCAACACTGATGAAGTCTCGCCTCGGCTGCAGAAGCAGTGTGTCAGAGCTGTGAGTTACTGAGGAGCGAGGACCTGTAGCCAGAGAGGTTGTGGCTTCCTCAGGAAAGAGAGGAGACTTGGAAAATTCTGTCCTGTTGCCCTAAGAAGGTCAAGGCAGAAAAACAAAGGTAAAGGACAACTCTGCTAAGCAGGTTCATTAGTACTATCTGAAAAAGTCATTACTCAGCAGCTCTGCAGAACTCAGACTGATACAGACAGCGGTGCCTTGTGCCACTGTCCAGTTCTTTGGCTTTGCAAACTGGAGAGAAAATAGTTACAGGGAAGCACACCTATACCTGTGACCATCTGAAAATCACCACTGAGTTACAGTAACACTCACTCTACAATTTGGGCTACTTAGAATAGGCTGTTGAACTGGAGTGTGACTCCACCCCCTCAGGCTTGCCCACAGTCACACTCTGCCTTTCCTACCTCAGGCTTCTGCTTACTTACAGAAGATTAAGGCAGGGTGACTGAAGAGGAGTCACGTGTGTGAACATCTGTAAGTCACTGCTGACTGTATAGGTAAGAAATGTCTTTTACACCTGCAGACGCTGGCGCATCTGTCTGTTCCATCCATGTGAGGACTTAGACAAATTTTCTCCTACCTCTAAAAATTTATGCATGTGTACAATACTTTTGGGAGTGTGCAACTAGGAGCCCATCGTGTCACTTTGCAGATAAGCTGAATGAACACATCCTATAGGGAAATGGAGCCCAAACCTCGGATGAGAACAGACATTCTCGTAGTTCTTATTTTAGCAGGGAGTATTTTAAACAGACCACTTTAATCCTGTTTTCAGAGGTCTGTGATGAACTGTCACCTTTTATCAGAGAACATAGGGCACTGTTTCTGAAGAAGTCTGACTCCTTTTTTTGGTATTTGGGACTACCATATTTTGAATATGCAGTTTGTAAATGTTTTTTCTGGTCACTGCAATAGTGTATTTAGAGACATTGTAGGTTGGAACATAATATTAAGTAAGAATTCTCTATATCTGTGGTACTTATAGTTAAGCAGCATATGCACATGGATCTATGACCCCTAAAAACAGTACTTGCAAAGCAGTACTTACATGAAATGAGCTCATTGTCAGTTGAATGAAAAGTCTTATATGTCTTGGAAGTCCTTCCACCTGTTCATCAGTGATGAAGGTAAATATAAATTCATGGATCCCCAACAATGGAATCAGCACAAGTGTAGATCTTGCCAATCTTAAAAAGAAAATGTTTGATTATTGTATTTTTTAAATACAAAAATAAAAAAATCGGCTAAAAAGAAATCATTCCAGAAACATATCCTCATTATTCTGACTCTGGAATGGTATTAGTGGTTTCATGATTTTGGGAATAAATCCTCAGATAGGAGTTTTGAAGCACACTACAAGAAAGGCATGTACAGGAAGGAATCTTGGCTTTGAGTTTAAGGTGAAAAGAAATGGAACAGGAAGGCCACTATTATCAAACTTACACTATTTGGTAACAGAAATAATTACATAGCTAAACAAGAGTGGTCTAGTAACCAGGTAGCTACTTTGAAAGCCCCTGTGATACTGTTGGCAATGATCTATTTCTTAAAGAATGCAACCAGAATAATTTGCTAGAAGGCAACCTTCTTTAACAAGTCTGGGGACATATTTACATGGATGAAAGAAGAGCTCTCAAAAGAAACTTTAATTCTGAGGATGACTTGTGCTGTGAAGAATGGCTTGAATCTTTCAAAGTTTAGCAAAATTATAAGCAGTAGAAACTGGCATATTATACAAAACATTAGGCAGTGTTAAATACAGGCATTGCTGTCTGTACATCACAGCTACCTTCCTGTATCAATCTGGGGAACATAGGTGAGATCCTTTGGACCTTGAATGTTGAAGGAAAGTGGAAATAGCTTTTGTTAGGGATGTAATACTGGATTTTAAAAGGAAGTTAGTAGTGGAATTTCCATCTCTTCCTCCCCCTGTCCGCTCCTTTTAGACAAATAAAATAATTCGTCTTAGTAAGGCAGGACTTTGGTAGCAACCAGAGGTTCACAATGCTTTGGTTAAAGATGCTAAGAAAACAGGAAAGGACTGGGATGTGGAAAGTAGTTAAATCCTCACATTTCTGTTATTTCCAGGTTTTCACTGCAGCCTGAGCTCCTCACGGAGCAGCCTGCCCTTGCAATTCCCACAAAGCGGGAAGATATTCATGAAAAGGTCAACTCCAGGATTTTACATAAACATGATGTACCATTGAGAGTCCTCCAAAAGAGCCTGCACCAAGGCCTACAAGAGTACAGACTAAGGAAGAAGGTAGATCAGAAACCTTGATGTTACTTCTGAGTGTCTCACGAATCTTCTTTTCTTCTGAGGACCTTTTGTCACATTCAAGGTAAAAATGTGTCACAGCAGCAGAGGCCATGGGTGTGAGTGAAGATACCTGAGAGCAGAGATCTCGCTGCACTGCAAAGTCTTTGTTAAAATGCCCACAAAACTCAGATCACAGGTACTCACCTGCCTTCACCTCTCAGATAAGAAAATGTCTGTGGAGCCTGTTTTCCCAAATGGCTTTCCTGTATCATACTCTGAGTATTTGATACACCTGGTGGTGGTAGGTGAATCTTAAAGGGCAAACTGGCAACCCTCTGATGTTGTGAGAAAATGAAAAAAAAAAGGGTCTAGGCTTCTGTTATTTATTACATACCTGTATTTGTAGTCATGAAAGCTCATTTGCTGAGCTTTTAGTTTGGAAATCAGCATCCTGAGAATTTTTAAGAAGATGCCAAAGTTAACCTTGAAGGAAAATATTTATGGGTTACTTAAAATAAATGTTATTACAGTTATCACATAACTATTAAATAAATGTAAAATTGGTAGTTAACACTTGCACAACCTGCCCCCAGATAACTGGAATGCAGTTGTGATGAGGCTGCAGTACAAGCAGGTTATTACCACAGCTGCAGCAGAAAGGACAGAGCAGCAGTGACAGACTCTGCTGGTATCTACTCTTTCCAAACACAGGAGTTAACAGTTTATTTACCTTTAGGTCATGCAACTCTTCACCAAACCATGACCTAAAGGTAAGCAGGATGTGCTCAAAATCCACACTGATTGCAATTCTTCAGGCAGCCAAAAAAGCTGTGAGCATTCTTTTTACAACTAATTCACTCTTCTGTTAATTAAATTGTGCTGATTTGGCCAAGACAAATTCCAATGAGACCTGTAAATGCCTGTAAGTCAAGTTGTCTTCCACAAACCAAAAGCCCTATACAAAAAAGTTACTAAAGTTGCATAATTGAGGAACTCAGCATTTCCTTATTCAGCCTGATGGGCATATAATTTATGATACATGATCTTCCACTACAAAATTATATTTTAATTTTTTAACACAGAGCTCTCCTTCCCATTATTTGAACAAATGTTTATCCCTTCCCTCACTTTATATCCCCCTTGATATTTCTGTAGTAGAAAACTGTATCTTATTTGTTCCAAAATATTGAACGACAAAACAAACAGGCAATAATTAAAAAAAAAAAAAGGAGGGGGGAAAGTACAGATTATTTAATTCTTACTGCAATGGAAAACAACATTGGTCCTCGGATGATCCACCAAATTCCCATGTGCTCATTTGTTCCCCAGCACCTGGAGAATAATTTAAAGCATAATTGTTCTATTTTCAATGAAAAAAAAAGCTTACATAACTTGTGTATATATTTCAAAAGAAAGTTGATGAAGTACAAGGTTTTCAGGTGGCCCTCAGAAGACACAATAAAACTAGGAATAGTCTCACCACCAATTCTAATTGTATTTATTTTGAAGATCTTTTGACATGGAAGTTGAGAGAGGTTTCCCTAGACAGCAAAATTCAGAACTATCAGGAAAACTCAGTCTTTGAATCCACAAAATAACAGTATATTACACCAAACCTTCATAATGAAAATCATCCTACTTAAATTATCTATCAGAAACTGGTAATGAGTAAACTAGGAATTGTGGCCTCCTAAAATATGTATACTGTATATGTATTCTGTTTCCTTGAATCTGTCTCCTTTTATTCTTCTCTATCTAGCCTTTTGCTTTATCCTAAGCACGTTTCTTCTTACTAATTAGCCTGAGATTCTGTACTATCTTGGTTTGCCATTTAAAATTTATATAACTTCTAACTCTATGAGACCGCAATTATTATTTGGTTGTTGCTTATTATCTATATTGGCATTCCAAATTAAATTCTCTAAAAGCCATTAATAATAAAAGGGGAACAACAGAAATCATACGTAAACCACAAAGTTTATGTGATGCCACTAGGAGCATCATTGAAGACTAGATGACTGGAAAACTAATGCTTTCTAGTGCATATTACTGATACTAATTCCTTCACCAAATACTGAACACATTCATTCATTTCAGCTTTCAGTGGCTATCAGGTTTTGTCATTAGCCTCCATAACAATGTTTTTTTGCAACATGGCAGTGAAGAGTTGCTAATTAAACTCAAAGCGTAGATGGTCTCAAAGGAAAGAACTGGTTCTCTTTTCTTACTGACAGGATGCTCTCCATGAAGATGTTGGTGCTGACAACTTGTAAATGGATGAACATTGGATGTCATAGCTTCCATCTCAGGAACTGTGAAGGTTCATTCTACTTCTTGATTTATGCATAAGTAAATCTGAGAATTCCTAAAAGTAGTTTAATGTAAAAGTACTATAATGGGCCTTGAAAATGTAACAAGTATCAGTAGGTGCTGTATAATTTTAGAATTTAGTAATCAGTACTTGTGTCAAGTACTGCCAAGGGCTTTCAGAAAAGTTAAGTAGACAGAAAGCCAGTATGCTAAGGCACATTTTATTTAGTAACCTACCCAGTGTTCTCCAGTTTGGATCTGCTTACTCCCCAGGGGCCCACAAACAGGATCGGAACAACTGAAAAGAAAAGGCAACAATTGCAGCCAAGCTTGCAAAAGTGTGTGGTGCAGAGATATGTGCTCCTCAGTCTTCTGTTTAGAATTGTGCAAAAATCAACCTGATCTTGGATTTCTCCATTTGTAATTCAAATACAAAGTGAAATTCCATTGCGTAGTTGAATCTTGCCTTTTTAGACTGATATACACACACACTGTTGACCTTTTGGAATTTTCTAAATTTCTGACCCTGAGAATTCAACGTAATTGGCACATGAGGCCTTACAGATTACCTTAGGCAACAGTTGTTGAACCTTAGAAGAGTTTTCAGTGAAGGCAAGGAACTCTGCCTAGTTAATTAAAGGAGCTGATAAAGGATTAATCTTCTGGACCCCTTCAAGAAAATCAGGGGTTCCCATTCCCCTATTGTTGACCCCACACCTTCCTGGAGATCATGGGCTGCAGGCTGAAAAAACCTCCAAACTCTGAAATAAAGGATTACTGCATTATTGCAATGGTCTACAAATGTGCGGGCACAAGTCTCAAT
>JAOXXN010000230.1:2579162-2592686 GCA_026770055.1 Myrmophylax atrothorax
CGGCCTTGCCCCGCCCCGCCGCGTCATTGGCTGCGAGCGCCGCCCGTCACCCGCTGCCGTTGGCCGCTTTGCGCAGCGCCCGCTGCTCACCCGCCTCCCGCTGCCATTGGCTGTCAGGCGGAGCCCGCTGCCATTGGCTGTCAGGCGGAGCCCGCTGCCATTGGCTGTCAGGCGGAGAGCACGGCACGGGCGGGGCGCTGGGCCTGGGTCGGAAGAACTGCGCTGGATATCGGGGGAGGGTACGCCTGGGGGCGGTGGCGAGGGGCACAGACAAGTTGGGGAGCGACTGAACCTCGCACCAGTTTTCATTAACCAGTGACAGACTGGGAGCCAGGGGGAAGGCACTCCACTATTTGGGAGCATCCCCCCAGATTGCAAAATATCCCCCCAGGATATTCCATGGGGTTGGCCCCCACGAGAAATGTGGGAGGGAGACAAGTATAGCACTCCCCAGCACACTCAAACTGTCCTTGCAGATCCCAGTAGCCGTTCTGAGGCAGGACTGTGTCTATGGGTCTGTCGATGGGTTTGGTGACACTGCTGGCACTCTGGGGACCCTTGGTGGTAACGTGAGCCCTGGGAGGGGAGATGCCAAGTCCTCTCCTTCCTCTTCCCTCACTGAAAAAGCTGTGCTGGAGTCAGGGCAGAGGCAGTTCGAGCACATCCAGGAGTCTCCAGCGACTCTGATCAGCCCAGCAGTACAATACTATACAGCAGAGGTGACAGCACCTTCCCATGAACCCTGTTTTGCCCTCAGTGGTGCTTTCTGAGGGTGGCAAGAGGAGCTGCAGGCCCTGTTCCAGGGCCATGGGCACTCCCCGCTTCTGTGGGCAGATGAGGATGCGAGCATTGTCCCACCTCACCTGTTGCTGGATGGAGCCAGCCAACTGCAGCCCTTAAAACCTGCCACTCAGTGTCTCAAATGTCCCAGCTGGAGGGTAGGGATACATCAGCTTGCCAAAAAAACTGTGGAAGCAGAGACACAAGCAGCTGGACTGCTTTCAGGTGTGACAGGACACACCAGCACCATCACAGAGAAGGAAGGATGAGCACTCTCACCCTCACCAGAGTAGCTCAGGACCTACTTTACTCGTAAGTGCATGAGGAAATGGATATGGGGAGGTAGTTTTGAGCCCATCAAATTGCTGACTGAATTCTCTCCCCCTGAGATGAGAGAGGGGATTTGGAACCTAGTAAGTATGGTTTGGGGCAAAAAATGACTCTACAAACGAGGCTTTGAATCTTCCAGATCAAACTTGAAGCCTTCAAAATGATGCTCTGGGCCCCCTAAATGAGTCTTTGGACTTAAAAAGCATAAACCTTGGAACGTCCAAATGTGGTTTGGTAGTATGAAAATGTAGGTTTGGATCTTAAGTTGACTATTTGGTCTCCCAAGTGTAGGCTTTTGTGATTTAAAAGGGATGCTGTTCTCCCTGCTTTGGAGGACTGTGTTACATATATCGGAGTTTGTGCTTGATTAGGGTCGAATCGGAAAAATAATCCTTTGGACCTTGAAATTGTAGTTTGGGATCTCAGTTTTTATGGTTTTTTTTCTAGTCATTGAGATTCGTGTTCCAATCGTAAGAATGAGAAGGTTTTAACTTAAGCATCCCTGTGTTATGGACCCTGTTCTCAGAACAAATCCGTCACCCTCAGAATGTTTAACTCTGTGGCGTACAACACTTGGGGGGATTCATTCTAGGGGCCATCACCTTCTGGGGGGGTTAACCCTAGGGCCAACCACCCTGGCTGTTTTTTACCCTTGGGGCCCATTAGTCCTTGGTCCCATCACATCCTTGGGTTGATGAACCCCGGGACCACCAGAGGTGCTTTACCCTGCATGCCCATCGTATCTCAGGTCAGCCCCCTCAGCGTTGTTAACCGTGGGGCCCATCCACCTGGGGCCTCATCCCTTTTGCTTTGAAGGACTTGGGGCCCACTAAGGTGTCATGAGCAGCAGGATGCAAAGGCAGCCATCATTATCCTGGGTGGCACTCAGAGGTGGGTGGCAATGGGGTCACATGCTCCTTCCTCTCCACTCAGTACTGGTGAGCCCACCCTTTGAACACTGGATCCAAGCCCTGTGCTACCAGTACAGGAGAGATGGATTGCCTGCAAGCCAGCCCACGAATGGGCCATGGAAATGCTCCATGGCCAGGAGCCTCTTGGAGGGGCTGCAGGAGCCAGAGCTGCTCAGGCTGGAGCAGGTTTAACTGTAGATGGTCCTACCCAGGTATGGTCTCAACACTGGCAGAGGCAGGACAAGAGGTGCCAGGCACACACCCAGACCCAGAGTTACTTGGGAGGATATGTTTTTTAATGTGGGGAGAACTTGGGAAGGTTCTGCAGTCCCAACCCGGGGAGGGATAAAAGGCCACCTGGGCACAGCTATGGTGGTCTCCCTGGGGCTTGCCTGAGACCCCAGGACCCCTTGAAGGGCCCTGCTTCACCCAGGGCTCTCCTAGGGGCCCTCCCAGGCCTGCTGACCCCCAGAGACCCTCTCAAGCCCCTCCAAGACCCCATGCTGGTCTTTGCTGTGCTCTGGTGATATCAGGGACACAGGGCAGGCTCATTGTCTCCCCCAGGCCAGCACATGGAGTTGCTGGGCAGCATCACACAGCCGCCCGCGGTACTCGAGGCGGCAGTGCAGCCCTGGGGGGATGGATGTCAGCCCCCCCTGCAGTCCCCAGCACCCAGCAGCGATGGTTCCTGTTGAATCATTGTCCCCACCATGCAACACCCCCCTGCCACACAGGTCTTCCCAGCACCCGCCAGCTGCCAGCAGGGCTTCCAGGGCCACCATGGGTGCGTCATGGCCACTGCGCCCTGGCCACCCCTCCAGCGCCCAGCCAAGGTATGCTGTGTCCCGCTCAGCGGGGGACGGAAGGGATGGCACCCGGGGAGGGCCACAACCCTCCAGAAGCCCACGGGAGTCCAGGTACCTGCAGGGATATGGGGACATTGAGGTCACTGGGGATATTGGTGGCAGCAGGGAAAACACTGGAGACATGGGGAGTCATCAGGGGCACAGGTGTCTTTGGGGCCATTGGTGCCACCAGAGAAGGGGATAACCAGTGGCACTGGGGTCACTGGGCTGTGGCTTTCCAGCAGACCCCATGACCTCAGGAATCTGTGAGGACAATGGGGACAATTGGTACACCTGGGGGATGGATACAGTGGGGACAGCAGTAACACCAGGGAAACCCAAACCCACGGAACTCTAGGGACACAGACGTCAGTGTCTCTGAGGATGGCACCACTGGTGGGGACACAGGGGACACTGGGTGCACCAAGGACAGGATGGGCACTGCCAGCCCTATGGACAGACTGGGCATTAGGGTCAGCAGTGACCCCAGCACAGTGCGCTGCCAGGACTGGGAGATAGCCTAGCAGGTACCAGTGATACCAATGGCACGCTGAGCCTCTCCTAGTATCCTCCCCAGTCCCTCCTTGTGTTCCCAATGTCCCCCCAGGACTCTCCCAGTGTGCCCTCACCGGTGCCAGGCTTCCCCAAAGAAGGGCCAGGCAGCAGCATTGTCCTCCACAGCCACACCGGTGCCTTCCACATAGTCCCATGCCAGGGGCAGGACCCGCAGCAGCTCAGCCCCCCAGCGCTCTGGGGGCTCCCCCCGAGCCCCCAGTGCCCCAAAGAGGGCCACTGCCAGTGCCCCAAGGTAACCTGTGGGGAGAGGGGCTTCAGGGATGTTCTTGTGTTCCCTCCTGCCCTGCCCCCACCAGGCTGGCACCCACCAGTAGGGTGGTGGTGGGTCATGCGCCCGCTCTCGATGCTCACCCGGATCAGTGTCGGCAGCTCCCAGGCGTGTGGGTACCTGTGCTGGCATCAGACGAGTCCCCACTCCTCTGGTCCTGTATCCCCAGCCTTGTTCCCATCCCACCACCCTTGTCCCCACTGCCCTTCTTCCTGCTGTGCTCATTCTCCCTATTGCTGTCCCTGTGTTCTCTGTCCCCCATCTCCCAGCTCCAGCATTACCATGTCCCTAAACCCCAGACCTTGTCATCTCCAGCCCCACCCCTCTCTGTATCCCCATTCTTCTCCCTCTGACATCCTCATGTCCCTGTAGCCCCACCCGCATCCCCTCATGTCTCCTTCCCTCCAGCTCTGACACCCCCATTTCCCCAGCCCACCCATCCTCATGTCTCCATTCCCCCAGCCCTGACACTCCCTCACCCCCATTCCCCATATCCCTGTCCCCCCATGTCGCTGTCCCTCCAGCCATGACACCACCGTGTCCCAGTTCCACCCATTCTGACACTCCCACATCCGTGTTCCCACCCTGTCCTCATACCCCCAGCTCTGATACCTCTGTCCCCCACCGCCATGTGTCCCCCCCGTTTCCCCGTCCCCACCTGAGGCCGATTGCCAGGCTGCGCATGGCAGCCCCGCAGCCAGTGCCGCGGGGGTTGAAGGGGATGCGATAGCCCTCAGGCTCCCCTGGCCGCAGCTGTGAGGTGCCTGGGGGAGCACGGGGGTGTGAGACCTCCTGAGCTCCCCTGCCTCTCCCCGAATCCTTGGGCCCCGCTCACCCAGGATGCTTGTGGGTCCAGGCTTGCGTCCCTCCATGTCCCCCATGGCAGCCACGTAGCGTCGTGCCAGCTCCTGCAGGAGGGGTTCCCCCTCGAGGCCTGTGTGAGGGGTGAGGACCTCCCTGGGTTACCCAGGCTGGCTAGGAGGGGAGGGAGAGGCCCCGTGCACCTTCCAAAACTTAAGGGGAAGAGGAAGACACTTCAACCCCTCAAAAATGGGGGAAAAGGGAAAATCGCTCCACAGACAACCCAAAACTGGAGGGAAAAGGAAGCACTCCCCATGGACCCCCCCCAGAAGTGGAGTGGAAGCAGGACAGGTTTTGTGGAGAAATTGGGAATCCTGAGTGCTCCAGTTTGGGTGGGAAAGGGGTACCCTGCCAGATCCCCAAAGTGGGAGGGGGAAATGCCCCCCCCACTCCAGCCCCCAGTATGGGAGGAATGGGCACATAAGAGACAGACACACACTCCCCACCTGCACCCCGTGGAAGAAACGAGGACACACACCCCCCCAACCTCACTGGCTAAACCCTAAAAGGGGAGATGAGAGGGAAAGTGGAATTAGGATGCCCCCAAGCCCCCTCTAGGGCTGGTCAGGGTCCCCCCAAAGGCCCCTCCCAGCAACCTTCCAGTTTGGGTCAGCAATACAATGGGGGACTTCGCCTCATGCAGCCCAGGACTATAACAAGGACCCCCTCAAACTCACCCTCAGACCCTGCTATACAACCCAAGGCATAGAACAGGTACCTCCCACCCCCCAGAGGGTATAATGAGGACACCCCCCTTCCCCAGAACACTCCACTGCTAGCCTGGGATTCAATGGGGACCCCAACCCCAGGCACCCCTCCCCTATATCTGTAGGGTTCCATGGACTGCCCCCACCTGTGGCCAGGCCCTCGGCGGTGGCGAGGTGCAGGACGGTGTCATCGCTGACAGGCCACTCAGGGGGCTCAAGGGTGATGGCTGCCAGCCCCCCCAGCTCAGCCAGCTCGGCGTGGATCTGCGGGCCTGAGGTGCAGTACTCCCAGCGGCCCGCCCGGTATCCCAGCGCGTCCCCCACCCCACTCAGCACCATGGCTGCCTCGTAGGTTTCCACCGAGGGCACCCTGTGGGGAACAGTGGGTTCAGGGGGTGCCAACAGTGGGAGAACCTCGGGGCCCCAGCACACTCACTTCTCCTCCATGGCGGAGCAGCTGGGGATGCCTGTCAGCAGGCTCGGGGCGCAGAGCCATCGCTGGCTGGGGGCCCTTAAGGGGGCCAGAACACCCCAGGGATGGGAGACACGGGGCTGCTGCCCCCCCAGCGAGGGTCCCTGGGGGCTTATGGATGAGGGAGGGCCAGAGAGATAGAGGCTCCAAGGGATCCCAAAGGACATTGAGTGGAACTGAGGGGCTCAGGGCAGCTAGGCAGGCATAGAGGGAGGTGGTGGAGGGGGGCTGTACCCAAAGGGGGCTGGGGGTACCCAAATGGGCATGGAGGAGCTGGGGGGGGTCATCCTAAAGGTCCTGGGGGACATCCAAAGGGAAATTAGGGATACCCCAAAGGGGCATGGAGGCACCCAAAAGGACCTGAGAGAAACACGAAAGGAACCTCCACAGAGGCCAGAGGCCTCTTAAGGATTTGGGACACAGAGGACTGGGGTTCAGCAGCCCCAGGGGAGAGAAGAAGCATGCCAAAGATGAATGGCTTCACCAAATATTTCCCATACTTATTTTGCTGTGACAAGGCAAAAACATGGCCATATTTTGGAGCAGTATCTCCCAAAACTGCTCTGGCCTGGGTCCCAAGTGAGACATTCAAAGCACCACCTTAAATTTCTGAGTGGAGCAGCACAGCCCAGGCCAGGGCCAGGTCGGGGTGACTCCTGAGCTCCAGCACCAGGGGTTTATCTTGGTTTTGCTCCAAATAATGCCAAATGAGCCACAAATCTTTGATCTGTTGGTAAAAATCTGGAGGAGGGGGTGGTTAGTATTAAAAAAACAGGTGAATAATGAGGTTTAAAATCCATTGTCATGTTGCAAAATTTTTAAAAAGCCAGCACTTGGAGGATCAAAAATTGATGTTTTGGAGGCTTTCTTGTCCACACACATAAAAATGGAGGTGTTATCCTGCCACACTGTTAAGAGGGGTTTCAGAACCCAACAGAGGAAGCTCTGGAGCCTGTGGGTCAGGGCCAGGACACCCCCAAACTGCACAGGTTGGGTCCAGGTCTTCCAAAACCCATCTGTCACGGACCAAAGCTTGCTCTTTAGGATTCACCCTGAAAGTTGGTGGGTTCAAAGCTTATTTTAATCCCCTAAAGACCCCTTTTTAGGGGCAAAGTCTTAATATGTGCTAACAGAGCAATCTTTGAGAACACAAAACCTAACTTCAGGGTTCAAACCCTCCTTTTCATATGCAAAGCTCAGTTTTTAGGTATAAAATTATTTATTAGAACAACAATTTAAAGAACCTGAGGGAAAGGCAGAAGCCTTGGATGAAAAATTAGAACTGGAATTATTATAAGGCCCCAATCCTCCCTAGGTTCATGGTTACCTAGGGAAAAATTAATGACTTCATGACTTCATGTACCTTTGCAATTGCAAGCTATAAAGAAAATATTTTAGGGTACAGTATCTTTAATGGAAAAGTTTGGCAGTTGTTCAATGAGACTATTTAGCCATTCAGGCCTGCAAAAACTCCAAACAGGAAATTTTCTGTTACAGATATGAAAATGACTCCATTAAAAATTGCTCAAATCTTACCCCTTTCTATTGTGACCAATATCAGAGTGCTCTATTTCCCCTGCAGCCAGACACAGGATAAATGAAGTAATTAAGGATTTAGAGCACAGAGGTATTATATTTAGGGCACACTCCCCATACAATTCTCCTGTCTGTTTCTGGATTTTCTATAAGAGTGAAACCATTGTATGCATTATGAGGACAAAAAGACCTGGGAATGGCTTCATAGTCATTAACAGGCTTTGCAAATGCTAATAGAAGAGTTGAAAACATATCAGTCACTTGGGCCAGTTCACCCCAGTGATCCTGTAATAGTTCAATGGCGTTTTGCTGAACATGGGACTTACTGTATTATGTTCCAGGAAGGCCCTCACGGACCCAAACAACCATTAGGATTCAGTTCTACAGCATTAAAAGATGCTGAAAAAAAGATACATGAATTGAGAATAGGGATTATTGTCTGTGACCCAAGCTCCTAAACAAGGAGAAAAAATTCAACAGCACCAATCTGTGCAAATCCAAGGCCCTTTTAACCTGTTAGTCAGTATTAAGAAGGACAATGCTCCACCAGATGGGATTGCACAAAGACCAACAGTATATAAATGGTGTGTATATGTCTCAGGAGTCACAGATAACTGAAGGGCTGACAGAACCTACCAAATTACAGTTAGTTGTGATATAGATATACTGGTTTTGCAATAGCTGTATAACCCTAGTCCTGTACTTGATGCTCCTGCATGTACATCAGACCTGAGGTCAACGATTTACTGATGCCTCAGCCAAACATAACAATGGTAAATGGAAGTTGCTCTTAACCTGCAGACTGAAATGAAAGTAGTAGAAGAAGGAATGGGAAGTGCACAGGTGGGAGAGTTAAAAGCTGTGTTTCTGGCAGTAAAAGAGAAAACAATTATATCTTGATAGTTATGCAGTCTGGGCTGGTGCCACACAGTGGTTGTGTCAGTGGGAAGCATTAGGTTGGCAAGTAAATGGAAAGGAGTTTTTGCAGAAGGGAAGTTGGAAGTGGTGGTTGTTACAGGTTCAGTCCTGACCAATCCACATAAGATGGGTCAAAGCTCATTCCAATGATCAGGCCTGACCAACTTGGAACAAGAAGGTGGATCAGATGACAAAAATTAAAAGGATAACAATTGATGAGTTGGAAGATTCTCAACATTGGTATTGATTGGGCAAGTGGTTACACTGTAAACTGGGGCATACTGGGCAGGAGGCTTTGTTTCTTGCAGCACAAAGTAGAAACTGGCCCTTGTCATGTGAAAAGGGCAGATGTTCCCAAACCCTTAATGTTTGTCAGTGCCCTTGAAGAACTCACACCAACAATTCTTGGAATAACACTGTTAATAAAATTGTGACAGGTTAAGGTTCAAGTATTGCTGGTTATATATGACTGCAAAAATGTATTCAAAGCAATATACTAATTCAAAGCAATATACAGACAACCTCTAATCCGTGACAAAGGCTGGCTTGAGAAAATCATTCAGTGTGCACAGAGTGCAGTTCTTACTGCTATCAAGGAGAGGCAGGTTCAGCCCGTTGACTGATCCCACAAGTTATGATGGAGCCTTCTCTAAATTCTCCCCATTCTTAACTCACTTTTATGCTATTTTTTTATTCTTAGATGTAACTTGAGTGATTTTGGTCCTACATTATCAGTGGATGGTAAGTGTCCACCGATACGGTGAAGGGAGTCTTCAGCTCCAAGGGGCAAGTGAGAGCCAGCTCCAGTGAGAACAGCTCTTTTAGGTGTTAGCCCCTTGAAGCACAGGGAGGCTCCTCCTGCTCCCGACCGGCACTAATCCCCTGAAGAAAGACACCCACATGAGTCAGGAGTCCACAAAGAGAAGCACGGTTGATTGATATGCCTGGCTTTTTGTAACCCAGCAGTGGATGGTTCCAGAAAAAGGGGAAGGGGGACATCTCCCATTGGTCAACGTATATGCAAACGAGGAATCAGAAAAGGGACCAATGGGAGACGGGGATTGGGACATAACCATATATAGAAAACCACTGCATTGCAGTACAACTGGGGCCAATCAGGGAAGGAGTGGCGGGAAAATGCCCTAAGGGTTTGTGGGAAGAAGAACCTGGATAGGGAATGACTAAGGGAAATGTGAACAGGGTAGACATGACTATAAACCTTCAAACTGGGGAGCATCAATATAGGCTTTAAATCTATCAAAGTCCTTGTTGAGCTGCTGCAGGGCCTCCTTGTCCAGGGTGCCAGGGTCTCGGACGTCCGCGTCCTTATCCACCCATCTCTTGTAGTACATCTGCCACTTAATAAATTCCTGGTCACCCTGGCTTCCTCTGACACTACATCTTACTCACTGAAGGGAAGTTGTACTCGGGGCAGGTATCTCAGTGCAGTACCTGAGATAACCTTGAGATGGGGACACACATTTGTCCAAGGACAGATGAAGAGGAGTGTCCATTCTTATGGATCTGGATAACACAACAAATCTCTGGACTTTCTTCAAGGTAGAATCTAAATCATTTATTAATTTTGCAAACTGTGGTAGTTTTGGCTTTAGGCCTCAGTTAGGCCTAAATTTATCAGGCCCAAAGGATCTGCCATAGATCAGAAGAGACAAGCATCACTTGACTTGAGCAACCAAAGAGGTATTTCATATCATCTGACATCATCAAGAAGTGTTGAGGTATAAAGAGAGAGGGAAGAGGAGCTTCTGTCTCTTTTGGTCTTTGCCTCAGAAGGGTGAGGACGCACTGCCCTGCCCTGCCGAGATTAGGTCTTGCCACTCCCCCGCACTCGTGTTATCTATGGAGGTGAACATTTTCTTGTTAATTTTCTCTTCTCTTTCTGGGATGTTTCTCTAGAAGAGTTTTTGGGACATTTTGGGGGGTTTGGGTGGTTGGAATCTGTATTGTTTGGTGCTGTGACTCGGATGTTATTGTTGTTAGTCTGGTTTTCTTTTTCTCACATTTGTATATATATGTATTATATCCCGTTCTTAATTGTCTTTCTTTTGTATAATATAAGAAGCTTGCTATTTCAGGTTTTGGGGTTTTTTTCTCTCCCTCCTTTTCCCTTGGCTGGGGTGGGAGGGTAACCCTTTCTCTCTGTGTTGGGCAGTTGACATTTTGCCAGCTCAACCCAAGACACAGATAGTGGTGGCTCATACGGGGAACAACCAAGGACCTTTTCTGGCTTCCCGGGAACTTGGCTGTATTCCCAGAGATTGTTTATGTAAACAGCACTGGTAAACAGCACTAGTTTATCTGCTTGCTTTGAGTACATTCTGCAACATAAATATAAACAGTATGCTTCCCTGCTGCATGTATGTATTAATCCTTCTATTGACTGTCTTTTTGAGTTCAGACAGTTTTCCTGTGCCAAGACCTAAGGAACATGAGTATACCTACTTTTCCCTACTTGAGTTTGATTTTGGTTTTGATTTTGATTTTGATAGACATGACCTCAGAGCGCAATTACCAGATCTACCAGTATTTCATCCTAACCCAGTTGCAAACTATGTATTAATGATGTTGTTGGTAGCTAATGCTGTGGTAAATTTATGGAGACTGGGGAATGTGATAATGTTTCTGTTGCCTCATCGTAGAACCAGCTAAACTTCAGGAGAGGCAAAAACCCAAATAGAGGAGGGGGTAGAGACCCAGGTTATGGAAGAAGTAGGGACACAAACTGTTGAAGACACAGGGACCCAAACCGAGATGAAGGACATTAAAGATACCCATTGAGATGGGTACCCAGACCATGCAACCTGCTACTCTCACTGAGGTGGGTACCCAGACCATACAACCTGTTATTCTCATTGAGATGAGTACCCAGACCATGCAACCTGAAGTTGTTATTGCTCCCATAGTGAAAAAGAAGTCATGGACAAGGAGGTCAACAGGAGCTGGCCGACTAGACATAGAGGGAGCAACAGCAGGAACTGGTGAGGGGACAGGGATAAGTTTTTTGACAGAGGACACAGGTGCAGGAACTTCAACAGGGGAGGCCAGACAATCACTGGGAAACAGGAATATCCAGGGGAAATTAGACAGGAGAGCATAGAATCCAGATCACTGACCCCAGCAGAAATTTGGGACATGTGGAAGGAATACAGTCGCCTGCCTGGTGAACGAGTTCTTACCTGGCTGCTCCGATGCCGAGATAGAGGAGCTGCGGGTTACATGTTGAAGAGGCAAGAAGCACAACACCTGGGCACTATTGCCAGTGATGATAAAATCGAAAAGGGGATTGCAAAGGAACAAGGCGAGTGCAATTTTTTGTTACGACTTTTTGGAGGTGTGACTGGAGCATACCCATGTAGGGAGTCTTTACAGAGTTCCCCAAGAAAGTGAACAACTACAGATGAAGCCATCCAATACCTATGGGTAATAGCACTGTTAGAACTTCTTTATGGTGATCCACTCGAAGGACTTACTACCACTAATCCAGAGCACGTCCCTTGCACAGTGCCTATGTGGAGAAAAGGGATGCAAGGTTGTCCTGCATCATTGGTCAGTTGCTTGTTAACAGTTTTTCCTCAAAGTAGTGACCACGCACCCCAAACTGTGGCAGAAATGTGCGCTTGGTTACAGACAACAGGAGTGAGTCTTGACGCTTTACAGGCCAACAACGCAGATTCTAGGGACAGCTGATTCTCACTACCAGTGAGTCCTTGAGAGAGAGGTGTCCTATGAGAACTCTGACACAGGTAGAACAGAAGAAAGGTCTCGGTCTCGGTCTCAGTCACCTCATGCTGCACACGAGAAAAAGGAAAGCCCCAAGAGTAAACCATGTAGTGAATGTAACTGGGTGTGGTCTAGTCTACGTGACCTGGGAGAAGACATGAAGAAGTGGGACAGTAAACCCACTTCTAAGTTTGGAGCCTGGCTACCTTGAGATGGGGACACACATTTGTCCAAAGACAGATGAAGAGGAGTGTCCATTCTTATGGATCTGGATAACACAAGAAATCTCTGGACTTTCTTCAAGGTAGAATCTAAATCATTTATTAATTTCGCAAACCAATTTTCTCTTATGTGAATATGAGGAATCATTGGAACTTATGTTTTCTCTCTGCCTTACTATAAGCAAGGCCTGAACCGAGGACAGGCCATCCTGCCACAGTCTGCCCCTGACTGCAGTCAATCCTCTTCATCTCATGGAGTGACAGTACAGGTGTCTCTTGCCTCTGCATTATAAAAACGTCTTTGTTGATACCAAAATGTATATGTGTATATTAACATGTTAAATCAGTGAGCATCAAATTAGCTACTAACAATGACATCTTCACATGTTAGCTGTGTTGTGGGGTTTCTAAAAAGAGTATTGTGACTATTCTGCTGGAAGAAATCCAAGAGACATAAGAGCATGAAGAAAGAATCCAGAATGTGATTGAAATTCACTTAACTGGGCTATTCACTAAAACAAGGTACAAGTTAGACCAATCATTTAAACAACTTAAACAAAAGATCAAGCTATGATGTTACCAGTTTGTCTCAAAGATTTCAGGCTAGATGTGAGGCAGTGTTCATAGGAGGGTCCACAAAATCAGTTCTTCAGTTGCAGTGTTGCAAACTGGTTATCTTCTTGCTTTTTAACACAGGACTTCTGTGAGGCTTCTGTGAGCTCACACTATGACACTAGATGACAAAACATTTTAGAGACAAATTCAAAATAGACAAATTTTGATCTCACAATCACATGAAATTTTGTGTTGACTCCCAAACCAGATCCAGACAAATCTCTTTCACAAGCTGCAGCAATCAGAGAAAAGACACAGATAGTCTTCATAATACTTGCACAATGCTGCAAAATCACTGGAACAAAATATATACATAAATATGAACATTACAAAACAATCAATGTAACAAAAACAATATGAGTTTTCAATTCTATTTCCATATGATCTTCCTTATGAACTACCTGTAAAAGGAAAACTTAATTCCAGTCAGACTTTTCTATAAGAGACTAATCAATCTAACTTAACAATCAAGCTAACAATAAAACATAGAAGATAATGAAAGACAACTGAAATACAATAATCAGTATTATTCAAATTAGATTACCCATCCATCTTTTGTAGTCTTTTCAATTCAGATACAATGATCTTTATCAGATCTGATCATGCTGGTTTAATGTCTTCATTTCTTAATTAATTCTTAACCCCAATTTGGATTGGAATTCAAAGTTGTTGTGGGTTCACCTAGGTGGGCCTAAATTTAGGTTTTGGGGGCCAGACTAGGCCTGGAATTGTCGGGTGACTTG
>JAOXXN010000230.1:2593239-2608464 GCA_026770055.1 Myrmophylax atrothorax
CACTTGCAGCCCCAAAAGCCACCCCTGTGCTGGGCTGATCCTGCAGTGTGGGCGGCAGGTGAGGAGGGAAAACTGCCCCTCTGCTCGGCTCAGGTGAGACCCCACCTGCAGTGCTGCCTCCAGCTCTGGGGACCCCCAAGACAAGAAGGATGTGGAGCTGTTGGAGAGTTCAGAGGATGCCATGAAGATTCTCCAAGGCTGGAGCACCTCTGCTTTGGAGACAGCTTGGAAAGCTGGGGGTGTTCACCTGGAGAAGAGAAGGCTCCAGGGACACCTTAGAACCCCTTGCAGTGCCTCAAGGGGCTCCAAGAGAGCTGGAGAAGGACTTTGGACAAGGGATGGAGTGACAGGACAAGGGGGAATGTCATTATGCTGAAGGAGGGTAGATTTATATCAAGTATTACGAAAAAATTCCTCCCTGTTAGGGTGGGCAGGCCCTGGCACAGGTGCCCAGAGAAGCTGTGGCTGCCTCATCCCTGGAAGTGTTCAAGGCAAGGTTGGATGGGGCTTGAAGCAACCTGGGCTAGTGGAAGGTGTCCCTGCCCATGGTAGGAGGTGGAACTGGATGAGCTTTAAGTTCCCTTCTTACTCAAACCAGTCTTTGATTCCTCACTTGGCCTTGGTGGGGACATGGACATGAGCAAAGCCAGCAGTGGAAGTGCAGTCCTTGTCCTGGTGGGCATTACCCTCTTGCAGGGCTGCAGAATCCCAGCTCTGTATTCATGGTACCTGTGTGTGCAAAAAAGGGAGGAGAGGAAAGGCTGGTGCTGTGGTTTTGCACCAGCTGAGCCCCCTGGAACCACCTTTGCTTCTGAGCAGAGGAGAAAAAGCTGAATTATTGCTCCTTGGGGGTGGAGCTGCCTGGCCAGAGCAGCATGATGGAGGGGCACAGCTGGCTGCCATCCCTGCCAGCTCCTTGCCAGCTCCATGTGCAATGGGTGGTCCTGGTTTCCTCTTTCCACAGAAACAGTCCAGGGAATAGCTGCTTTTCTGATGCTGGGTGCTCTCCACTGGGTGCCTCTCAGGGGTGCTGTGCAGAGAGGTGAGGTTTGGCTCCCAAAAAATCTATCACCTGACAACCTCATATTGCATGTGCTGAGGATTTAACCTAGAAAATAGGTGCTGTTGGGCTTTTGCAGTGTTTCCCTCATGAGATAAGCTACTGCAAGTGTCTGACTGCAAAACCCCTTTATTTTTGGCTGCAAACTTGCAATTTCTAAAATGTTTCTAGAATTGTGCAAGTGCCTTCAATGGCTTTGCAGCTCCAGCACACTCACACCTGCAGATACACACACCCCTGGTATTTGGGCTGCTTTCCCTGGCAGCACATCCTTGCTTATTTTCCCTTCATGCCTGTACTTTTCCAATGGGATATCTTCTTCTCCAGGAGCTGGGAGCTGCATCCTGCTGGTAGCCCAGCACACAGAGATGCAGTGTGGCCATGGCAGCTTCTCCATCACTCCTGCTCCTTGAGCCTTAATATTTTCCTTTTTTCAAGAAACTTTCAAAACTCATGCAAACTAATTAACTGATTTACACCAGCTGCACAGGGCTGTTCCATTATTTGGCCTTTTTTTGAGTTGCAGGATGACATTGTTAATTAACGTTCTGGTAGTTAATGATCTGGATCGATAATAGAAAAAAAGAAGTGGCCAAAAATATAAATCATGTAATGCTAATACTGTCAGGTCAGGAAACTCTGTAGTTGGTTTTAGCTTGAAGCATGATCTGTCTGTCCACACTGACAGGGCAGATAACAGGCACTGTGTTTGGGAAATGGGTTTCCATAGAAAAAGCTTGTAATGGAAGTTTTCCTCCTTTGAACTTGAACCTCCGATAGTTTTTATTTCCAAAAGCAAAATATAAAACTTTTGCTTCATCATTCACAAAAGAAAATATAGAAATACGAGAACTGTGGATGTGTCAGTGGAGGGCAAGGTTTCCTTTCAGGATAAAATTTCCATGGTTTGAATGGGCACACAGACAAGTAAAACTGAACCTGTTGGTCTCCATAGGAAGGAATATCCTTGATCATCATTGTACAACACTCGGTATCATTGGAGGGCAGAGTTAAGATTGCCTGGAGATTTTAATTACCTATTTTCACATCTTATTCCCCTTGGACTCTTAAAGTGCTGTTTAATGTCTGACTTTTGTCAGTTTGGGCTTTATTTAATACTTGTGCTTGGGACAATTACAGTGTCCTTGTGTTATGTTTGATCTGTAAACTTCTAGCCCATACTCAGGTGATGGAAACAGGGGAGGTGTGTATGTGCTTTGGTTTGTCTGGAATTAAACTAAGCATTTCAGGGTTTTGAGGTTTGTTTGCTCTGTTCCCCATCCCTCACAACACTGCAAGGCTGTGTGTGTTCAGAGGAGCAGGTTAATGCCTGCCTTGCACCACCAGTATCCTGTGCTGGATGGAGCAGGGGTGGGAAGTGTTTTTCCATAAAACAGTAGGATTTTCCCTCAAAACAAATCTAATGGTCTGACACACCTGAACTCTGAATGCACCTGTGGAGAGACCCCTGTCTGAGTTGGATTATTTTTGTGTCAAGGTTTGGTATCAGAAATTGAGTTTTGCAGTAGAAGAGCTGATGTCTCTGAAAAGCAGCTGTGCCAGCACAGCCACAGGGAAGGTTCTCCTTGGAGGCACTGCAGGACTGATACTGCCTCCAGGAGCCTATGCTGGAACCAGGAGCAGTGTGGCCACTGCAGGGCTCACCCAGTGCCACACTGGGACACAGGACTGAGGCTTGGGTCCTGGTCAGGATGTAGAAAAGCCCTTGTGGCACTGAACCACATGAAGGTACCAGTTTGGTCAGCTGCAGGAGTGGCTGCTACTTCACTCTCCATGGCTGGTTTCCAGTTGGTCATGTTGAAAGGACCTACCCAGTGCCTGGAGCAGTAGCCCAGCTCTGGTGTGGCTGCAGGTGTTACTGCATCCCTGGTTGTGGATACAGGGAGCCCCTGCCCAGCCCTTTCTCCTGACCAGCCCTTCCCTGTGCTCTCAGTTCAATGGATGTTCTGGAGGCATTGAGATGTTACGGCCGAAAAACAAGAAACAAACTCAAAATTGCAGAAATCACCTTGATGGGAAGAACAGGAATAACTGGGTAGGTGAGCCAGCTCATTAATTAACTAGCTCCCTAATTAGCTTTCAGGGGAACCTGGGACTGCTATTTTTGAATTACAGACACAAAAATAAATGGCCCCTTGGAACAAACCCCCGTGGCACACTCGTCACGGGGCCAGGTGTGTGCTGGTGCTGCCCCTGCACAGCTGCTCCGGCAGCAGCTGGGAAGTGGCGTGTCAGCTGAAACCCAGGCAGGGGACAACCTTTGCAGGGGTCATCTCCCACCTGGTACCTCTCCATGGCTGCCAACAGCCCCTTCCCCCCTGGGGGCAACACTCCAGCTAGAGCTCTAAAGTTGGGTGAAAATATGGAAGCACACCTGGCCCTTGCTGGCCAAAGCTTCTGCCCCATTGCAGGGCTGGTTTTCAACCAACCTCCACAGGCCTTTTGGATTTCCTTGCATGGCTTGAGGCATTTTTGGATAATGTGGGGCTGGGGCTGTTGCAGCTCAGCCTCTCATTAGGAAGTGCTAAAGGGCAGCAGAGCATCCTGGCCCTGGCTCTGGAGTGGGCTCAGGCTCCATCAGGAAGGGCAGGCACTGAGCCACCCCTTCCCCTCGGCAAATATTTATGCTTTAAGCTTCTTTGCTTAAAGGCCTAATTGGAGCCTAGGTGAGCTGGCACACTAGAAGAGAGCCTAATAGAGACATTGCAGTGCTATTAGCACAGATGGTTGTCATATGTATGCAAATGAGGAGCAAATTGAATTTGGTGTCCCCTCTCACCAGCTGTCCTATCAGCGCTGGCTCCTGCAGCAGCAAAAGGCGCTGCCACCGCTCTGCTAATCTGTCATCGCAGATTAATTGCAACTAACACATTAATCATCATTTGTTTCCCCGTACAAAGGAAGTATCTTGTTCTTTCAAGTACATTCTGGTGGCATGGGGTGCTCCAACTTGGGAAAAGAGAAGAGAAAGGGAAGGAGGGCCAGCCAGCTTCATTAGTGCCAGCGCCCGGGGCTGGCGCTGCGGGAGCCTCTGCGGGGCTTTCGTGCTCCTTCTGGCAAAGCAGAGACCACCGGGGGCACTGCGAGCCCCAGCCACCTGCCAGGAGCTCCTGGGACATCCACTTTGCTCCCTGGGCCTGCCCAGGACACGTGTTTCTCTGCTTGGCTTCGTCCTAAAGCGGCGGTGGCGCTGCTTTCCCAGGCTGGCAGCTACCGAGGGGTCGGTGGTGTTGGCACAGAGCTTTGCCAGAGCTGCCCAGTACAGCAGCTGGAATGGGTGTGCTGGGCCAAGGGGGCCCCTCAGGATGCTGCCACCCTTCAGGCTGTGGCACTTTTACTCCTGCCTTGGGTGGGAAGAGAAGCAGTGGTTTCAGTCTCACCACTAATTTTGACATCTTGACGAAAAGCAAAATAATTCCTTCTGCTTTGTTTTGGTTTTTTGGTTTTTTTAATGAAAATATTGCAGCTGAAACATTTTACAGGCCTCTAGAGTTAGGTCCCACTATGTTTTTGGATAGAAGTCTAGTCTCTAATGGGTTTTTTTTCCCAGTTTTCTACTATTTATTGGAGTAACCCATGATTCTCCATTAGCTTGGTGTTTGGACCACTGCCTCTGCTCCACGTGTGGTCTCCAACACTGTGATCTGAAGTGTACCAATGACAAATGTTAATGATGTCTATTTAATCAGTCTGATTAAATCAGGCAGAAACTCAAATCTCTTGTATCCCATGGACTGCAGAGATGCTGAAGGAGCCAAGGTGAACAACTTCCAGCAGCTTGAGACAGCAGGAGCTCAGTTACAGGCAGCAGTAACTGAGCCAAACAAGCACTTTCAGCCATCCTGGACGTGTTTTCATGTGTCTTTCTGATGCTGAAAACTATTCCCCTTTGTTGGGCTGCTCTGCTGCATCACTGTCCAGGATTCACCAGCCCCTTTCAGTGTATCTCCCAAAAACGCTTGTGATGGCATCACTTCATCTCATCCTTTCATCTGGTCCTGTAATAGCACAGAGACCGGGTTCTTGCCCTTCCTCAGCTCTAAGAGCCACCCAAGTGTCCCCATTCTGGAGAGGACTTCTCGTTGGTTTTGGGCAAAGAAGCTGCTGCTCTTCAGGTGGGAGGAAAGACCTGGCACATTCACACCTCACAGTAACACTCACTTTATTCTGTGCCTTCCTGATAGCATCTATGTGAGCTTTGGTAGAACTGACACTAACACTGGGGCAATTCTGCAGCAGAGATTTTCTGTCAAGGTGTTAAACCCAGCAATTCCCAGACAAGAAAACCCAGGAAGATGAAGATGCAACTGGGGGATAAGTCAGGAACTTGTGAATAATAACCATTACTGAGGTGTAATCATTCCTAACCAGGCATAACCAACAGCAGGAATTCAAAGACACAGCACAGTCACCCTTTCTGTGCATCTAGTGTGACCCAGGTACCCTTCAGGAGGCAGCAAACCCACTGCTGTGATTAATTGTGAGAAAGGTTAGCAAGGACAGAAATAGCTGTAAAATTTGGCAACAAAAAGAAATGGAACATGTTCTTTTATTGTTCTAAAATTTAATGTTTTGTTCTGTTTTGCATGTATTAGATCTGATGTCTCTATCCTGAAGTCATCAGAAATTGCATTTCCTGATGTTCTAACCGGTATACTTTGTTCCCAGGGAGCCAGATTTGGTCTGGATGGCAAGGGAAGGGAGTGAAAAGGGTTGGTGTGGGGAACATTGCTGGTAGCTGGAGAAAGCCAGTCCAGAGACAGTCAGTCTGTGGTTTAAGAACTCTTTGGGGTAAAGCTGAAGAAAACTTTAGGTTTCCAAGAGATGGAAATTTTAATACCTAAACTTCTTTTTTCTGTAAACTTTCCCTAATACCTAAACCCTGAACCCTGAAACTGTATTTGCCCAAAGCATGGCAGTGTCTCATGCCAGGCTTGTTTTCCTACCATTTGCTCCCTGGGATGAGCAGTTTTGTGTCCCAGTGTCGTGACCTGAGGCCACAGCTGGCCCTGTCCTAGTGGTGAACCCCAAGAACCCAACGCCACACTGCTGGGTTGGACAGAGCAAGGGGATCCTGGACATGGGGAGCCTGGCCAAGGTTTGGGGACAGGGCCATCTCCAGGCCTTACCAGGCAATGCAAATTATTGCATTTCTGAATGCTTCTTGACTAGGTTAACAATATGGTTTTTGTTGATTTGGCCAGGAATGGTGGATTTGGGGTTTGTTTCTGGTCAGGGTACAGAAGATTTATTTTTTAACTGCTATAAAGGACTTGTACCAACACCCAGCACTTGTACTGCCCAGGGCACTCCATTTCTGTCCCAGCATAACGGTGCCATGGTGTAAAGTTGAGTTGCTCAGAGTGGGGAATCAGACCCACAAAAATGTGAACACTTACATCAATGTGGGATCACCAGGAGTGGTCTGTGGGGTGAAGTGACTCTGCCTGGAAAAAGATTAGGAAATGCACAGCATAGTTCAGCACATGACAATTTAAAGTCTTCAGGGGCATCTGTGCACACAGTTGCAGCAGTTTCTTGGAGCTGAAGTTTGTGTTGCTCTGCTACTAGACTTAATTAATGACATTTCATTAGAGCTGGGGTTTAGCTCTGAATTTCTGGTAACTTCCAGAGAAGTTCTCCCATCCTCAGAGGCATGGCTTCTGCTGTTGAAACCTGGGGTCAGTGCAAAGACTACTGGCTCATGTCTGTGCCTCAGGACTTCTGCAGCAAGCAGACATGTCCTGTGTCTTTGATCAGGTTAGATCAGTGAGACAAGAAACCTCAGACCTTTCTGGCAGCTTTAAACCTCTGCTCCTGATGTGCCTGTCTGCCTCCTGACAGCTCCAGTGCTGCCTGTGCCCATGGTCAGGCTGGGGATCCAGTTCCTTGCAGATGACTGATAATGGGATTATCCTGCTCCACCCACAGCAGGACAGCTGGAACCACATCAGTCGCTTCTGTCCTTAATGACAGAAAGGTTTGTCACTGATTGGCGGGTTTGCTTCTGTCAGGCTGAGCTCTTTATTTGTGCAGGGTCCTCCAGCTGATGGTGCTGCCACGTTGTGTGGACCCCATGCAAGCAGAACTCAAAGGAACACAATGTACAGCAAGAGAGACGCCCTTGAACAGCCAAAAGGGATGTTTCCAGCGGGTTCCACACACAGCAGATCACACTTCAGGCTCATGTGCTTACTGAAAGTGAATGGGCACTTCTTGCCTGCTCCCTGGGAAATGCTTCCCTCCAACACACACAGCGTTTTCCCTGGTTACAGCATGGAAACTCAGATATTTTTTCTAACAGCGTTTGAAGCTGTCTGAAGTTGGGAGTGTTTCTGTTAACTGCAGTCTTCTTATCCAGCCCTTAATTCCTGCTGGGCTGGCAGGATGCATGGGGGGAGTGCTTGGGGTGAGGGCAGGATTTGGGGTGTCCCTGAGGTTTGTGTACTTTGGCTGGAGTTGGCTTGCAGGCAGAAGGGCTTTTGGGGTGTGAGACTTAAAAGGGTCTTTGAGTAGCTGTGCTCAGTACTCTGTGAGCTGTGTAAGGGTTATGTTAAAGTGTCCCTTTTTTGGTAGAATATGTGTCTAGACAGCAACCTCTTAGTCGTGGCTGAAATGTTTCCCTCCTGGCCTAGTAAAAACATGCCATCACCTTTAAGACATGCTCCTGCAGAAAAAACATTTTCTGCTCTGGAGTTATAAGAAGCACTCGAGCATCACTGCAAGTGGAAAAACAGAGGGGGGAAAAATTATTGTCTGGCTTTCCAGGGAAGTTTTGGGCAGCACATGGGGCATCATCAGATTTACTGGAGGCGTGTCCAGCTTGTTCTTTACAATCAACCATATTTCATGTAAGAGCATCCCCTTCTTTCCGGGGCAGAGAGCAGATACCCAAGCACTATCCACTGAGCCAGAGCTCCACAAAACCCCTGGCAGACCTCCCTTCACCCTGGTCTCTGCTGCAGAGCCCTCACCGTGGCAGGCAGAGCTGTTCAACACCCATCATCGATTCCTCCTCTGCTTTGCATAGGCAAAGAAATGCAAAACACATCCCAGGGAGGCAATAACGCACTGGTGACACCCCTGGCTTTCCAGGTGACAAGATTATTGCAGCATCTGCAGAAGCCCATCTTTGCCCCCGAGGTTCTGCTCTGCTTTGTTTGCATTCCAGCCGCAATGCCAGGGCTGTTTGTAGTGCTTGGAATACATTGGGATGCAAACACACAGTGCAGGTTGCCACCACTGGTGCCCAAGCCTTGCTGTCTGGGTGAACAAAGCTCTGCTTTGGCTCCAAGTCCCCCTGTGCCCACTGTGTGTGTTGGTGAGTGATGAACAGTGTGCAGTGAGGGGAGCTGGCTGGAAATTCAAGGCTTTTCAGTGATCCCCAGCAGTGTCTGGATGAGACCCAAATCTCTGTTAATTGGCCCCAGAAGACCCCCATTCACTGCACCCTCATCAGTTTTCTGAGCCTGAGGGGGGATAAAATCCCTGGATGGTGTGGGGGTGTAGTTTTGTATTCACATAAATATCACAGGTTTGGGTATCAGTGAGCACCTCCTGTACTTACAGAGCCCACCCCGTGCTGACACTCCCCAGTTTGCCCCAGCACAGACAAAAGGATGGGATTTGTACCCAGGCTGGGTTTTCCCTGTGTTTTCCAGGCAGAGTTGGAAATGGGGAGCAGGTGGGAGGAATTGTAACTGGCCCGGGGTATTTTTGACAGCGGGTAATAAAGGATTGCAGTTTGAAGGAGTGAGATTTGGGGCTGCCCTGCTGTTAGCATGATAATGAACTGCCAGCCCCAAGGTGGGCCAGATGACCTGGAAGTCTGCTCTTCCAGGAAGGATATCAATCACTCCTGAGCGACTCAACCCCATCCCTAATTTGCCACAAAGGCTCTGCCAGCAGCTCCAAGGGAGACAGCAGGAAAAGGCTTCCCCCTGGATTTAGCTCTTGCTCCCCAGGAACAGCAGTCAGCCAAAAAAAGGGCATTTTGGGGCTGATGTATGTTGGCACTGAAGGTCTTCTCTTCCTCCTGTGAACAATTTGATTTGGGTCCCTGTGCCACTGCCCTGACACCACCTCTCCTTCCTCCGTCTGGTGCTTGATGAGGTTCTGGTTGGCTTCTCCTGAGGGTTTGAGTCAGCTGGGTCCATCTCTCCCCTATTTATTTGCTTTCTACCAGTTTGTAGCTTATGAAAACTTCACTAACAGAACCAACTCCTCATAAAACAAATGTTGGAGCCAGGGACTGTGCAAACTGCTAACTTTTTATTTCATGGGATAACCCTCTTCCCAAGATGAGGTTCATTCTGGGTTTATTTTAAAATGTGTTTCCCAAAAGAAAACTGTAAATATATTTTAAGGGGTTTTTGGGGGTCAGGAAAACATTTCATTTATCTCAGCATGCTGTGCTTGATTGGTGTTCTTTCCTCCTTTTTAATTTTTAAACATGAGTATCTTTTGAAACAGAGCTTTGTTTCCAAATGAAGTGTCAGAAAGTTTTTCCTTGAAAATATCAAGAAAAATGTGGTTTGATATTCCATTTTTTTCCTGATTTTGCTGCCAAACAACTCAATTAATTTAGTGTGAGTTTGCTATTAGTTTCAGTCAATTGTGATACCATTTTTTTAAAAAGAAAAAATGCTTTCCCTTGAGAGCAGAAGAAGAGGGTATAAAAGGAAGGATGTGGCAGAGCAGGATTTTGAGTGTTGTCCTCTGGCAGCACAGCACAGTTTATGGAAGGTGGAACCTACAGGTGTAAATGTGAAAACTCTCATCTCTAACCAGGAAACAACAGTTTCTCTCAGGCAAATCACTGAGATCTTCCCAAGACCCCAGGAAGTAGCTGGGAATATTCCCACAACAGAAACACTCTTGACATCTGCCATTGAACAGCCTGTTGTGTGAAACGGAGCCACATTCAATGAATTTTGTAGCTGCTTTCTGCTTTATGTTCATTTGCTACATTCTTCTAATTTCAATGCTTTTTCTTTGTGTCCAGTTGGTGCTTCAGTGACTTTGTATCCAAGGAAAGTGGTTTTTCCACGAGGGCTGAGATGGAGAGTTTTGGCAAGGCTGCTGGATGCTTCCAACATTTGTGTTCTCTGCCATATCCCAGAATGACAAACAGCTTTTCCAAAGCCTTGTGGCACCTTCTGTGCCCTGGACAGGGAGTTGAGGATGTGTCCACTTCTGATGCAAGTGTAAAAGGACATTCCAGAACATCCTCTCAGACTTTCAAACTTGAGATTTAGTGAGTTTTCAATTCTCTATTATTTTCTGGTTTGTTCTCTTTGTGCCAAGCTCCTGGCAAATAGAAAATGTGCTTTAAAGGGCAAATAAATCATCCTGATCATGATGATAGGCACAATGAATTACTCAGGCCATGGGAATTGCTCCTGTGGGGAAGCTGGGTGCCATGTTTAGTTTTGGCCAGATCCTCAGTTCATGGCAGGTCCCCTCCAGATTTTGATGCTTTACAACAAGAGATGATCCCTCTGCCCTGGGGCTGGATGGGATGGAGGCAGAGGGTGGGTGTGAGCAGCCCCTTTGCCCACACTGCCCCAGCAGGTCCCCAGTGCAGTTGGATGAGACAGGACCCAAAGGCTGTGGAGAAACCTGGGTGGTGTGGGCAGGAGCTGGTCCCACCAGTGCTTGGCCACTGTTTTCTTCAGGGGCTGGTTGGAGAAGTTTGTCCTTCTAAATGGGTTAGTGACAGACCCAAACAGCAGCTCCATATGTGCCTATGAAAGACACATGAAAACAGCCAGCTGGGGTTTTTCTATTTTTAGTGAGGGCAGAAAGTAAATAAATGAACTAAATAGCAAAGCAGTTGTTGCCTATTCAAGTGACTGAGAACTGTCAGGTGAGGGGGTTGAAAAAAATTTAAAACTCATGTTATTTTTTGGGAAACTGATAACACAAGATTCCCATTTGTTTCTTGTCTTTTGAGCCTGTTCTGCTTCGCTTTTTTTGTTCAACCTGGCTAGAAACCTATTATTTTGTTTAAATGAAAGATGATCCTGATACCTGCCTGAGGAAGCAGTTGCAAAGCAAATCTTTCAGAGAATTGCAACACTGGGGAAGAGTAGCTAAAGCTTGAAATTATTTCTAATCTGATAACCCAAAGTTGTTATTAAGCACCTGCAGGTAAGAGGGAAAGCAGTACATGGCTTTCACTTCAGAAGTGACTCATGACTAGGAATGCTTTTACCATCAAACTTTGCATGTTCCATAATTCCTTCTTTGTGCACAGAAGCCTCATTAAATTGTGGTCAGCTACCTGTCCTGTCAGACTTGTTTGCTTCAGGCTCCTGCCTTGCTTGGACAATTTTGGAAAGTGCTCACCAGGTGACTGGTTTGCTACATCAAGGGCTTTGCTCTGGGCAGGGCTTGATCCCTGCAGTGGGTGGGTGTGAGGGAGAAAGAAGAGCCACAGAGGTGTGACTGGTCTTGTGGAAGCAGAATCAAGTCTGGATAAAAGGCAGCAGAGGATAAATGAAAACACTTGACTTCCCTGCTCCGTGTTTCCAAGGAGCATTTTCCTATAATTGAGTGGAACATTGTTTGCTGAGCACAACCTCTTTCTTCCCCTTGTAAGTGTGTTACCCACTTTAATTAAGAGGGATGAAAATGGGATATTCCATCTTGCAGAGGGGCAGGAAGGGATGCAGCTGAGGCCCCTCTCCTGCCTTCAGCCCTGCACAGCTTGACACAACCAACTGCCATCATCCATATTCACTCTGCAGCATATTATTGGATGAGCAGCAGTTGCATTGACTTAAAATAGCCCAAAGATGGCACTTCATAGAATCATAGGATGATTGAGTTGGAAGGGACTTTAAAACCATGTCATTCCAGTCCCTGCCATGGGCTGGGACGCCTTCCACCAGACCAGGTTGCTCAGTTGCTACAAGGCAGGTTCTCTTAGGCTGCACAAGTCTGGATCAGGTCAAACTCTGGTTCTCAGATGCAGAATGACCTGGCACCCTTTGGTGTGCACTGTCTGGGCTGCAGACTCATTGAGAAAGCAACACAGGGCTGAGCATCAGTTTGTGGCTGTGGGACCACAAGTGGGGATGCTGACACCTGCCTGGTTGGGACAACTAGATGATGAATTAAGGATACAAACTTTAATACTCAGATAAAGAGAACTCTGCCCATCCTGTAGTGGGATGAGCCCCTGAGCAGTGCACCTGCAACAAGGGTTGCCAAAGGGATGTGGAACAAACAGAGAGCAGAGCATGTGTAGGACCCTTTGGTCTTACAGACACTTGCAGTGGTGTGAACTAAAGAGTTAAGGGCCTGTGTTGCTGAGGTTGCTGCTCACAGTGGCTCCTGGGAGGGTTGATGTGTTTGGCACATGCACACCTCCCCTCGGATAGTGCACAAACACACTGAGCTGCTTTGTGTGCCTGGACGTGCACACCATGGATTAAAGTCACCTTTGTGCTGAGGGGGAACATATGGTTTATGTGTTTCAGAGAAGGGAACAGGACATTGGAGCTTGATGTGCACTGCACAGGGGTGAAAACGTTTTAGAGCTCAGTGTCTGGGCTGCTGGTTCTCCAGAGCTCTAAAGAAATAGGGACATGTGTTAAACTGGGTGATTTCAGATGTCATCTGTGCTGTACACCTTTGGTTTTTTTCTTCATGGCATCAGCAGGAAGGATCTTGGGCAGAATCTGGCAGGGAAGGGATCAAACCCCTTGGCTGGGGTTGGCAGGACTTCTCCTTTGAGTCATGCTCATGTTAAACCCTGAAAACTCAAATGCATGCACAGGGATGAATGCTGAGCAGATCCCTTCCCACCCCTGCACCCTGAGATCCCCTTCCCTCTCACAGAATTTCAGGGGACAGGAATCCTACAGGGAAAGGCATGGGATGAGAGGATAGTTGAGGTTTGGGTTTCTGCTCAGTTCCTGTTGTTCTAAGGAGCAGGTTCAGAAACTGGAGTTCAGATTCCTATTGAAATGAATTGAATGATTTTAATTCAACTTCATTCTCAGGATAGGAGCTAATTTGGACTTTATACAACAAGCAGGATGTTTTCACTTAACATTGATGGGTAACAGGTCCAATTCACTGATTTGAGGCTTTAGAAAACTCATCTAGTTGTATAGAAATGCCTAGACTTGGAAAGGAGCTTTTCTGTTGCCTGTTGCCCCATTCTTCCTACTGTGACATTCTTCCTACTGTTTCCACAGGATGTTGCAGAAATCATGGAGAAGATGCAGGTGGGAAAGTTTGACAGGCTACAGGACAGTGTATTCTTGCTGTCCCAGACCCTCTGATGATTGCAGTAAATCTTCAGGACACCAGACACCACTTTTGTCTTTGCTTGTCATTATTTGGCCTTTCAAAGGGAAGAAACACTGAACATGGGCTGTACAAATACTCTGTTTTCCATCTGGAGGGAGGAAGTGATATTTTTTTAAGGCCTGTGATTAGCCTGCAGTAATTCGTTTGTTTGCCTGTTTGCTTATTTTTATCCCCTCTCCAAAGTGAAAACCCACCAAATTTTGTTTTGCTGCAGCCTGAAATGCAACCTTTCCATGCCTTAATAATTGAAGGTTGGCATTATTGCTGCTACAGCCTTTCTCCCAGCATTACATCAGTAATTAATGCTCACTTGTCCAAATGTTAAGGGATTTGAGCTCCAGTCTGAAGGAGAGCTTCTCCATCACCATATGAGAGAGAGCCCACAGTCCCTCCTACTGCAGCCTCCCTTGCTTGGGCTGTTTTGGTGTCCACTCAGATGGAAAGTGAGCATAAGGCAGATTCTCCAGCCTGGTGGGCAGGGCGTGCACTTGGGAGAGAGAATCGCTCAGTTCCAGTCCTTGCTCCAGTGAACCTGACATTGAAATGCTGACAATGAAAGCAGCTTTATTAATATTGCCAGCTCCAAGTGTTCAAGAATCATATGTCAATCTCCTGCATGTTGAGATAGAAGAAATACAGTTGAATCTTTGGCTTCTTTTTATTTCTCTTTTGGGTTGTAGATTTTGAGGGACAAGTTTTCAGACTTTCTATCTTATGATCATGACCAGGGCTAGGCAAAGCTGTGTGTTATGTGCTGTGTGTCTTCCCTCCCCTGCCCTTCACAATAATCCCCTTGGAGGGAGTTTTTCATCCTCATTTTATTTTATCAGCACCTTTGTACCCCTCAGCAGAGGAAACAACCTTTTAGTGAAGGAACTTCCAACTCCAGGGCAAAAGAACCATCTTGTCTTCAAAATCCATCCCACCAAAGGGAATATTCACACCTCCCTGTTACTCTAGTGCTGAATTCAACTCACCAATTTAAAAAGAAATAACCTTGAGATGTCTTTTAGCACTACTCCAGACTGAAATGATTGCTCATCTTCAGTTTGCAGCAGAGCCTGACCAGATTGCTCTGAGTGACCTCGTTTGAGCATCATTGTCAGGTTATTTTTCCTGCTTTCTCTCTATATATCAATATTGAACCAACAACTTGCCATTAAACAAACAGGTCCCTGTCGACCTAGAATTTAAATTTCAGTCTTAACCCATTGCTTGGAAAGATTCGGTGGCACTTCTCAATAAAATAAAATCCTCACTGAAGATGATGAGAAGGTATCAGAACCCACAGGGTTACAGAGAAGCCCAAAACAAAAGACAGAACCATCCTGGGGCAGTTTGAACACTCTGTATTGGATGGTCAAATAACAAAGGCTGGGATCAATTTTAGCTCAGCTCTGCCTGCTGCTCCGGGGTAACCCAAGCCCACATTAACAACACCCACCAGTGGCTGCTCATCTATAATGCATCTTTACTAAGCTGCAGTGAAAGGCACAAGGTGTAATACATGTCAGCAAGGTAAGAGAGGCAGCAGGGGAAGGGTTATCCTCTGCCATCACCTGACCTGACTTGCTCTTGAAGCCTCCCAGGGGTGCTCTGGAGGTTGCAGACACTGGAGTCTGCTCTACCCTGTACTGGTGCGGCCTCACCTTCAATGTTGTGGCAGTTTGGGGAGCTGCAATGTAAGAAAGATATTAAGCTGATAGAGAGAGCTCAAAGGAGGGTAACAAAGGTGGGGAAGGGCCTGGAGGGGCAGCGTGTGAGGGCACTGAGGGCACTTGGTGTGTTCAGCTGCACAAGAGGAGACTGAGGGGAGACCT
>JAOXXN010000230.1:2621305-2653167 GCA_026770055.1 Myrmophylax atrothorax
CTGGAGGTGCCCAAGGCAGGACTGGCCGTGGCACTCAGTGCTCTGGGCTGGGGGACAAGGTGGGCATCAGGCACAAGTGAACTCAATGATCTTGGAGGTCTTTTCCTACTTTAATGATCTGTGATTCTTCATCCAGGGCATTTTCATAATACCAATTTATTTTTAGTGAAAATGTTTGTATCTTTCTCATACAATTATTATTTTTAATTGAACGCTTTCTGACAACAATAAAACTTTTCCTTTCCTTGCATCCTGCTTGGGTTTTAGTGTTTCCCATTTCTGGGAAGGTGAGGTACAATCATGGGCAGGACAGGCAGTCAAACAGTCCCTTAAAATGCCAGACTGATGCTTTTTCTTTAAATTAACACCCCCAACTAAAACCAGCAGCTCAGGAGTGGAAGGCACAGAGAGATTATTGCTGAGAAGAGCAGAACAAGGGGATAAAATGTGTAGCTTTTGAAAAGTCCTTTCTGTAATGACAGAGTTCTCTCTGTTTGCAGATGACAGAATAAATTAAAAATATCCCTGTCAGCTTTAAAGATACTGATTTAGGAAACCAAGGTTGCCTAATGGGCTGGAATATCATCTCCATGTTTTCAGTTTCCTCCATTTTACCCAAATCATTCACTTCAATAATTAAAGGATAATGAGCCGAACAGTTTTCCCCTTTATGACCAACTCTCTCTGGATAGACATTCAAAATAATAATTAAAAAAAAAAAATAAAAAAAAAAAAGAAAGAGGAATCCTGTCTACAGAACATGCCTGCAGATAATGAGAATATCCCTCACTTTCCTCTCCTGGAGTTTCCCAGCTGCCCTCCATCAGTCAGCTGCCATTCCATAGGGATGCTGGTAGGGGACAGTGAAGAGCCCACCCTTGTGCAGGATGATGCATCAAGACCCATGTTCTTCACACAGACAGAGTTTCTCTCCTAGGAAGCAGGTTTTTACCCATTCACATGGAGAACCTCATTGATAGATGCAAAGAAAAATGGGCTAATCCTAATTACAGCACATCTTAAACTTTTCCTGAGAATTCCCTGACACCATCACCTCTTGGACCCATTTCCTTGCCCAGCCTGTGATGAGGAAGAGAGAAAGACAGGGCTGGCCTTAGCCAAGAAGTGCTGCAGGAAGGGGATTTTTCATCAAATCTGCCTTTTTTTTGCATTTTTAAAAATCCAGTGGGGAACCAGTAGCAACACCAACCAGTTCAAGAAGGAAAACATCCCTAAGTCTTGATATTCAGATGCACATGGGTGGATTCACACCACTCAGATGTAGATATTTCCGTGGGAACATGGTTGTCACCTTCACTCCCTGTCCCCAGCAGGAACACATAGATGTCCCCAGCGTGTAACTCAGTTTTCCAGTGACTTCCAGCCTTGCCCAAGCAGGAGCTCCCCTGGCCCATGACCAGCACTCAGCTCTCTCCTACAAGGAGCCTGAGCCCCTTCAAACATCTCATTGACCAGGGCTGGGATCAGGATCAGGATTTTAAAAGTGGCTTGTGTAGCAAAAGTGTTAAACAAGCAGGACCAGCACTTGACATTTTTAAGGGGGTAAAATTTCTTTCAGTTTTTCTCCTAAAAAACACCCGATGCCCATCCCCTTCCCCCATCACAGTTTGCTGCCTCTGACCACCAAGGGCATAAATAAATCAGTTATGAGTTTTTCCAAGCAGTAATTTATTTTTTTTTTTTTAAATACAAAAAAGAGAAACACAGCAGTATCTGGGAGCTTTCCATGCTGGAGTTTGGGAGCTTTTCACAACCATAAAATATTTATTTAAGTTTTTTTTTCCATTAGGTCTTAATTCTCAATATTTTATAAGAAGTTAAATTATCCAGGAGAACTGAGTTTTTAATTTTTTGGGGGGGAAAAAATCTCAGAAGGCATTTGCTTAATTAGAAAATGACCATAAAGCGCAGAGTGCAGAGAACATTTGTGTTGGAGAGAACTCAGCACAGAAGGAAACAAGCACAAACTTAAAAATTCAGAACTGTTTATTTTTCCTTCTAAGAGGATCAGCTTTAAGAACTGAACTGATTGAGGTTCATTTGCTCTCCTTTATCTTTTGCCCCCAAAGCAAAGCAGTGCTTTTTACTCTTTCCTTTCGATGCCACTTCCTTCTCTGGGCCCCTTTGCTGGACTGAGCCCCTCTCAGCTCCTCATCCCCCCACACTTCCCTGCCTTGTACCCTGCACACTCAGCCCAGGGCAAATAAAAATTTGAGGACCCAAATTCAGGCTAAAATCCCAGGACTCTCTACTTAGACCTTGCTGCCCCCCAAATACCCTTTTTTTGTAATGTAAAAGCTCAGAAGGGCTTCTGTCTGTGCTAGAGCATCCAGGTTCCTACCCCAGGTGCCCTGGGGAACTTGGGTTCTCTTGGCTCAGGCAGGAGAGAGAGGATGGAGGGGCGGAGAAAGGGGACATGTTCCATCAGAGTGAAGCCACCATAAAACAGGTAAAAGACCAATTCCAGGTGTTTTGTAATATGCCAAATCAGTTTGGCTGGCACACACTGTGGTCTGCCTTGGCAGGAGTGCAAGTTACGGGCAAACAACAGGCAGAAATTTCCACCCTGGGAAAAGGGAAGGAGTGAGAAACAGCCACAAGCTGGCCCTGCCCAGAGGACACCAGTGAATGGTGACACAGGTGGAAGCAGGTAGCCCTTGGGCACCCATCTCTGTAGTCCTTGATGGGAACACACAGAGTTCTGGTTTTCTCCAGACTGAACTCTGGCAGGGAAACCCAACTTTGGCATGTTTCAGAGCTTGTCTGAGCACAGAAAAATTTCTCCCATGACCCACTTCTGTGCCAGGACTCGTCAGTCTTTCTGCTAACACATCCAAGGCATCCCAGTGCCATGGGATGTCCCCTAACTGTCCCCACAGAGGCAGGTTTTGCCTCCCTGTTGCCCATGCAGAGGTTGGAGAGCTGCAGCCCAGGGAGCAGCACTGGGCACACTCAGTTAATGGTGATGAACACTCTGATAACACAGCGTGCTGGGGCTGGAATTTGCCATGACCTTCCTCATTAATTACAGGCAGTTAAAGGTTATTAATGATGAACTCACTTGCTGACATTGAACTGTTTTACTGTCCAAGAGGCAAAGGGTTGGATGCAAAGAGCTGGAGGTTTGTCCTTCCCTTTGATGAACCAGTCACCCACTCTCAACGCCATCTCCATCCCACCCCTGCCTTGGCCCCCAAATGGGAAAAGAATTTGCATTATTCCTCTGAAAGCATTAATTGAGAGGAGAACAAATGGACTCCCAGGCAATTTGAAGATGCCTCATTACTGACTGAGGGCTTGTTTTGAATCAACGTCCGTCAAAACAACAATTGCGCGGCCCTGGCCCAGCACCAAAACTGTACTGGGAGGGCTGGTGGGAGAGACGGGGGTTTTGTTCTGCAGGAGCCAGTTGTGCACCTTTAATGATGACCATTGCAGCCAGCTCCTGGCTGATTTCTGCACAGCCCAGTGCATCCTTCCCCCCATTAAGCCCTTGCCCAGCAGCAGGATGAACCCCTCGGGCTGGGACACGGAGGCCCCTGCCACGCAGAGGGGCTCCAGACAATGTCACACTTCTCTGCCTGGAGACCACCCGCAGCAGGAGGTGCCACTTGCAATTAGGACATGTTTGTTTTCTGCTCTGCCTGACTTTGTCCCAGCTGGAGGAGAACTCCAGCCTGGGCTGGGGTGAGATGTGAGCACTTTGCAGAGAGATTAAAGGGATGAAGTGCCTTCTGCTCCTCTGTGCAGGAGGGCAGAGTTGTTTGGGGTACAGGGAGAGTGCACATGTTTTCAGCTGGGCTGTGCATCATCTCCTGTGGCTTTTTTATTTTGCTCTTTCCCATTGCTTCTCTCCTTTCCTTTTGGCCAAAATTCAGTCACCCCTCAATTTGTTGGATGAGATGACCTCATCTATCTTTAGGCATGTCAGATGTCTAAGCAAGGTACACATGTCAATGCGGGGACAAGGGAGCCTAAGGCATGGCTAAGGGTGTTCCTGCCTTTCTTTGTTACCCATATGGACATCAACCCATTGACTTTCCTTCCCCAGCCCCTAACTCACTACCTTAAATTACTGTGTTATCCTAAGCTGGATAGTAGTTCTTGACTGGGTGAGAGGGATGTAAGGGAAGGAAAGAGGAGGGGGCTTTTCCCCAGGAGAATCCAAGTCTGTTTGGACCCACAGATTTTGCTTTCAGCCCACCTGTGCTTTCTGAGTATAAGGTCTAAGGGTGCTGTTTGTGGGGCCAGCAGATTTCTCCCTTGATGCTGGACCAGCTCTGTGGGATGACCACTGAACTCACAAGGAGCTTAGGGATATTCTTGTTAGGAGTTAGGGCAATCTTTTCAACAATTTGCTTTGTGTTTGTTCTTTGTAACTGATGTTGAAACACCAGTGTGTGAGAGCAAAGGAGCTGTGCTGGGCCTGCTTTGGGATGAAGGCTTGGATAGCCTGGGCTGTACATGTGCAGCTCATCACCCCACAGTTCTCCTACAAGTGCCCAGCTGATACAAATTGGTCCTCAAACAGTGGAGTAGTAACTGTTTTCTCTAAACATTTACAACCAACAAAATGTGCCTGTGTACGTTCAGCAGAGGGCCAAAGAGAAAAACAGCAGCTGCTCCCCACATTCCTGCTGGAGCTTGTGTATATTCCAGTGCTTTTTAAAGCATCTATTTACATTTGCATTCTGGATCCCCTTTTGCTTCCTGAGGAAACTCGGCCAAATCCAGTCCTGCTGCAAAGAGGGTGCATTGCCCTGACAGGGGCACAGCCACACTCCCCCTGCACCAGGCAGAGGGATGACCTGATGTCTTTTTTCAGGGCACACATGTGGGCCTCCTGCTTTGCTTGTCCTTAGTGGGGACAGGCCCTGGCGTTTAGCTGGAGCATCCAGGTCATGGTCCATGCTGGAGGACTGGTATCTTGTGGCCACTCGTGGCTCATACCACCCCTTGGGGCTTCCCCATCTCTTGCCCCAGCACTCAGGGGTGCTGCTGAGGGAATGCTGCTCTGCACATCATGTAAGTGACAAAGCTCAGGGCTGAGAGTCATGGGAAACCTTGGACCTTCCAGCCTCACCTGCAAGCAAGCATGGCAGCACTGCATCTCCTCTGCTTTCAAACTGCAGCATTGCCACTCATAGGAAGATCAGAGTCTTTTATAGCTGGATAAATTGTGTTGGCTTTCGTATGAACCCACCATGAAGGGATGCAGGAGACAGTCTGACTTTCTGCTCAGCAGGAGACACAGCTCAGCTCTTACTGGCTCCTTCTGGGAAGTAATGAAGCAGCTACTGAAGGCTGTGAGGAGAGAAAGTGCCATTCAGCCCATGTTGGGCTCTGGAGAACTGTATTTTTATCAGACAGTGTGTGATAATTTCAGCCTTTCCCTGCTTAATGATGTCTCAGAGCAGCATCTCCATCTCATTCCCTACTAACCATTCATTCAGATCAGGTCTTATTGCCCAGAGAAGCAATTCTGCCAAGAGGGGGGAAAGGCAGCAGGTGTGAGTGTCCTCCTGGGATAACATTCACCTTGGGAAGGCTGCACACAGCTGGGATGAGTGTCCCTGCTCCCCCCTGGGACATTGCCAGGTGAGGTGCCCCCAAGCCATCTCACTCCTCCCAGCATCAGGTGGACCCTGTATGAAAATTGCCCATGTCTGTTCTTAATGGGGAGGCAGTGTAGAAACATCCCTCTCTGGGGAAGTGCTGTTGGATGGGCCAGTCTGTGCTCTGCTGAAATGTGGGGACCAAACTGCTGTCAGAGCATCACCCCCAGAGCAGCAGCACCCCCCAGCCATGCCCCAGGGGGCACAGCCCTCACTGAGGAGGGACACAGCACCGAGGGACAGACCAACATGTTTACTCTTAGTGGGATTTGATGGGAAATTCCCTAGAGTTCTGACCTGAGTTGCTGTGTCATGTCAAGGATTAAATTCCTTCTGAAAGGCAAACCTGAAGCTCATGGTTGTAGATAACAAGGAGACATGGATGCTGTCTTCGAGGTGAACACTTTGGTCTTTACAAAATATGAAATATGTGAGGCTGTTGAGGCTGGTTTAGGAACATCAGAGCTTTCTGGTTTCTGCTAACAGTGTCTTGAACCTGCAGGTAACTGAGGTACCTGGTCAGAGGAAGAGGAAAACGGCACTCTGGAACTATGTCTGATGTCTCTCCTTCCCTTCCAGCTCTTTTCCCTGCCTTTTCATAGATTGCCAAAGCAAAGGGAATAGTTTTACATTTCTGGTTCATTCCAGATGGTTTTTTTCTTTGGATGGGAAGACAAAAAACTCTTTGCATATAGCAAGACACTTAATGATCTTACAAAATGCTGCAGGGGGATGTATTTAAGGCCAAAACCATCCAGGGAGTATTTTCAGAGCATTGCCCTAGGACCAGAAGGATGCAATGTGATAAAATATCCTACAACTCCTTCTGCAGGGCATGACCCCATAAACCCAGCTGCTGTGCTGGTACAACACAGGGACCTGCTCCTCTCCCCCAAGCTGCCTCCCATTCACTTTCATTATCTGGTGCACCACAGCAGGTATCTTGCATGGTTGGTCACCTTTAATGGCTCCTCAACAGGAGAGATTTAATTAAATTAGCAGGTTCAAAAACAAACATGGAAATGAAGAGAAAACAAGCCTGGCGTGTTAAACATAAGAAACTTCATCACTTAACAGTGACTTTAACAAATGACATTCATTACTAATTTTCCAAATGACCAAGTCTGATATGTGATGGAGATGTAGGGAATTCCAGTAATTCTCTTTTAATCATTTCACTTTGCATGATGGAAGATGGGAGCCGCTCACCAGTAACGGTGCTGGGCCCAAGAGGGGAGGCAATTCCTCATGGAAGATGAGCACAGGTTTTGTCTTGGCGCAGCATCAGTGTGACCAGAGACTGAGACAGAAGCAGAGCAAGTGCAGAGGTGTTTTAATCAGAGAGCAGGTTTTAATTCCCAGGCTCTGATGAGCTGGTTGATCAGCTTTTCTTCCATGTGGCAGCACCTCCAGAGAGAACATAAATAATTGTGTTGCGTAAACCACAGCGATTTCATAGCAGTTAACAGCAAGAGGCCATAAAAGCTACGTTGTTTTTGCTTTAGCCCCCCTTGAAGATCCATCCTTTCTGTGCCTACGTGAATCTCTGATGAATTCCTAAAAGCCATGAGTTTATTTATATTTCTGTGCTGCTCGTTCCTGTTTGCCAGTGTTAACTGCCACCATCTGGTTTCACCTCTGTGAGTTGTGCTGTGCATCCCATATTGGACTCTGCTTTCATTCCCAGATTTCATAAATACACCTTACAAAAAAGGGAGATGGGAACTGATGCTGACTCCAGTGTCTCACTCCCTCAGTGTTTGATGCGCAGGAGCTTTGCACTCCTATATTTGCTTTATTTTCTTCTTGCTCACCTTTCAGAGCTGCTGTTTTTCCCTCTGCAGGGTTTGTGGCTGATGCAGCGGCTGCAGAGGTGTTTGCTTTTGTAGGCAGATGTGCTCTGGGAGAACGTGTGTGTGCTCTTGAGGGATGTGACAGGACACACTGTACCACAGCCCCAGTGCAGAAGAGCTGCTGGTTTTGTCCATTTTTTTCTTGTTATTGCTGCAGAGGTTGGACAACACCTGCCCCACACAACACTGGACCAGCTCAAGGTTGGAGATGGCCCTTGCAGTCCAGTGGTCCTCATTTCTGCCCCACAGCACTGAGCCCACTGCTCAGGCAGGGAGGATTTTTAGGCACTGCTAATGAGTATAAATTTGCATCTGTACTGCCTGTGTAGATCTTGTCCTCCTAAATCCTAAACCTCTAAAAAAAAGGCAACCTCAGCGCCAAAGAGCTTGCAGTAATACCTGACAGTGCCTTCCCACAGTGGTTACAAACAATTAACCCTGCAACAGGCATAAATTAGGGCACGGTGCATCCCAGCCCAGGGACAGCCTGGCTTGCCTTGGGAGGACAGACACATCTATGCCCCCTGCTGTGGTCCCTCCCTGTGGTCCATGCAGTTATCTCTGCTCTGCATCAGGTGAACTGAGGCACTGCCATGGCAAACCCAGACCACACAACACCGGTCCGTGGGGCTTGGGGTATCCCCAGGTAACAACCCCCAGTTGTTTTAAAATGAAAGGAACACAGTCAGGCTGTCTGGGTCTCCAAAGGAGAGGCCTCCCTGCGTACCAGAGCTGACAGGAGGCAGGGGCATGGGCACTTTCTGTTCTTTGTCAGGACTCCAGGACATCCAGGCAAACCCAGAAGCTCCCAAAATGTTCTGGGTTCCCATGGATGGGACAATGGGCTCTGGGCTACCTTATGTTTGCTAGGAAGACACTGTGATGACCCCTCTAAACAAGAGCAAGCAGGAGCCAGTGCCTTCCTCCTCCAGCTGCTGTTAGTGCTGTCCTCAGCTCCAGGAAATTCTGTGCCACTGGGGAACTACATTTCTGGAAAGCCCAGCTCAGCCTCCAGGATCACTCACAACTGGGGCAGTTGCTGCTCAAAGCCTCAGTTTGATTTAGTTTAGGTTTCAGAGGCAAAACATAAACATTCCCAGTGAAGACACTTCTTCCAAGGGGCTCAGCCAGGTGGGGTTTCCTTCTCCATGTTTATGGAAAAGCATTTTGTTTGGATAGAAAAGCAAATTATGAAATCCTCACATTCCTCCCCAGCACATCTCAGCCAGCTCGCCAGCCCCTGGGATGGAGATTTAGCACAAACTCAAGGGAAAACTGCATTAATACTCCCTTATTAAACCCCTGGCAGTGTGTTTGTGGGACAGAGGAACCACAGGCTGCCTCAGGAGCTGGGAGAGGGTGGGAGGCACCACTGGTCATGCAGACTGCAAGCCGAGACCCATTACAGAAGAAAATGCCTCTCCTAAGGACTCTCCTAGCCTGTGACTCAATCCCACAGCCTACCTACAGCCCAGGAAGTTTAGAAAAGGTGGTATTGTCTGTACTGTGACTTTGAGAACTATGAAATAAGACAGAGTTTGAATTTTTGCCCTTCGGGGCAGATTGAAAATTCACCTCAGTGAGAACACCAACAGAGAGATTTACACCCATGCAGTACCACTCAAAATAGGCATTAAGTGGGAATTAATTGGTATCTATACCTCTGAACAGGGTGAATTTCCCCTGAGTCTGAATCAGTTCTGCCTGAGCCTTTCATGGAGTTATTATTTCTTTCATTAAAGGAGGAGAAAAAGGAATGAAAATCTCCACTAAGAACAGCTGGCTAATTTTTGCTCTTTCTTTATAACAAACTCAAGCCAGGATCTGGTTGCTGGCAAGCACAGCCCCAACATCTGCAGGACAAGAGGCCTCTGGCCTCCCCTGTTCACTGGAATTTTCCAGCTGATGTGGAATATTTCCCCAGTGAATGATGGTGTCTGTCAAGATAGGGATGGAGTGCCCAGGTGGTCATTTTTGGGGGGTACATAACTGGGTATCACAGGGCAAGTGACTGAAGGAACCCCAACCTCATGAAGAGGTGGACTCCACAACCATGCTCTGAGGGGTCAGGTTTTCTTTCTGCTTTGAGGAACAAGAGCCTCCTAATCTTATGTTGATCTTGTCTAGTGTCATCCCTGATTTGGGTGATCAGTGTAAGGGAGGGGTCTAATGTCACTCCCATGCCACCAGTAACCTCCAAAGATCCACCATCAGTTTCATAAACACGGATACCACGGTCTCCTCAGCAGTGAATTTCCAAGAGCTTTACACAGCAGGTCAATAAAACTGTTTATCCCCAAGCACACTTTGTTTTGAAAACAAGGCCCAGTGATGTGAAATTCCTTCCCCAGCTCAGTCATTCAGCAGCACCATCACCCTCCTAAGGGACAGCCTTGGCCCTGCTGGAAGGGCTGGTCCTTCACTTTCTGTACCTTTGGGATTTGACTCCAGATGCTCCCAAAGGCCTTCTATGGCTGATCAATGGCTTCAGCATGACATAGAACAGTGGGACACACCCAGGGAACCTGCAGAGCAGTGGCTGCATTTCCAGTAGTACTCACAGGGCTGGCACTGGGAGTGAGGGGTGAAAGCATCAGTACTGACCTCACCTCTAATTCTGGTCAAGCTGAAATCCCCACACAGAGGCACAGGAAGGCCCCAGATGAGCGACACCAGTCTGAGAGACTCACCGGAGCAGTGATCTGGCAACTCTCACCTCCGAGCCCCCAAGCCCCCTCCATCCTCCTCAAAGTTCAACCACAAAGCAAAGGGAGCCAGTTCCCACCCAGTGACACTCTGGGCATCCAGGGGAGGGAGGCAGTGCAGGGGTTAAGGCTCTTGGCAGCATTTCAGTGGTACGGAGCAATAAAATATTTTATGACATTTTTACAATATTGTGCAATGGGATTTTGAGACCTCAAAAGAAAACACTGTGTTAAAATAAGACGCAGCTGAGTGGAGCGAGCCCAGCAGGTACGAGTTTATCTCTTTTCCTCCTCTCTCTTCCCTTCTCCCACTGCCCTCAGTGCAGGCAGGGGCACTTGCTCCTCATGCCATGGGCCAGCCCAGCTTCCCTGGTGCTTCCCAGCACATCTGTGCTGGGTTTATGTGCGTGTCACATACTTGCACAGTGAGCACATGTTACATGTTGCTACAAACAGCCCCAATAAACATCGAAGCCAAGTGTGCCTAAATATTACAACATATTAAACACCCTTTAGCCTGATCCATAACCTTGTAATTGGTGTAAAAATAACATCTCATCCCAAAATGGAATTCCATGGTTACCACTGTCCTTCAGGGTGTCTCTGAGTCAGAAATCACTGAGGCTGTGTCGATATCCTGGGGAAGAGCTGCTGTCCCAGGGACAGGACACTGGGCTGGCTCAGCCTGGTCAGGACCAAGGGCATTTAGATTATGTTCTGTTACCACTCCAGAAATGAGGCTCCCCTTTGAATGCACTAGATAGGTAGAAAATTTGTCTGCCAAGGTAAATTTGACCAGGACTGTTCCAGACGCTCAGGGATCAAGGAACGCTACTTAAACCATGCAGGAGCTTTAACACTAATCCCCAAAGTTGGGTGGTGGAAGAGGAGTCTTCAGCTTCCCCAAGATCTTCCTCCCCCATTTCAGCCTTCTGGTAACAACATGGGACAGGAATGTACTTTTATAGCCGAGGCAGAGAGGAGGTTCTTCTGTAATCACTTTATTCCAGGAACTGACGCTCTGAGAAAAATCCCAAATATCACAAGGCTTGGCATAAAATCGTACAAATTGGCAACACTACATTGGGAGTGAGGCAGGCTAAGAAAAGCCTAATCCAATCTTATGCTTTGGAGTCCCGGCATCGTGGCAGCAGATTGCCTGGGGTGGTTGGGAAAGAAAGGCTTGGCCCAGCATGGGATGTGTCCAGGCTCTCAGCAGAGCAGAGGGGGCTCCACAGAAGAAGCCCCAGCGTTTGAACTTCTGCAGGCAGAGACATCCAACGTCACGGCTGATTTGGTTGATCAAACAGAGCAAATCCCCCGCTCTGATCCTGCTGATGGCTCTAAATTGCTTTAACCATTGTGAAATGAGCCACACAATACATTTTCAATGTAAGCAATTTTCTTTTTGCTCTTGAGCAGCAATTTGGCCTGACTTCAGTAGGAGGTTCAGCTCCCTTGGAAGGTGCTGCTGAGAAACTGGTGTGTGTGAAGTCTCACCTGAACTGCTTTTACTCCTTTGTTTCCTCCTGTTGATTACTAATATGTTTTTTATTACAGAGCTCCAGCCATGCCCAGAGCTTCTCTGCTGTGGATGCCCTACATGCTCACACGAAGGCATCTTTGTTTAGGAGTGTGTAATTAAGCCTCATTAGGCAAGAAGCGAGAAGGGTGACCTGCATAGGGTCAGCTGCCACGTTGGGACTGGTCATGAGCTGTCTGACTCCCTTAAAAGCATCTGGCTCTTTCCAAAAGAGGCTCCACCTTGGCTGCCCATGGGAAATGCGTTGGGAGGAGTCGTTACCCAGCCAATAAATCCTGGTTTTATCAGCTCCTGCCTCTCTTCAGCAGCACTTCTCAGTGCCAAAGCAACTCCATGGGTCAAATCAACTCCATGCATTAAAGCAACAAGAGAAGTTGTACATTGAAGTGCATTAAAACACCAGCACATTTGCTGCTCTGATACTCTGAGAGTTTTCCTCACCCTTTCAAGTTTTGAGGGTCCCCTGTGCCATGAAGACTTCACATTTTTTTTTTGCAGTAATTTTGAAAGTGGGTCAAACCTGATAAAAATTTCAATATTAAAAGTTTGAGCAAAACTAACATGTGGCCCCATTTGTCAGTCACAACAAACCTCTTGCTGCTGAGAAAGGTATTATTTGAAAGCCCCACATTTTCTCAGAGTGCTTATTTTCCAGCCAAATGATTCCAAATTCAAATGTTTCATGTGATGTCAAAAAAAAAAAAAATCCTTGCCATACCTTGGTGTATCTGCCTTAAAATGCTAAATTTCTCTCTGCTTTGCAAGTCAAATTTGAAGCAAGTATCTCCAGTTAGGAGTAGATTCCCTGGCAGGTGATAAAGAGATTTTTTTACATTACAAACTTGCTCCTTGAATCTGTGTGCACAATCCTGTGGGAATGTTCTGCTGGAAAACACCATCCTGCCTGGCAGAGGTGGTTCCCAAAGTGACACCTCAGGCTGTGACTCCTCACAAGCCAAAGAAGGACTTCCCTGGGGAGCTGCTGTTGGATAGATGTTGTTTTACTGAGGAACCTGGGCATTATCCTGCTCACACATATAAATCCTGGGTATTTGTGGGTGTCATGGGTGGCCTGGTGAGTAAAGTATCTCAGTGTTCATCTACCCCTATCATGGTCTGCCTCTCACCTTGGGATTTTGCCTTTGGGATATTTTGGGATAGGGTTTTTTTGGTGAAACTCTTCCAAAGCAGGAAAGGCTTCTGGAGTCCTGAAGAGCTTTGGATGGAACGCAGGAGCTCTGCAAAGGGACAGGCTGTGTGCTGAGGCTCAGCTGCACCAGGGACAATGCTAGATGGTGACAGAAGGTGACAAATGTCCCCGCCATGAAGGACGCTCTTCCTTGAGCTGCTTCTCAGCTGTCTGCAAAGCCCTGTCAAGTCACAAGCCTCAACACACTAAAAATCGTAAAGGAAACAAGAAAAACCTTTGGCTCAGAGGAAAGAAAAGCTTTTTACAGGTGATGGCAGGAGAGAAAGTTGTGTCCCCCTCTGTAGCAGCTGTGACTCCACCACTGCCCATGTCACACTCACAATGAGTGATCTCCACAACTCCTTTCAGCTCTTGTAATCCCAGTGAATGCACAACCCTTCCCATCTGCCTGTGGATTTATCAAGTCCCCCTCCAGCACCTCACAAAATGCCACCATCACCCCTCAGTGGTTTTTCTCACTCCAGGCCCTCTTAACACATGAAGCTTTTGGTGCCCCATTTTGGGCTCCCAAAGCACCTGCAGCTCACCTTGAACACTTCACTCAGGGATCCTTGCAAAGCATCTGCTGGTGGCAGCACCTCTCCCAGGAGAGCTGGGAATGTGCCTGGACACCCCTCTGGGCTCCCTGGTTCCCGGGCCAGCTGCTATCAATGGCATCAGAACTTGGATTACATCGATCCTGGTGACATTGCCCAACTGAAACCCAGCTCCCTGAGGGAGGCTCAGCTTAATTGACTGTGGTTATTAATATTGTATTATTGGCAGCCAGATGGTCCAGAGACAGGCAGTTTTCATACATTTTACTGATGTCCTTCAGTGGAAAATTATTTCCACTTATCTTTCATCCTCATATACTTCAGGTGGAATGAAGTGTTAACAGCAGCACCCTCCACCACAAGCAAAGTCACCCCAAGGAAGTGCCTGACTGGAGAGCAGACATGAAGTGGTGTCTGTGCTGGTTTCAATTCAAACAGCTCCAAGGAACGTGTAAGGGGTAGGAGGAGGTGATGGGTCCTTCCTGCCAGGCCTAGAAAACCTTTGGAGTGGCACTGCTGGAAAGGTTCTCCTCTTTGTTCTTTTTATTTCACTGTTGCTGACTTTTTCAATGACACTCAACGAGCTGGCAGTGGTGGATGCTGGAAACACAAAGCCCCCCAGAAGCATCACCAAAAACTTTCCAGATAAAGCCTCCACACACAGACAGGTGGGATCTACACAAGTCCTTGGGAGCATCAAAGCCTAAAATTCATATGTGGATAAATAGAGATCAGGAATGAGGGGAGGAGCATCTTTAACACCATAATCCTGGGTAGAAAAGAGAGAAGTGCTTCAGGGACGTCTTTAACCAAGAGGTTTTCTGGTTCCCAGGGGAGATTCAGTCCTAGGAATAGCCAGATGGGCACCTCTTGGTAGGTCATTTCACTTGATCCCAGTTCCAGCAGTACCCATTAGCTCCTTGTACTCTTGAGATGTAAATGATGGTTGAGATTAACAGAAGGAAGACCCCAGGCTTTACATTGCCAGAGAAAATTGCCCTGCATAGCTCTGTGTGCCCCGTGGTGTGCAGGGCTGCCCTATCTGAGGTCCCCAGAGCAGATCCCAGCCCTGGCTGAGACCAACTCACCCCAGGGCCCTTGGCATGTCCCATGATACCCCAGCACCACCCTTACCTCATACACTTGCTGTGTCACAAGGTCTGCCAGGGCCTGTCCTGCAGGAAAGCATCTCTCCAAGGCATGGTGGTGACAGGGTGATCCCATGACAAGCTGACACCTCCCTCAGAGTGTCACCAGCATGTCATTTCTGTCATTAACTCCCCTCCTAATGAGCATTGCTGCTGACAGCTCCAGCGTGACCTCAGGGAAGGTTTGAGGGTGGGCTGGAGGCTCAATGGGTGTGGATGGGGTGTCAGGAGAAAGTGCTGGTGGTACCAAGAGCTGTGGGGAATGAGCTGCACTCAGACCCAGGATATTACATAAACACAACTACTCTGCTATTCCTGTGCAAATTACAGCTCCAGCCCAGCCTCTCTTTTCTCCTTGCAGTGGGAAGGGTGGAATTTGGGGTATTTGCTGGGCTTTTACCCATCCATGTGCCCAGACAGCCTCCCTGCTGGACAGCCCTTTAGTCCTGTGAGCCCTTGGGGCACAGCATGTACCCATCCTGCCCCTCCAGCCAGAGCATCCATCCTCCCCCACTGCCCTCCTCCCCTCCCCAAAACACAGATAAGAGTCAAGGCAGGACCATGGCGGGATCCTGCCAGCCAAACATCTCCTGATGGACAGGCCACCAAAGCACAGTGAGGAAGCTTATGAACAGTCATCAGCTCTCTAAGAAAAAGCTCTCTATCAGGACACTGATAAACTGTATGGCACACTGTGGATTCTGCTCAGCATTGCTGGGGTTTGTGGAACCCTAGGGAAACTGTGGGGAAAACAGCTCCCCAGACAGAAACAGGCTTTTTTAGGAGCAAATCACTCTCTGCAGGCACTAAAGGAAGGCCAGGTCAATAAATACCTGCTTAGGAGTCTCAGTTAATTGCTTAAAACAAGGTGAGCTGAATCCTCTCTAAGTGATAGTGCTCAGACATCACAATGTTTTCAGGGCATTTTGTGATTTGTTATGGAGACTTTCATTCCATGGCTAGCAAGGTGATTTGGCTGAGCTCCTTGGAAGTGTAACATCTCCTCCACAGCTGTTCTTGCTCAGCCCATCCTGTACCAGTCCCCACAGTGAGTCCAGTTTATATGGGCACCGGATCCAACTACCCCCTGCCCTTGCACAGGGGGACACGAGGCACAAAATTGTGTCAGCAGCATAACTCTCATCCTGGCACAAACACTTTGGTGCTTGGCCATGATATTTCACCATCTTTCCCAAGCATCAAACAGCTCCTCCTTCAAGTATTTGCTTCTGGGATAAAGTTCCCCCTCCTCCCAAGAACATCTGATGAAGAGAGCTAGTCAAAAGCACATTGCTGTGGAGGAAACCAGTCCCAGGATGGGCTGGAATGCTGGTACACCCAGTCCTGCCTGGGAGCCTCACTCACATCATGCCAGGTGGTGCTCCTCCCATGCCTGGACCAGCAGAGCTGCAGCCAGGACCTGCTCCAGGATGAAGCAGCTGTGCCCTGGTGTTGTTTATTTTTCTGCTGATGCACCAATAAGGGCTCACCTGATGCCCACACTGCCAGGACCAGCATGTGCTCCCCAGGTCAGCCACTCACTGGGAACATCTCCAGCAAAATAGCAAACAGATGTCATCCAAGATCATTCATAAATATTTCAGAGCAGCCTGTGAACCATCTGATGAAAGACAGAGACCTCAGCACTGACTCTGAGCTTATTACTGAAGGCAGACAAATGCTTCTAATTGGGTCGGTGGCAGCGACAATATTATTGACAGCAACAGAGGGAACAACCCAATGCAGTTTATTTGCTTTGCTGTGGATACCCATGGTAATAAAATGTAAATTGAGGGTGATGGATAAGACTTGGTGGAGAGGTTCTGCTCCATCTTATTAGATCACCACAGAAACCCAAGGAAAGAGAGATATGTGAGGGGATGGGGGGAAGCCATGGAGGGGGGCACTGCTCCAAGGTGCAAAGGGAGCCACTTGGCATGAAGGCATTTGGTGTTTTCAGCCAGCTGAACCCAAACAGGAGCCATGCAATGAGGAGGGTGGATGGATATCTTCCAGGAATCCAACCCATTTGCTGTCAGACTGAACTGTAATCCAGAAAGCCTCCCATGCCACATGTGGACGTTGTAAACAGGGTATTTCCCAAAGGCTTCCTGCAAAAATCCCATTTTCTCAATTCTCTCCCAGTGACAGAGATCTCAGCAAATGGGAGATATGAACTGAAGAGGGAGAGTGAAGGACTCAGAGATAGTTCTATTCCTGGACTGCTGTGTATTTCCCACACACCACTCATTTCTCAGAGGCTGCAGTGCTGTCCCCATGTCATCAAGGATGACTTCACACTTGATTTTTTTGCTGTTTCCAGAGCATTTTGAGGTCTTTGCTCAAAAGGAGCTTTTATTAAGTTCCTGCCTAGGACTAATAAACACAGTTTAAGAAAAGTAGTTTGGGAACACGACAGCAGCTTGGTTCCATGTGCTTTTGGGCACATAATCATGTGTGTGTCTGTGTCTGTGTCTGTGTCTGTGTGTGTACGAGTGCGTGTAGCTCACAAATTCCCTTGAGATCCCACTCATTTTGGAAGCAAAAAACTCCTATATGAGCATAAGTCCTGAAATGGCAATATTTTATATGCAAGTATTAATCCCCTCTTTAAGCAGCCCGTTTATTAAAGCTCGGCAAGTTTCAATTTTTGAAGGCAGTTTCTCGAGATGTCATTATCCTCCTGCTGCAGCAGATTAGTGGATTGCTAGGAGGATGCAATTTGAGCTCAATTAATTCTGCTTCAAGTCCCAATTCAGTGTTGCTAAATAGCTCTCAAAACCTCTCATCAGGCTCTCCGGGACTCCACTGCCTCAGGAATGCTGCCTTGGGAGTGGGTTTGTGCTCGGGGAGCTCTGCCTGGCTCTGCCCCACACCAGGCACTGGTTCTGTTTGCACCATCACTCTCTATTTTCTACAGGATTCCTGCAGATTTTTTGCCCACTTACTCAACCTTTTGTCCAGGGAGCAAATGCTGAGCTGGCCTTGCAAAATGCCAAGCCCAGCATTCAATTTGTCTTCTTGGGTTTTTGTATCACTTCTCTTGAATCAGTTAAAGCATTGGTGCAATCATTTCCATGTCTGCTTGGATACAGCGAGGAGAGGGAATGGCAGAGCAAAGCAGATAAAGTATAAAGCAGTGAAATAAAAATAGACACCTCACAAGCAGGGTTGGGTTTGTTGTTTTTTATTCCCTGAGTAAGACTTGCTTTGACTGACATAAGTAGGATTAAACCAGAGCCTTGACTTAACCTGCCTAGCCCAGAGCCTCTGAGTTCTCACTCTTGTGGTTGGGTTTATATGGGTGGAAACTGGGCTCTTGGCATGTGCAAAGTGAAGACTCTGTAAATCACCACCAGAGCTCGTTCTTCCAGGCAGGAATTGTCTTTTCTTTTATGCCTTTGAAAAACCTGTAAAATTGGGCCTGGAGCCAAGACCACCCAGATCATTATTAATCTTGACCTAATTTACAAACAGGTATCAAGTCCATTTCTTTCGCTCCTGTCCTTCATCTCTCTTCCTCCCTTGCTCTCCCTCTTGTGCTCACAAGTACATATTGCACGTCCTCTCTCCTGCTTCCAGCCAGCATCTTTTACAACGAACCCACCTTATTTAGCTGTTGAACATGAATTCAGACCTTACTGTGATGTTCAGCAGCCTCCCAGTCTGATGTACCCACTCTCACTGGATGCTCAAGAAAGGGGAATTTGGGTACCAGGGGGTCATCCAAGGCATTACCATCAGCATGAATATGGAGCAGGTGACTGTTGTAGCTGCTTCTGCTGGTTTTATTTTAAGACAAGGAGGATTTATGAAATGCAGACCATCTGAAAGAGAAGGGACTGAGGCAGGTGGGGGATGGAGCTGCTTTCTTTGCAAGGGAGATGTACAGGGTGTTTCCAGCAGCTGTACAGAGGGAAGTAAGGACACATGGCAGCTGCAGACTCACCACCATCATCTTCCTCCCTCCAAATGCCCAAGCTGCATCTTGACAGATCAAGGGGGATAAAACACTGGCAGAGATTGCTCACAGAAGCTGTGGCTGCCACATCCTGAGAGGTGTTCAAGGTCAGGTTGGACAGGGCTTGGAACATCCTGGTCTAGTGGAAGGTGTCCCTGCCCATGGCAAAGAGACTGGACTAGCTGATCTTTAGAAGTTCCCTTTAAACTCAAACTATTCTATGATTATATGAAAACAAACCCTGAATTGACAGGTGGGTCCACAGAGCCCCAACAGCAAAAGCACTTGCCCCAAGCTCTAAGACACTAGTGGAAATGCCCATGTTGCTCTTCTTCCTCCCTGGTCTTCCAGATGTCTCAGGGCCTTGCTTCTGTGCTGTCACACACCTGCCCATGTCCTTTTGAGCAGCACCCCAGGACAGCTACACTGAGAAGATCAGTCCTGTGGCATCACTACAAGCACAGAGGTGCAGAGCAGCCCAGACACTGACAATTCCATGCCCTGTGCTTGGTACTGTCATTGATGTCCAAGTGAGCATGTACACAAACCTTTGGAGCTGGCAACTTGAGCCAAGGACTGTTATTAACAAGATCAGTTACCAGGAAAAGTTTTTTCACCCAGAAAGTGGCTGGGCACTGGAACAGGCTACGCAGGGAAGTGGTCACAGCACCAAGCTTGACAGAGCTCAAGGGGTGTTTAGACAGTGCTCTCAGGCTTATGGTGGGATTGTTGGGGTGTCCTGTGCAAGTTGGACTTGATGGTCCTGTTGGGTGCCTTCCAACTCAGCATATTCTGTGATTCTGTGTCTGTCCAAGGCACTGACAGCACAGATGAGCCTTTCTGAATGCATCTCTCCAGCAAAAGGCAGAAAACACAGCTCAGTGAGAAATGTCAGCTTCAAAGGGATTCCCCTGGCACATTCCAGGCCTTTGGCCCATCAGGCAGCAGCCTGAAAAAATACTTGGTCCCTAAAGGTCAGCATGTGTCACAGCAGTGGCCTGGCCAAGGAGTGAAAGGCACAGCTGAGGGATGTGCTGGGAAGGTCCTGCCACTGGCCACAGGTGCTACGCATGCCACATACCAGTGGTCCCCAAAAACCCCTCTGCTGCCTTGGTGTACTCTGTTGTTACCCCTCTTTGCATCTGAGCTGGGACAGAAAGCCTTGTCCCTGTCCCTGCTGCACACCCTCATCTGCCTGGGAGTCCCAGCCTGCAGAGCAGAGCAGGCTCTGAGTGTGGGAGTGCTCATGGCCATGAGACCTTGATCCCTGTGATGGATGGGGAAACCTTGGGAGGGATGCCAGTGCCTCTGTGGTGGGTGTCTGAGTCCTTGGACCTGCTGTCCTGAGCCCTGCAGGGTGGACCACAGCCAGCAGCTTCTGTGCTTGATGGGCCCCAGCTGTGACAAGGAGGTGACCTGCACCCCTGCACTGTCCCTGGTCTCACAGCCAGCAGCATATGCTCTCTTCCAGAATTTTTTTCTCTTCCCTGCTATAAAGTTTGTGAAGTCAATGCCAACTGCCCTCTTGTCCTACATCTTGCAGCTGAACACACAGGCAGATTGCTTGGCTTTGCCAATGCTGTCCTTCAGGCATGGGATGTGAAAGTGTGGGAGGATGTGCTCTGAATTGTCACAGATGTGCTCTGACCCACTGATCCCACTGTGCCCCATTTCCAAGCAAGAAATCTGTACCACCCACCACGTCCTGCAGCACATCCCTGGCTTTGGTAGATCTGTGGAGCCTCAGCAGTGCTGGGATGGGCAGCTCTGCATGTTGGCAGAAAAGCTGGGTCTGTGCCCATCTTCCCTGCCCAGACCACGTCCAGACTGGTGGAGATGCTCTGGGGGTGCTGAAGGCTGCCAGCACCCCTGAACTGGCAGTATTGGGGTTCTGCTGTGTTCTGCTCACTGCCTTTCTCCAGGGCATCACCCATGGCTACTTGGGCTTGGCAGCAGCTGAGGGCAGGGTGTGGACATGGGGGAGCAGCACAGGGCCAGCCCTTCAGCTGTTTGTTCTGTCACTGGTGTGCAGAGTGGCTAAATGACGTCGAGATGGGCACAAAGTGGGCTCAGATGGGCCAACTGCATCCAGCCCACTCTGATGAGGGGAGCTACCATGTGACACATGGTATCTTGTGGGGCTTTGCTGCCCCTCAAATGCAGCTGCACCCCAACCAGCCCCTCTCTATGCCACTGAGCAGCCCCTTCTGCTTGTGAGGTACTTGCCACGGCTGTGGGTGGTTTGTAGCTATTGACTGAAAGGAGCTGGATCGATATACAATCTCTCTTGCCTTTGTGGTTGGCAATCCTCAAAAAAACCGTTAAATGCTTGGACAGGCCCAAAGGAGGATATTGCAGCTGGGGATCATGACCCTGGCAGATGCCTGCTCCCATGAGGCCACCCTGCCTTTCCCAAATATCCCCACAGGGTGATTCCCAGCCCCTGGGAAGGACTGTGAGCTGCACAGGCAGGGCTCAGATGCCAGCACATGGATATCAGCTTACCATCCTGAGGCAGGGCAGCCCCATGCACAGACCCAACAGGCTGTGCCCAGTAACTAACACCTGGAATAATCTTCATTTTGGAGCGTGATTCCAACCTTAAAGCCTTTCAGATGCACAAGTGCCCCAGCAGAGCTGGAAGCACCAAGTCATCCAATATCCACCATGTTAGGGCTGTACAGAGCTGCTTGGAGGTCCCAACCACAGTCTGTAACCCAAGAGGTCCTACAGACCACGATGCCTTTAAAACTTCTCTCTACATGTTAATTTTCCTGGGAGAACACTGTGGCTTGGACAGTTAATAAGAGCATCCACTAAATGGGAAGGTGGATGGCACAGAAGGGTTTCAACGCTACAGCTCCCTGCTAGAATTTCCAAGGCATTTTTATCAGCTTATGTTGACAGCCTAAGTCTTTGAGCCACTCCTGTGTCAGTCAACAAGCAGCTCATAATGCCCAGCTGGGCTGGAAGGAGAAGCAGCTTTCAAAAATCTCAGCTCTGAGTCTCAGGTCTGAGTCCCACCTTTAGCTCAGGGCAGAGGCAGGAGCCCAACAGACCTGGAGAAGGGGCAGGGCAGGGGATGCAAGTGAAGAGCAGGTGGGGAGAAAGATGCCTTTGGCAAGCAGATAAGGAGCAGATTAATGGAGATTTTGTGTTTGTTTTCTGGTTTTTGGTTGTTTGGCTTTTTGGTTTGGTTTTTGGTTGGTTTTTTTTTTTTCAAATGGGAGCCCCCTGTAAAGCATGGGTATACTTTTCAAAGATCTGTCCCAGTGGTGCCATATCACTGGAGAAGATCTACCATTAAAGGTACCATTACTGATTGACTAAACAAGACACACCCCTGCCTTAAGCCTCACTGGTTCACCACCTTCCCTTCATGATGGTGATGCTGGAAAAGTAGAATGTCACCACCAAACCCCTTAAACAGGAGGTACCAAATGGTTGCCCAGGGGTGAGGATCAGCTCCACATCACAATCCAGAAAGCAAAATCACCCAGTATATCTCTAGGATTGACCCAAGAGTGAGGATCAGCTCTACAGCTCCATCCAGAAACTAATATCTCCCGACAGATCTCTGGAATGATTAGATCCTGAAAGAAGGTGATTTGTTGAGGCTGTGGGTTTGTCTCTTTTGTGCAGAGCCCAGACATCTGGCAGAAGCACGAGGGGCTGGTGGTGGCCAGCCCTGTCCCCATTGCTGGCCAGCGAGCTGTGCTCATTGAAACACTGACCGCAATTCTCATGCTAATGGCTGGACGGCGAGAACAGATGTGAAACATTTGGTTCTGTTCTTGTGGGCTTGTAAAGAAATAATGTGACTGGAGTGGGGGGGAAAAGAGGGACCAAGCAGGGTGTGGGGGAAGAAAGTTTATAACAATGGTTCTCCCTTGGTGGCCTGAAGCGATGGAGTTTATGTCAGGCTGTGCCAAATTCGTATCTCTAAGTGAATGAGACTTGTCCTGTCAAGCTTTGAGGTAGGGGCAACACACAAATATTATAAATACAGGGAAGTGTGGAAGCTGTGTCATGTCCAGCGTGGAGACATCAATCATCCCCTTCCCGTCCTCAGTTTATAAAGTGGTTTCTGACGGTACTTAGGCAGTTTACACCGGCCGTGTGGACTGGCTGGAAAAGCTGACTGCATGCTCCAAGTATGTCGTGTCTGCTCTCGGGGAGCTCTGGTGATGAGGTGCCCTGGCAGGTTTTGTTGATATTAACAGATGGAAGGAAAAAAATCCCTCAGTGCAAAGAACCAGGCAAGTCGAAAGCACAGCCCGTGCTCCCCCTGACCCTGAAGGAGCATGGGATGCCCATCACCTCCCTCCCCACTCCCTTGTTCAGCACATGGGATGAGGGAACCAATCTGGTGGGAGAAGTCCCATAGTGACACAGATGTGTGATGATGCTCTGTTTACTCTGTCTTTGCTCACCATGGCTCTGGAACTGCAGAACTCTTCTGGCTGTTGGCATGGAACATCCACCCAGACACAGATGTGTTTTAAATGGGTATGAGGCCCTTTTTCTGTGAACATCCGTGCAGAGAAACCCCTGAAAACACACATAACATGCAGGTGCACAGAGCTCACACAGTGCAAACCTGCAGGTGCCCCCCACAACCCTTCACACACCTCCAGTGCATGCAACACAAATGTTTACACACAGACAGGAGCATCCCTTTGCATGCACACATGCTGGATCCTGAGCTTGACTTTTCCCTTCTGTACCTACATGGATACCTCTGAGCCAGGGCACAAGTTCACACAGTGAAGGGAAACCTCAGGGCTGAGCTTACCCAACTTCAGTAGCACCTGAGTCCTCCAGCATAATGCTGCAGTTGCCTCTGACACTTCCCAGCAGGGAGAGAAGGGCTCCAGGGTCAATGTGGAGGCCAGGCAAGGAGTAGAGAAAGTGGGAAGAGAGAGCCTGATGACTGAGAAGGAGCAGAGAACGGCAGATCTGCATGGCAGATGTGGAGGCCCTGAAGAGGCATCATTGGGTAACAATATGTCTGGACTAACCTGTCCTTGCCTCAGGCCTCTTCCCTGTCTAGAGGAGGTGACCATGGCTCCCTAGGCATATCCAGCTGAGGCTGCTTGGGTGGACCTGTCCAAACTCCCTCCAACCACACTGCTTCCCTTAGCCAAGCCTCACAAGCAGCTGTGTTGAGGGAAAGTCTCTGCTTGTGTTCTGGGAAGCACTAAAGATCATGTTTGGAAACAGCCGAGCTGACGACTGCCTGTGCAGCTCAGTAATTACACACTTGTCGCTGTGCTGTACATGCAAATTAAGCCTAAAATGACACTGGGATGCTGTGCTCCCAAGCTGAGAAAAGCTCACTCCTGGGATTGCCTCCAAGCCCTCCAGTGCTTACCAGGATGGGTTCTCAGGATCACAAGTCACATCTTGCTCTGGTCATATCCAGACCTCACGCCAGTGACGCAAGGGGCTTATCCCCAAGGTGGTGTGCAGGTGTGAATCCCTGTAAACATCCCTGCACCGACCAGCAGGTGGGTGTGGGCACACTGCCAAACACAGAGCAGGGCAGTTTTCCCCTCCCCAGAGGTTTTTTGGATGGATTTACTGTGGCTCTTGCTGCTGCTCATCCATCTCCAGCCCCAACTCAAAGACCCAGCGAGTTCTCCAGGCATGACTTCACCCACTGCTGAAGCCCAGCCATGCCAGGGCTGGGAGTGCATTTGAGCACAGCCTGGCAGGAGCATGGGCTGTCTGAGGATGGGGTGCTAAGAACACAGTATTCAGCCCAAACTCCTGGGGTGATGCAAGGAGGCCAAATTTCCCATACAAGGCAGGAATGTGCATCCCATTCCCCCTTCCAGCAGGAAATAATGCTATGTTACTGCTCTGCTTCCTTTTAAAGTACTCTCTTCAGCCCAGCAAAGCCAAGAAGAGGAGCTGTCACCAGCTCCTCTCAGCTGGGATAGAGCAGTGGGAGCAGCAGGGCAGGGGCTCCCGAGGAGGGGGCATCCAGGGATTTGATGTGCTGAGGGTGCATCCCTGCCCCTCTCTGCCTGTGGTTACACCACAGGGCGCAGTGTTTTCTGGGTGTTTCTAACACTCCAGAAGCACTACGGGGCTCTGGGTGCCAGTCCTGTCACTGGACCAGTCACTTCCAGCTGTAGTTTCAGCCCTTCTCAGGAGAGGGGGATATTCCAAAGAGATCACATGGAAAGAGCAAGGCACGAGGATCAAATTAGTGCCTCCACATCCAACCCACGCATGTACCATTTCTGTACAGAGACCAAATTATTCCCTAAAACCTGCTGTGAAGGGAGGAGCTCCCAGGATTTACACATCAGCCCTTCATTTGTGGGTCTCTGGCTCTTTTTTTCAGCCATTTGGGAAACTGATTCAGCCCTCACTGCTCTCCAAACATTGCCTGATACCCAATAAAGGCAATTAAAAGACTTCTCAATTTCAGAGTAACTTGGTTGAGCCTTCACAAAGAGGCAAGGCATTTTATGGAGGAACAAAGTGAACCTGGAGGTGAGTGTGGGCAGCTCCCACCCCCTTGTAGGGTGCACCTTGTCCCCAGTTCACTCACAAGAGTCATTTTCTCCAGCTGACACATCCATCCTGGACTGGGAAAACCTTACCAAGTAGGTATCTTCATTAAAGCCAACCCCCCTCCACAAAACACACAACTTCCTCCAAAAGCACATTTTTAACAGAAACAAAAAGTTTTCTCAACAGTTTGTAGCCAGCCTTCCCTGTGTGTTTATTGTAGAACCATAAATGCAGATTTAGGATTTAATTTTCCCTGTATTGTTTTCATTGCCTGGCTTGGATATTTTTTCTTTTTTCTTTTATTCTTTCTTTTTCTTTTTTTTTTTTTAATGGAGAATGATATTAAAAAGCACAAAAGGCCTGGAAGGTATTTATTGTTGCTCTAACCCATAGCCACTCACAACCGTATCAAACCCAGCACAAGGAAGCACGCAGAGCACAAATAAAACGAGACACAAACAAAGGTAATAAAAGAGACAAGTATCTGTTTCAAAAGCACTGGAAGAGCAGCAGGAGTGTAACTACTTCATGTTCCAGCTAATATAGCTGTCTGAAGTGATCCTCAGGAAGCTATACCAGGGAGCAGTTTATGGGTTTCCCTTGGAGAGCTCTTGTAAATATTTGCCTGCAGTGGCTCAGGGCCGTTGGGAATGCTGGGGAGGTGTTCATCACCCTGGGCTGCCAGCCCAGCAACATCCCCCTGCTTGGGGTGTCCAGAGAGCACACCCAGCACTGCAGGCACGGGCATACAGAAGGAGCATCACAGGCCATCTCAGGATGTGCCCAGTGCTGGGCTATTCCGAGTGGATTTTCCATGGGTGAGAGCTGCTGATGCACAACCACTCGGGTGTAACAGGTTGTTTCAGATGTGTGGCTCCCCTGTGTGTGGATTTGTGCTGAGCACAGAGCATCCCCAACCCTGCTGCCTGTTCTGGCACTCCAGGTGGCAATCCATTGCTTCCTGCAGCCCTTGCTGTCTGGGGAGGTCTTGATGTCCTTTCAGCCAACACAGAATGACATGGTGCCTTTCCCCACACGATAAAAGCCAAGGTGAGAGCTGGGCTCAGCATCCAGATCCCTCAGTGTAGCTTCTAGACCTCTCAATGTAGTTCTCAGCCTCAGCACCCAGACCCCTCATTGTTCCCCCAGACCCCTCAGTGTACCACCCAGACCCTCAGAGTAGCTCTCAGACCCATCCATGCATTTGCTCTTCAGGCTCTTTGCAGCAAGCGCCACCATGGCCCCATGGAACTACTCTGCCTGGGGTAAAGGGATCTTTGTCTGCTCTTGGAGTGCACAGGGGGGATGATCATGGTGCAAAGAGCCTCCCTTATGAACAGGATGGGTGGTTGCTTGTCCATGGGTTATGTTGACTCAAGTGCCCTGTGTGTTTCAGCTCTCTGAGGAATCAAACAGAAGAGGTGACAGTCCCTTGAGGTCACTGATTGCAGTAAGTGTCAATGGCTGAGCTCCATGAGATGCTTGTCCTCTGGACCTGCACCTGGCTGGACACCAGAGTGGGAATGGCTGCACTGGTGACATCCTTGGTCACTTGGTGGACTGCAGAGGTTGCTGGGGTGGGCAAGCACCCAAAGGAGCACCACAGCAAAGCTCTGAGGCTGCCAACATGACCCTGACCCTGCTGTGTCCCAGCCTGTCCCACCAGCATGGCAGCCTGAAGCAGTGGTGAACTACCAAAACCATAACTGGGAGCTGTGGCTTCAGAGAAGAGGGGAGAGGCACAATCCTGCTGGCCCTGGGGCTCCATAACCCACTCCAGCCTCTGGAAAACACTGCAGCAACTGCTTTCATGGGAGGCTGAGCCATCAAGGAGCTGACACCATGCTCTGCCCTCCTGCATGGCAGAGACATCACCCTAAGCCTTGGGAAGAGTGGGTCCAGAAATCAGGACCCTGCCCACGGCAGCCAGGCACCATGGCTGGCAGCATCGAGCTCCCGCTGGGGCTTGGAATCCCATTCAGTCTCCTCCTCTTACCGGTTCTTATTAATTCATGCTCCTGATCTGAGGCCTCCCAGATGTCCTCATGTCTCGTGCCAGCTCTCTAATCAAGTTGGCCTGTTCTCCAACCCTTGCTGGGCAGGAGGTATCAGGTACAAGGTGGAAGGAATGCCATGGCCAGCAGCAGGTACAGAGATACGTGGCATCCTGCCTCAGCCAAAGCAGGACTCAGATTTCATCTGCTTTCTGCTCCCAGGTCTGCTTGCTTTTTGGGCACAGGCATTACAAGTTCTGCAACAGACCAGGTAATTTTGTCAGCTTCTGAGAGTACAGGGTGAAAATACTCCCTCAAAACTTCTTTTTCCTCTTTTTTTTTCCCCCTTGGCTATATGATATTTCCTGTGGATACCCTTGTTGTTCAAAAAAACCCCCCAGAATTATTAAAAATAAAAGCAAAAACCTGTCTCTATATTTTTAGTGTCTCTGGCTCGATATTTCAAGGTACCTTTCCAACGAAACCTGAGCACTGGACACACTGCTCAGTTCTCCAACACATCTCCAGCACTCACCCCTGCCTGCTCAGCCTGTAATGATGCTCCATGAGGATGCAACTCCCATTCCCAGTGCCCTCATGGCTCCACCACTGCCCTGCTCACCCTCAGCACGTGCTGTGCCTAAGGAGGCCCTGCTGACCCCATAAGAGTAAGACCACAATTCCTTTCATAGTACTTTGGGAGCACCCAGCTGGGACCTGTCTGTGTCAGGCTCTGTGCATTCACACACACTCTTCCCCAAAAAGTTCAGTATAGCTGAAACCCACCCAGGAGCCAGTGAGTGCCAGGACAAGGCCAGCAACCACAGTGCTCCTGCCACCACTGCCAGCCTGGGGCTGAGGACATCTCAGGGCTGCCCAGGACACAGCAGCAGCTCATGCCTGGCACTCCAGCCCTGCTCCAGGGCCCTTCCCAGCAGTCAACCCCCAACACACCTCACCAGCTCTCCAAGACAATGCATGTCCCTACAATCTGAAGGCAAAAAGTCCTTGAACTTTCTGTGTGATTTCAAGGCAGGGAAAGCCCAGGAGATTACTGAGATCAATAGAGGATTTGGGTAGAACAGGAGCCGCCATTGCCTCCTCCCTCTCCTCTGGCTCTCAGATCCGCGGCCACTGCTGGCCTGTCCCCATTAGCCATTGTTCCTATTCATTTTAGATGAAGGGGCTTTTGTTGGAGCCCATGCGGGGTCACATCGCCCCTCGGTTATCAATCTGTTTCTCTCTCCTCTGTCCCATACTCCGTCTCCCCGGTACAATGGGATGTTTTCTTCAGCAGCAGCTTCCTGACAGGCAGCAGTTCCCTTTGCCTTCAGACCTTATAATCACTTGTTAAGCTGCGCTAGCCTCGGGCTCCCCGGTCCCTTTTCCACCATACTCCCAGTTTAACCCCTGATCCCATCTGTGCTACGGGTCACTGGGAAAGGGGAAAAATACAGGCATCCCAGCGGGGCCGGTGCAGGCTGTGCATGCACGGGGCACCCGAGCTGGGAGCCTTTCCCTTTCCCGTTTGTATGGAAGCAGCTGGAAATACATGGTGGAAGTGAAGTCTTCAGCTCTTGTTTGCCAAAGCTACAGAGGATTTGGATTTCTCAGTTTAAGCCTTTGCAAACTCACTTGCCAAAGGACTCTCTCCCGGTAAGTAACTAGGTTTGTTTATTCAGTGCCAAACCAGCCCATTTGGAGTAGGAAATGCGGGTGCTGGTGGCGGGGGATTTTGGCACCAGCAGTGCTGGAAGAAGTGCTCTACTTGCTCTCAGAAGGAGCGCTCGAAATGGCTTGTGCAACAGAGGATTCCTGGGGGGAGGCAGAAGGGGAGCAAGCAATAAAACAGAGAATAGATAAAAGGAGAAAGGAACAAGCAAGCAAGGTAAGGAGCGAGTGCAAACAGGACCATGGAGGAGAACCTGCCAGGATCATCCCAGGGCTGATCCCATGCCAGCAGCAGGATTGGTGCCAGAGAGCTGTGAGTCATGAAACACAACATAGCCCTGTACACTGCCCTGTACATTGGGGTGGCCACACTCCCCTCCACCCTGTCAGCCCACCAGGGAGGGTGACCACGTGCCCATGTCCCCAGGGATCCCAGCACCCCAAGGCACTCTACTGCTGCCAGGCTTTGGGACAGGCTCACTGGGTCTGTGATGTGTGTAGGGAAAGGCTCTGAGATGGGCAGATCAATCAATGTGGCACAAATTTAAGAGGGGGGGGGGGGGGAAGAGGCTGTGCTAAAAATGTTAAGTCAGTTGTGCAAGAGACTGAGTAAAATGAAAAGCACCTTTTTCTCCAAACTCTAAGACATTAAAAAAACCCTAAGTTATGCCTGAGAAGGGTTATTTTTGCAGCAGGGCTAGAACAGATAAGAAGTGTAAGTTCTCAGCACTGGATATCATGATGTCAGCCACATAATTTTTCTGGCTTTATAGTATAGCGTTTGGCAACTGGTCTTTGTAGTAAGAAAAACTCACCAAAAAATACAGCCCAAATCAGTCTGCTAATAAAGAATCTAAGATCTGCAGCTGTACTAACAGAGTCCACAGCAATGTGGGGTACAGAGGGGTGAAAGTATGCACTATGTCCCTGTATTGCCCTTTCTAAGGTGTAAGACACCTTCCTTCTCTGAGAGCTGTTGTTGGCTGTGGAGCCATCGGTGCCTTCAGCCCCAACAGGCAGAATCGATGAGTCAGGGTCTGAAAAAAATCACAAGTTTTCCTTAAATATCGTAAGGATGTTTTAAATACAGATATATTTAGCTTATTGCTTTCTAGACACTGAAACTTTTTAAATAGTCTCTGGTCATATTTTCCCTAGGCAACTGGTGACTTTTTAAAGGAAAGCTGAGATTCTTAGTAATGTTTCCAGGAAAAATGCTGCAAACAGGAGTCCTGTGATCCAAGCCCAGCAGATACACACTCTACACTCTTTCACACTGATTTCACTTCTCTTTTCTGGTTTTCTCCATTTTGAATGACCATTTATTCCAACAGAAAATGTAGCATTTTTCTAAGTGTCTAGGAAAAAAGTATCATAATACCCAGCATAAAGAAGTCAAACCACTTTGCATTGATTGTGCTCCTTCTGCAGGGCCCACTCCAAAGCCCATTGATGTCAGCAAAGTCTTTTCATTGACTTCAATGAGCTGGATCAGAGCACAGATTTATAAAGGCATTTAGGTTCCTAATGATGTAAGTAGTTGCCTAGAGGTGTTGGGGGCCTAACCTGCTTATAGCCTTTTGTAAATCACACCAGGCATCTACTTACATGTTGGAGCATTGAAATACCTGAAATGCTACTGTATCTTGAAGTCACCAAACACACAGAGCTGGAATCACACTCACTAATTTCAGATAAAGTGATCTGGCTGCGTTGCAGCTGGAGTGGGTGTGGGTTTGGAAATCCATATATTCAAGGTAAGTTTCTTTTCCTGAAGAGGAAAAATGCCATAAAGTTTGGAGGAGATCTAATAGAATAATTCATTGCAAATAACATTTGTTATTAATTTTGGCCTGTTTGCTATTTGGAAACATATTTTTATTTGGCAACCAGCTCTGCAGATGGCTGATTATAATTCATTGCAATTTTTCCTCTCCTTTTCATTGAGTAATTGTGGATACACCAGCTTTATTTCCAAGCAGCTGAAGTTTAATTCCTCAGCTAGGTCCACACCAAACAGAAGGGGGAAAAAAAAAAAAGATCCAAGTCAAGTGTTTCATGTGCAAGTTTGTTTAAAAATTCTATAATCTATGACAAACATTTCAAATTAAAAGGGCATTCCCACAGGCAATGAAATAATGAAGCCCTTAGAATCAGGCAGCCGAGGCATGGAGCTGAGAGCTATTTCCACATTTTATGTACTCTCAAAGGAGAAGAGCAAATTCCGAGAGCAACATCGTGTTGTGTTTGTAGATATTTCTTACCAACTGCGGGCCAGATTCTGCAGCCAGCCTGGGGGCAACTTGTGCAAGTGAACAGGGAAAAGGCTGATTTGGGGTCTTTCTGTGCTGTGTTCAGGACAGAGCTCAGTGTAGCTGTTGGCTGATAGTGCGACTGTTTACACTCATGTCAGTGGTTTCACTGGGTTTAATGGGGACTGTTCCTCCATGTAAAGGTATTTGTGTCTTTTAGTGTGGATATTTTGTTCTCAGGTCCGGCGGGGTTGGGGTGGGGAGTTAGAAAACCTGAATGGACAGATAGACAGGTGGACAAAGCACGGACACCGGGGTCACAACAAACAGCACGGGCGCGATGGAAAAGTCCTGCGGAGTTCGGCTGCCAGAAGAGCCTGTCCGCCGGCTGGAAAGCAGTCAGCAGCGAGAGAAACGCTAACCCAGATCTCTGTGCCCCATGGGGCACGCCCGCACCCGCGGGACAGCCTCGCTGCATCCCTGCACCCCCGGGACAGCCTCAGGGTGTCCCTACATCCCCCGCGACAGCCTCAGTGCACCCCCGCACCCCCCGGGACAGCCTCACTGCATCCCTGCACCCCCCGGGACAGCCTCGGTGCATCCCTACATCCCCCGGGACAGCCTCAGGGTCTCCCTGCATCCCCCGGGACAGCCTCCTGGGGGGCTCTCCCGTTCCTCTGCTCCCGGGATAACCTCCCGGCCACCTCCGCACCTCCCGGGACATCCTCCAGAGCATCCCCGCGACCCCCCGGACGGTTTCCAGAGTTATCCCCACACCCTCTGGGACAGCCTCCAGAACATCCCCACACCCTCTGGGACAACCTC
>JAOXXN010000230.1:2657420-2676992 GCA_026770055.1 Myrmophylax atrothorax
ATCCCCCCAGCTTTCATGTGTGTTCCCCAATTCTCCGGGCTCTCTTCCCCCAACCGCTCGCTCCATCCGTTGTCTCGTCCCCGCTCCCAAATCCCCCAGCCTGTCTCTGCTCCCATTCTCTCCCGGCTCTGCGCTCCCCCATCCCTGAATTCCCCGACCCTCCCACGCCCACCCCCCTGAGCAGCGCACCCAGTCCGGGGTCCCTCCGGGGGTGCCCCCCTGCAGCCCGGGTGCTGCCGGCGGGGCTGGACTGCGCAACAATGGGGAGAGCAGTGGGTGCCCCGTCGCACTGAGGGTGCTGAGGCAGAGGTAACCCCCCCACAAGGAGCACGGGCCACCCAAACATCTTGGTGCTGCCCTACTTTTCTCGGGGCAGGGGGGCTTTACAAAACCTGTAGCTCACATCCTGACTCTCAGCCGAGCCGCGCCACAGCCCCGGCTGCCTCCCCTTGCAAAAGCATCGGATCATCACCTTCCACAACCCCCAGCCCAGCGATGCAGGCGTTAGAAGCCGCTTTCCTGTAGTCAGTGAGGAGAAAATACCTGTTTCCCGTGTAAATATTTCAGCATCCCAATAATGAGTAAGAAAAAATGTCATTTCCAGGAGCGTGACCCACACGCTTATCTTGCCTGAGAAACGAACAAAAAGGTAGATGGGGTTCGGTTTTCAATGAGTTTGTGTTGCCTTAAACAAAATAAAAGGTGCCCCCTTTTGAACGAGTCAGTAAATGTTAGCGCCAAGAAGGTTCTCACTGATGTTGTTTAGATGTTTTCCTTGTGTGTTTTAAAGTTAATAGAGGAGCGTCTCCTGGCAGATTCCTATGGAAGGGATTGGTTGGGGTGGGGGTGAAACTGCTCTTTTGCAGAGTGTGTCTGTGTTTGTGGCTTTCTTGAATGAACAAGCGAAAAGGAGAGGGCTTCGAGTACCCCTGGAGCTTGTTTTACTTTGGTGTTAAGCCCAGCTATTATCAGAGAGGAGATGATGATTTTGGCTCCGCTTGTGGTGACAGCATTGAAATGTGGAGTAGGATAGTACTGATAGTCCGAGTGTGTTTATATAGAAGTCTTAACACGTGGAAGGGATGAGCTTGCCTGTGTATCCGCCAGTGTCAGAAACACGCCGAGTTTCTGCAGGCAGCAGAGTGTGGGTTCTCCGAGAAGAAAGATTTCCTTTCGTGTGGGCTGAAGCTGTCTACAGAATTATATTTTTAGTCTGTGCTTATCCAATTTCCACATGCTGACCCTGTAGCAGAAAGGAAACGTTGAAAACGAATCTGAAAAACCTCAAGAACTCTAATCAAGTCTTGACTTTGAAAAATAAACACATGGCTGTGGGGTGGCATCTATGAAATTTATGGTGGATATGCAGAAAAGCTCATTTATCAAAGACACTCTCGAAGCCTTGAGGAGCAGATGGCAGTGGGATAGACCCGCTTCTGGAAGCAGTCTCTGAACGAGGAGTGCAGACCTAGACAGAGGAGGAGCCACAGGCATTTAGTACAGTCCTTGGTGTAGGGGATTTAATTTTCCAGAGGTTTGGTCTTGCTCTTTCAGCCCTTACTTGGAGGTGCTGTCCCGCACGCTGTTTGTGTAATCATTATGTTTTAGCAGTTGGCACACGAGTTCTCCCGTTAATTGCTGCAGTTTGTTTGTTCTGGTACTTGATGTACTGCATTTCGTCTTTTTTTTTTTTTTATTAGCCCTGTGGATGGCTGAGGTACAGTGAATTCTTTGTATGGGATTATTCCTTTGAGACCTAATCTTGCTGGCTTTGCTTGTATGAGTAATCTTTACTAACACACGGGGTCCCGGCGTGATGGCAGAGCTGTGGTGTCAGCCCTCTGGTCACCAGTTACCAGCCAGTTATAAATACTCATTTAAAAAACTGCCTGTCTCTCTCCATGGGTTTGCTGTAATCTTTGATGAGGGTTCAGTGCCGGGGAAATGGCCAGATGTTTGCCAGGGGTCCCGATTCCTTATCTTTGGCATCAGAGGCTTAGGTTTCACGTGCACTGCTGTTTCCCAGCGGTCAGACTAAACAGCATCGCTCCAAGGTATAAACACTTGGGTTCGCTTTCAGCGCCCGCAGGAAGCCGGCGCGGGCAGGGAGCACCCTGTCCCAGGCAACAAACCCCTGGTGGCTGTTGCAGTGACACAGGCTTGTGAGGAGGGAAGATCCAGCCACCCTTTGGAGATGATGCTGTTGTCACCGGAACATGGAAGTGGGCTGACACAGGGATGCCACACCAGGACCATGGCAGGATGGCCGTGGGGTTTTGGTCATGAGGGGGACCAAGGTTCCTCCTGGAAACAAAAGAGCAGCTCCAGCAGCAGATGCTGTGAGGATGGAGAAACTGGCTGAGCTGTGGCTGCAGCAGGAGGGTGATGCTCCTGGAGCAGCTGGGCAGGTGGTACCTGTAGGGCAGCGGCTTGTGAGGCACTGGTTTAGTGACAGCAAGTTATGTCACCTGCTGGGGGTCCCACAGTGCATGGAAACACCATCCATTAAATCAAGTGTTGCTCTTACAGCCCTGGCTAAGGGGCAGCTGTCCTACCGAGAGGCTGACTTTGTAAAAAGCTTCTGAGGGGTTTAATTTGGTGAGTGTGACACCTCCGTGTGTGCCCATGTGTGGGCTTATTGTCAAAGGGAGTTGTGTGCCGAAAGGAGCTTTCTCTGTTTTGGGTTTTTGAGTCCCCTCTCTGTACAGGGACAAAAGGAGGGAGGGGGCAGCCCACAATGCTCGCATTGACTTCAGCGCTGACATCGCTTGCTCCAGCCCTGAACAAGGCTATTGAGCTAACCGAGTTCAATAGCAGGTGAGCATGGGCTTTAATAGAGTTCAACTGCCATCCCCCACCCCAGCACGGCTGTACAGCCTGGGGAAAACTCCCAAGAACAGGGGCTGAGCCAGTCGTGTAAAAGAAATGTGTGGCTTAAAAGAAAATATCTGTGTTTGTGGGTGATACTGCGAATCTGGCTGGTTCCCTCTGATCCTTTGTTAGACTCGTGCTGATTGAGCTGCCTTTTGGAATGTCATTATACTGTCAGTCACCCCGGGAACATTTATTTTGTATGTTTTAATCTCTGCTCTGTAGCACCAATGCCAATTTCACTAGAGTGAAGCCAAGCTAATGTCATTAGATTACACTCGATCCAGGGGAAGATGAAAGATGATTCAAAGTTACTCCATCAGGTTGGGAGTTTAAGTATCGCTCCTCCCTAACGCTTCCAGAGCTGGGGAGTTCTGGCTCCTAATTAATGTCCTCTTGGGATTTTTATCCAAGGCTTTCTTTCTTTTTTTTCCCTTGCTTCTTTGTAATCTAGGCAAGCACTGATGTTTCTGAGCCAAAGGGAACAGAGAACATCTCAGTTGCTGAAGAGGTCTGGGATGGAGGAAAGGAGGTTTGTTGGGAGGGGATGTGCTTACAGCAGCTGTGAGCAGCTGCATCCCTCCTTCTTCTGTTTCCCATCCTCTGTGCCTCAAATCAGAGTGAAATCAGAGCTGGGGATGGAGAATTCAGGCTGCTTCTGTAGCACTGGAGGGCCTGGAGGTCCTGAGGGTTTGGGGTCACTGTAATTCAGCAGCACAGTCTGTGAGTGCTGTGTAAGCATGGGAGGGAGGATGGGAGTGTAGGCATGAGGGGCAGAAGTGCGTGGGCAATGCCAGAGAGGATACTGGGGCAGTGAGTACAATTCATGGAAGGTGGAGCAGGACCAGGTGGGCATCGGGAGGAAAGACCTTACTGCATAAGGGAGATGATGCAGCTTGCAGTAATTGTCTATAAGTGATCATCTCCCCACCTTTCTTCTGCTGTCCTTGCTGGTTCTGCAAGAAACACCAGGTCTTTGTGTTCAAGGTGTGCCCTGCCCAGAACGTGGCTTGTGCCAGTGGACATTGAGTTTGAGCTGGTTTGGGTTTTCCACTCCCTGCTTGTGTGCACACCTGCCTGTAGGAACGTGTGGTTTAGCAGCACCTTCTCCTTGTCCTGGGAACATCTCATCTCCCAAACATATCTGAATTACTAACAGCTTCAAGTGCAGCCTGCTGGAAATTGCAGCCTTGGACACGCTGAAGAGGATCAAGGCCCTTGTTTATATATTAGCTGTGTAATCAGACACCTCATGTACTGAGCTCACAGGGCCAGGTGCTGTATAAAAAGGGAACAAAAGGTGGTCTTGACCCCAAAGCACAGGTAATTCACTGTAAACAACAGGTGGAGATGGGCTGAGCCTGGCGTAGACTGTGGGGAGTGCGTGCTGTGGTTGGGTCTCCTGGGCAAGGAAGCATTGGAGATAGAGGATGAGGTGGGTTTAGGGGTGGTTGAAGGGACCTCTCATTGCTGGGGAAGAGCAAGAGGGAGAAGGAGCTCACTGGAAATGCTGGATGAGATCAGGGCTGGGGTCACTGGTACTGTAGAAGACAATCTGGTTCTGGTGCTCATGTGCTTTGCCACTGCCTTTGTGCGTGATCTGGACTTGGATGCTCCAAAGCACTTCAGTAGATCTGAAATAGTTTGAAGGTTGGCACCTCACTGCTGGTGAGTTGCCTTGGCGTGGCCTCAGTTTGCCCATCTGTAAAGTGGGAGGGAAGTCAGTGCCCTGTGCTGCAGGGGGGAACAGCAGGGTTGTGGCTCTGTGGCACCTCCAGCACAGAGGTGAGGAGGGATTGGAGTCTGAGCTTGTTGGGCTATGCTGTGAGTTAAATAACACCCAAAGTAGGTGAACCCTGCCAGAGGTCCTGCAGCCTTGGCATGGCTTTGGCTGGCTGTCCTCTCACTGTCGGGTGAATTGTACACCTGATGGATGGACCATCCAGGGATGACACTGTCGAGGCACAAGCTCCTCACAAGATCTACCTTCAAAGACCTGGGGCTGGGCTTTTTTGCCTCTTAATCCTTAAAAAGACCCAAAAGAGTTATTATTTTTGGTGATTCTTTTAAGCATTGTGCATTTCTACGTGTCTCTTCTGTTTTATGTTAATGGAGAAGTTTTTATCCAGGGTTCATGTCTATTCCTGATGATGGAATGAGCTCCTGAGGTGGCATATTAGGAAAAGTCAATCACATCCTATCAGAAAGCATCAAAATAAGTACTTAGGATTTTATTGGACTCTTGTCTACAGATCCTGTGGTCTGCATGGGGATATACCAGGGAGGTTCAGAAGTCAATAGACCCATCCTCTTCTTTAGTACTGCTTCACATCCCAGTCCCTGGAGGGGATCAGCACCTTCCCATCCATCCCATGGCTCTGCCTGAGCCTGGGGTGCTTGGAAATGGGGCTCCCCTGGCCCTGTGTGCTGGTGCTGAGCAACTGTGAAAATATGACCTCGACTGTCCAAGATGTTGTCAGTAAAATTCTCAGAGCTGGCTCTAGTGGAAAGCAGCACAAAGCTGCAGCTGGCTGGGGTGAGAGCCCATTTATGGCAAAAAGTGGGATACACTTTAGAGAAGCAGCTTAAGCCACTAGTCCCCCTCACCTATGCACATAAGCCTGTCCTCCTGCCACGGCTCTGCTGCCTTCAGAGTTGGGGAGGTGCTTCTGGGAATCATTACATGGAGTCTGGGGTCCAGGGCCATGCTCTGGCCACACCATCACCACCACTGTGTCTGTTCACTGCATCCCAGCTAGGATTTCACCCCGACCTTTTGAAGTCTATAATAAGAGCAGTTAGGTCTGGGGAGGGGGAAGGGAGCTGCTGTTTGCTGCCTCCAAAGAGTTCAGAGCAAACAGCAAGTGATCAGAAAACCTGAGAATAAAGCCCCATGAGCCCCTTCCCCGATGTGGGCATTGAAACTCCTGGCCTGCTAATTATTCTTTTCCCCTGGAGAATCCTGAGGTAACTCAAACTGCTTTTGCAGGGGAACAGCAGAGGCTGGTGAGGGGCAGCAGGGGCGGGTGTTGTGGCTATAAATCTTCGCAAATACTCATTACATGCAGGTATTATGGGAGGGAAGTGGATTAGGTTGCAGTTAAAGTTGTGTTGCTGGAGTTGGATACTGGGATCTTGCCCCACTACAAAGCCCCATGTAAGGTCTGGGGTCATCCCAAGGACCGTGACAGTGGCTGGTGTTTCTTTCTGTCTCCTGCATAACCCATCTTCTGGGAAATTCAGTTTTTCATGGTTTGGAGTTAAACATGTTCAGCTCCAAACTGTGCCCACCTGAGCCCTGTGAGTGCCAGGGGGTACGTGAGCAGGACGGTGCCCACAGTGAGAATATAAATAGAGTTGCTTGAGGAAGTGAATTATTCTTGGCGTTTCTTTCATCGAACGATGTGTTTCTGCAGGAGGAAATCTTTCAGTAAAAGAAATCGCCCGTTCCCTCCGTGCATGGCAAGACCATCCTTCTTGCTTCCTGGAAGTGAGGAGATTCATTACGTGCTCTTTCTGTTGCAACACCATCTGTTGCAGAGACATAAAGATCCCTGCTCAAACTCCCCCAGGCTCGAGGCTGCTGCCGAGTACGTCTCTGGTGGGAGATGGAGGAGAAACTTCCCATCACTGCCCCAGGGGAGCTTTGGAAGCCTGTGTGGTTGTTTTCCCTATGGCTGAGCAGCTGTGCCCAAGTGTCACATAAGAAAATTCCCCGGGACAGTTCCAGGCATCTGGACACCTTCCTTGCACCAGCCCCTGCAGTTTGTGGATGCCAGCACAGCAACTTCAACAGGATCCTGCCTGGCTCCCAGCTGTGGGATATGGAGCAGCTTCCCCTGTTCCAGCCATACCGTTTGACTCCAGTAAGTTAAGGGAGATCAGGTCTCATCACAACTGCCCTTCTTGCACTCCCGGGGGGAGAGATGTTCGGTTTCAAGCACAGCATCATGATGGGAAGCTGGCTGTTTATTTATTTATTTATTTGATTCTTCTTATATATCTCTCTTTAGTGGTGTCCTTTTTTGCTTAAAATTCCAAGGAGCCAGGCTGATTTGTTCTGCCATTGCCCTTTGGAAGAGGGCTCCCTCTCACAGCCTGTGCTCTCTGGGGAAGCCTTTTATGGAAAATTATCAGTTCCAGTGGTTTTGCTTTCCATGTTTATCCATGGTTTATGTGGGTCTGTGTGCTCACATCTGCAGCCTTCAGCTCCCAGTGTTGCGTTTTGTCATTGCCATTTCACTTCTGCTTTCATGGTCAGGTAAGATTGAGCATCTTTTGACATTATTTAAACATTTTTGCAGTGTCCAAACTGGACTATTTGGGAAGCCCAGTCTGGGAGAAATCCCCAAGCATTGGCACATTCCAGCTTAGTAAAACAAGTGAGGGAACATGTGGGTTTCCTACCTCGGGGAAGTTCTGTGTCCTGACACATTCAGTGCTGGGTTAGCAAGGGAAAAGCAGGAGGTGCAATGCCCAGGAGAGATGGTGTACAGGGAGCCCAAGGAGGTGCCTGACTCAGCTGAGACCCCCAGAACATGCTCCTAAATGGTACACCATGCTGCTGATGTGCTTCAAGTAGCTGGACATGCTGCTTTCCCTATTTTGCATCTGGACTTTGTCTCCATAGTTGTTCCCTCAGTTGGAAAGTTGCTCCTTAAATCCCTTTGGTTTCCAACATTTCTGAACTCCAGGTTGGGCAGTGCCAAGTTTTTCCTTTAAGCCTCAATAACAAGCTGTTTGTGAGGACCCTGAGTGTCATGGTGCAGCAAGGCACAGCTTTTCCCTGCTCCTGGGGGTCCTGTGCCCATGGCAGGGTCCCCAGGCCTGGATGGGGGAGCAGAGGGTTATCTTGGGTGCAATTAGTATTGTGCCATTAACATGCTGTAATTTGCATAGGTAAAACTGGTGATGGCAGGAGGCTGAGTGATGTGCCAGAGCCAGAAGTGGGGGAGATCTCCCTGCTCTGAGGCACAAGTGCTCCCTTATCTGTGGTGTTTCTTGCTTCCCTAAACCTCACTGGCTGGAGATGTTGGCAGAGCCATGGCATGGCTGATCCTGTTCCCTGGGTCTGGCAGGTGGTCCCTGCGTTAGTGCCGTGCCATGGCCATCAGCGGAATTGGTGGAATGGAAGATGCTCCGCTCTGCTCATGGGGAAACAGGCAGAGAAGCACCCAGAGCCTCTGGGCAAGACTGGGCACATGGGGCCTCTTGCCCTGTAGCTCCAGCTGCTGTTGATCTCCTCTGACTGTGGCTGAAGGGAGGTTGGCTGGTTCAGGCATTGGCCATGGGTGTTCAGTGTGTGCTGAGCTTCACTCAGCACCAGCCATATTCCCCCTGGTTCTGCTCTGCAACAACTGCTGCAGGATGTTCCTCAGGCTGATCCTCAGGCTGAAGGTCAGGAAAAGTTCCCCTGACTCCTCTCACAAGGGCTGTGGGTGCTAATCCCCACATCTGGGCTGACTTCCAGCTCAGGTAATTCTAGTCTCTGCCCCTCGAAATTACCTCTGCAGTTTCAACTGGCTCCAGTCATCTTTGTTCCCTGTCCATGGGCCTGCTGGGCACTGTACTGCTGGCAGAGACCCACCACAGAGCTCAGGGTCTTTGGCTTTTGATAGCTGGGAAGTGGTTGCTTTGAAACATAATTTGAGGGTTTTTCTGTGTGCAGAAGCTGCGTGTCACAGCAAGGCATGAAGCAAATGTTGTGCAATAACCCTGCCCTCTTGCACTGCTGAACTCTGCCGTGTGAATATGAGTATTTACCCATAAATGTTTGCCTGGTGTTCAGCAGTCTCGTACCTCTGTGACAAAGGTTGTTAGTGCCTTTGTCATCTCTGAAGGAGGAGAAAAACACAAAAGGCAAATCTCACTGCCTGCAGCAAGCAGGGCACAGGCAGTGACATGCAGAGCTGGGCCACAGGAGTGTGGTTTGGGGTTGACACTGGTGCAGACACCTCCTGTGTAGGGCTTGGGGAGTCTTGGCTTCTGTGTGTTGGTTCCACCAACACCTGGCTGCCCTGTGTGCCCTGTCCCATCCAGCTTCCCCAGCAGGGGAGGAAGAGGAGGAGGAAGATGCTGAGCACAGGCACCTGGGCAGATGGATGCACTGGTACCTGTGCAGACCAGCTGCTTTGGGACAGTGGTGGCCAGCTCTCTGAGCCCATGGGGGGTTTACTTGCTCTGCTGCTGTGTTAGTGATGGCATGGCTTTGCCTTGCTCTGGGAATGTCTTTCCCACCCTTCTGGTCTGGGGGCCATCACTCCTCCAGCTCCACAGCTGCCGTGGCACCAGCTGTGTCTGCAAGTCCACTCAGTTTTATCTGTATCTCCTCAGTGCTCACTGTCCATCTTGCATTTCCTCCTCCCCTGCACTCAGGCACTGTGTGATCAAGTGGCTCTGAGCTGTGAAACTCTCTCTTACCTCTGTTAAAGACTCTCCCTGCAGCCCAGGTCTAGAAGCTGCTGGGAGGAGATTTCATGGGGTGGCTGAGAAGGCAGTGGCCATCCCTTTCATGTCTCCATCTGTACTATCAGCAGCAGGTTGAAAAGAAGAACAAATAGGGACTTTCTCAAACAGTGTGAGATTAAGTTGAGAAACTGGCTGTCATGGGAGTATTTTGGCTAAAAGAGTCTAAAAGGGCGCCAGAGGTGCTTAGCAAAGATGCATCAGGAGCTGCTGAACATGACGGACCAGAAGCAGAGTCCAGCTGAGGGAGTCCTGGAGTCTCAGCTGGGAGGGACCCAGGGGTCTGCTCCTACTGCTGGCACAGGAATTAGCTCATGGATCAGGAGGACGTCAGGGTGACCCAGGGAGGCTCATCTTCCCATAACTGTTACTGGGGAGAAATATGGTGGATGTTATTTGGTTAGAAATACACTTTGTGGAAGGGGATGGATTTTCTAGCTGGCATCACATGGCCAGTGGTTGATAGTGAAGGAAGGAAACCTTGCACTTTGCACCGTGGTCTGGGGAATGTGAGTATAAAGGACCATCAAACCACTGCTGCCCATCATCTCTTGTGCTGAAGAGCCTGGGTGGGTGTGAATTGTGTCAGTTCATACCAGATACAAAGAAAAAAGATCCTTCATGTCATTTACAGGTTGGTGAGAGCTGGGTAGGTACAGCTGAACTTTCTGAAGCATCCTGTCAGATGGATGGGCTTTCAGGGTATCTGAGGCTGCCCCTCTGTGCCATGGCAGCAGGGTTGGCAGTGACCTGTGGGCTGAGCTGCTGCAGCCCCGCCAGCACCAACATTTCCTTTGCAAACATTTGGAGTGGTTTATCATGCAGCTGCTCCCCTGGCTCTTCATTCCTGCCCATCTGCTGGAGGGTTTTGCTGCCTGGATGGAGGACATGAGCCCCAGTCCTCTGCTCTGTGCAAACCTGCCTGGGTTTAAGGCAGCAAGCACAAAAACCCCCAGTCCATGGGTGGATGTGAATGGCTGGGAGGTGATGTGTGTCCCAGGGAAGGTGCCATGGGAATGCTGCATCGTCTGGTCCTACTCTCTGTGGCAGGAGGTGCATTTCACAGCAAAGAGGTGAAGGTATGAAAGCCCAGACATTAAATGTTTTGCACTGAGCACCAGGATATTTCTTGTCCAGCTGCTCAGATGGACCCTCCTGGGGCCAGATGTGCGGTTTTGTTGTGCACCTGTGTTGACAAGAGAGCTGAGCTCCTGAGACAGAATGGGCATTGCCATGGCCCAAACAGCAGCATGCCCAGCTCCTGTGTCATCCAGGGCAGCTGAGGAGGCTTTGGGACACACTCAGCTGACTGGTTGCTGGTGAGCAAGGGTCTATTCTGTCCCCTGCCTGTTTCCTCATCTGTGAAATGGATTTATGCTGATGAGATACCACAAAACAATGTGGTCATTGGTAAAGGTGCACCTAGTGGGGCTGGGACTGAGCTTCCCTGCAGCCAGTGAGCACCAAGATCCATCCCTCCAGCATTGCCCTCTCTGGACAATGTTTGCTCCAACCACAGGCAGATGCAGAAGATGCCCATGGAGTCACATTGGATTGAAATGATGTTTCCACATGCCTGAGGTGTGATCCCTGCTCAGCCCAGCACAGGCAGCGGGCCCAGGTTAGAGGCACTCAGCCCCAGAGCTGCCTTTGGAACAAGTCATGGTGCTGCCCTGCCTGCTCCTGGCCCTGCCACCCTCCCTCCCAGCACCAGTAAATGCTCTGGAAGAGCCTGCAGAAGAATTCAGTAGGACACACAGGCAGTTAGCCCGGGAGGCTCCGAAGGGGCCGAGCCAGGGGAAGGGCTCCACAGCCTGACCCAGATGCCGCGCACGGCAGTTAATTGAGTTTGACCATCCGCAGTGCCCCGGGTCGGGGTCAGCACAGCCTGCCCAGGCGCCGGGGCTGCTTTGTTTGCTGTGGCACAGGTTGAGCTCTGCCCTGCCCACACGAGGGGTCACGGCCCTCTGTCACATCCCAGGGACCTGCGAGCCGAGCTGACAGCACCGGGTTTCGAGGGGCCTGTGCCTTGGAGCTTGTGGCTTCATCTGCTCGGTGCTTCCTAATTGCAGTTGAGTTGTTTGGCTGAGTGGCAGCAAACTGCCGGGTCACAGCGGATGCCTGGATGTGCCCCCGTGCCTACTGCTCCCATTCCTGCAGCCTGGCTATTCAGGGGGCTTGGTGAGAGTAAAATCCAGCATTTGTTGCTCTCCTTTCCAGCCTGCCCCAAAACAGAGGTGGGTGAAAGAAATTGGTGATTCCTCATCACCTCCTGCCTCTGCCAGGCCATGTGGTGGGGCAGCAGCTCACTGGACCCTCAGCAGCTGGGCACCAGCATCGCCCAGATTCTCCTGCTGCAGGAGAAGCCCCTGAGCTTGATTTATCCATTGGGACCCACCACTCTTCCCAAGCGAGATGTAAAACTTCTGGGTCCTTTGGTATATGAGAAATATGCTATCACAGCATTGGAATTTTAAATTGTTATTTATTTTTGGGCAATACAATCATCTCCCCAGCACATGCTCTTGCTGTTTTCTCTGCAATGACCCAGCCCTGCTCTCACTCAGAAGCTGCCTGAGCTTGGTGATATTATAGCCCTGGGAAGGTAGATGGGAAAGACATCAAGGGTGGTGGCTGTAGAGGCAAGGAAGGAATTTGGGTGTGTTTCCTCTGGAGTAAATCTGGCTTAAAATTATGAGCGACTCTGGATTTTATTAAAGCCGTTGGTTTTGTTGGTCAAATAGAGCAGCACAGTAAAAGCTGGTGTGAGCCCACACCCAGATAATGAAGCCCAAGGTGGGGTGACCTGCAGGGCTGTGCTCAACCCTGGCTGCACCTGGAGGTTTTCTTGGCCATCATCCCTCTGGGGACATGTGGGGGTGAGTGGGGTGGAGGAGTCTGGATTCACACTGGAGCCCACTGGGTGTTCCAGCATGGCTGGACATGTCCCCTGCTTCTCCCCTCCATCCCTGAGACCTTCTGCTGAATAGCCTGTTAACTGGTTAGCCCGGGGTGGGTGCCTTGACCTCTGCACCTTGTTGCTGGAAGCCAGCTGCAGCAGAAATTCCCCTTTTCCTTTCTATCCCCAGAATAATGCCAGATCTATCAGACCAGTGAGTTTTGCACCAGCAGTTGAGCCAACTCTCGTGGGAGTCTGTCTGTCTGAGAGGGCTGTGCTCTTGCCTGCCTGCCTGCTGCTGCTGGGATTGTCCAGCCTCCCTGGATCTGCCAGCAGCTCTGCCCAGTGTAGGGAATGCGCTTAGGGGTTGTTTGACTCCTTGGCTTCCAAAGATGCATCAGCCAAGGGGTCCAGAGGAAGCTCTGTCCTAGCTATTCTCCCAAGCCAGGCATTAAATGCATAGCACACCCTAGGAGGGAAAGTGCAGTGTTCACTGAAAGCAATCCCATCTCTGCCTGCCCTTGGGGAGGGGGCACCTTCCACACCTCCCTACAGGAGTGGGGTCCTGAGATGGTCCCACTCCTGCCCTGACCAGCCTTGCCCAACCGACTTCAAACCCAGAGCCATAAAACAAATTTCAACAGGATCCTGGGCATGAGGAGAAAGGAGAGAACTGAGTGCTCTCCCACTCTCCTCTCCTTGCAGGCACCAGTGATGGGCAGTGACACAGCCACCAGGCACATCCCTTGCTCTTGGACTCCAGGGGCAAAAGAGTCCGGAGGGAGCTTGGAAGGTGATTAATGGCCTCAGGCATGGCAGGGCTATGGGTCAAAAAGGCTCAATTATTTCCTGGTGAAACTCCTGCTGGAGGGGCCGATAAGCCAACACAGCAGATTCAGATGCATCTGCCTTCCCAGCTTTGGAGCAAAGCAAAGGGCAGGGACAGTGGGGACACTCCCTGAGCCCTGCTCATGCTCTCTGTAGAAGGATTTTCAGACGGAAGCCCGTGGGTCACCCCGACCTTGCTGACTCAGGCGTGGTCCCCCACCCTCAGCACAGATTTCCAGGAATGCCATCCTTAACATCTCCCGCTAGGCAAATCATAGCCTTCATATGGTTAGGGAAAAATTGGATTTGCCTTGTAATCTAATCAATGTTAAATAACGGTAATTCTAACTCCGAGCTCTGTGTTTAAAGTGCTGTTGGTCTCAGGGGTTCATCGGAGTTATTTAATCTAATGAAATCCCCATTACTGTCTCATGAGGGTGCACCACGGGGATGTCTCTCCTGGGAGGGGAAGCAATGGTTAAAGAATTGGCAGTCAGGGCCAAATATCCAGTGGGGGAAAGGGGCTGAGTGCAGTAATGTGAAGGTTTCACCTGGCAGTGACCAAGAGCTCTTTGGCTGCATTGTTCTAATGGTGACTGTCATTGCTCAAGACATGGTGGAGGAGAGCACATGCCCAAGGTACTCCCATCGCCTCCCAGGCTGGATCACAGCAGTGTCATCTTTTCTCTTTTCCTGACCCAAACAGGAATTAAGGTTTTTAACCCATCTCAATACTCCATCATCCATCACACTTGCTGTGCTTCCTCCAGCAGGTTGCTCTCAGTGCTGGCTTTCCCTGTGCAGGTCCCAGCTGTGTTGTCTACTGGATATTCATAGAGATACAGAATGTTTTGGGTTGGATGGGACCTTACAAACCATCTCATTCCACCCCCCCTGCTATAGGCAAGGACACTTCCCACTAGACCAGGCTGATCCAAGCCCCATCCAACCTGGCCTTGAACACTGACAGGGATTTAAGATGTTTTCCCTCAAACCTGCTGTACTTTTTTCATTTGTATTAAGCACTTTTTCCTAATCTCCTTTTTAGAGGGAGATAGGACCTGTTCCAGGTCACGTTTCCCATACTGGCTTTGTGACAATTTCTGTGCCCCCAGTCAATTACATCAGGACAGAGCCATATCGAGCTGGTTGTTTTCCTACATGCTGAGCTTTTTGTATTCAAATACCTTGGAATTCCATCAGCTGCAGGCAGGGACTCTGCTGCTGTCAAATACCAGCACGGCTGCATCCCCTGTACTGGGGGAGTGTTCCTTCCCCTGTAGCGTGTGCTCGGGTTTCCTATTATTATTTCCTTTAATAAGACTGATAGTTTGTACTTAGCTCATTTACTGCTAAATTTAGAGCCATTAGAGCAATAAGTTACAATTACTTTTGGAGCAGGGTGGAGTAGAAGCCCAGTGTGGTACAACCCCAAAGAAGGGGTAATCAAACCTGCCTTTTTGGGAACAAATGCCTGTGGCCTGCAGCATCACACTGGAGCAGCTTTGTAAGGACAGCTGGAATAGCTGCCTGGCATCCTCTGGAGGAAGGATTGCACCCATGGGTGCTGGCAGAGGACACGTCTGGCTTGATGTCTGTGGATAGTGGGCTTATGGGTTTGTGGCTCTGCACATGCAGCTGAGTTATCTCGGGACTTCCTCCGAGTATCCTGTCCTCAAGGAATGGCCTCTTTCCTCGAAAACCATCTCCATGCTGGAAAAAAAGTAATAAAAGAACAAGTCTGGTAATCTAATCATGTTAAGTCCTCCTAAAATCACGTCTGCACTGCACAGCAGCATGCCAGAGGTCTCTGGAGGAGCAGATGCAGCAGGAGGGGTGAGGATTGGGTGCAGAGAGATGGGACAAAGGAGGGATTTCTGGAGGGGGAGGGCAAGACATGCCAGGTGGCCACTCTGAGAGCCCCGTCCTCTGTGACCACAGCCCTGCAGGACACCAGTCCCTGCCTCAAGAGTGGTGGCACTCCATCCTCAATGCCAGCGTGGTGAGCCCTGGCTCAGGTGCCCTCAGCAGTGTGGGAGCACAGGCAATGCCCCACGTGCTGAGAAATGCCCCAGATGCTACCAGGGGGTTGAGGAGCCACCGCTGGCGAGGCTGGTCCCCGCGGGCAGCGCCTCAGCGCCAGCCGCAGTGTCTGTGTTCATTATGCACATCCCTTTCGTGCCGCCTGCATTATTCGCGTGCTATCTTGTGTCATTAAGATATCAAGTTCATTTAGGTACATGCACATTGGCAGTTTAATTATGTCTGGGTACTACTCTGTATTTTATTCATGGACTATCTGGGGGCGGTTGTCAAACACAAGACCAGGAGATAAAGGTTTGGTGGCTGCAGAATGCTAATGTCCTGCTGGTCCCCTTTTGACAAATACACATGCCAGTTATTACCAAACTGATTATTTCATTCATTAACACCACATACATCAGCTCCCTTCACCCAGTATTATTGTATACATTCATCTTTTCATAAACAATTACCTGACAAGGTTGGGAAAGGCAAGTACTGGGGAATTAATGCTCTGCTGGGAAGTTCCTGGCGTGGGTTAGTAACAAGGTGCTGGGGGGTGTGGAATGGCCTGTTAGCGTGATGGCTTCATTAATCAAATTAGGGACAATAGCATGTCACATGTGTGCCATGTTTCCCAACAATGCTGAACCCATTTGCTTTGTCCAGAGGCTCAGTGGATGGGGCTCCCTGTCCAGTTTGTGGTGATGGGGGTGAAATGAAAGCCGGGGGATGCAGTGGGAAGGCTTGGAAAGCAGCCTGACTGTGATCTTTCTATTTTTATTATTACTATTATTATTATTATATTATTATCATGAGGAACATTTGCATTAGAACAGGTGTTTTGTTTGTTGTTTCTTTTTTCCAGCTTCCTTATACTGTTTTCCCAGAGCTGGAACCCTCCACAACAGGATTAGAAGTGGTGGTAGGAATGATTAGGCCAACATGAACATGTAACCCGCTGTTTAATAAAACCCCTCCTGAGTCTTCTTCCTACAGTTTTTAACTGTAAAAGGCTGGTGGTGGAGGAAAAAAAAGTACAGGGAGATGTGAGCAGTGAAGAGTAACTAAACTCATGAAAAAAGGGATTCCTGCACCCTTCTTAGAGATGGTGGTGAAATCCACTGTGGGGGACTCAGCAGGAGGTCACTCACATGAGGAGCATCCTCCAACAAGTGCTGTCCAGCATAAACCCCTGTGCAAGGAATCAGACCTGGAGCTGCTCGCAGCCACTCCCTTGAACACAGAGTCCATCCACATGATTTCAGTTGGTCCGTTATTTACTTCTTTAAATACTTTGTACCCTGAACTGTTCCCACCGGCGAGTGAGCTCCCTCCTCGCTCCCTCCGACACGGACAAGGAGCAGCTGTGGGAGGCCACCAACACAGCCAGAATCAATTCAGCTTTTCACTCAACAGACACGCTCAGAAAGTAATGCTTCAGGGGTCACACTGCTGCACTGCTGCAGCGCAGGATTTGCAAACTAAATAAAGGATCCAAGTGAGCTCTAAGTGCCCAACTCCCTTAGGCCCCTTTGGAGAAAACCCCACTGGAATAACTAAGAAGCTTTCACTGTGCGTTTGCAGAAGCATTAATCCTCCTTGCCATCTCCACAAGTCTCTTTGATCACAGTGCAAAATCTTCATCTCCAGGGGTCCTGCCTGGGCTTTCCAGAGGGGCTTCAGTGCAGAAATCTCACTGCTCCATGGGGAGACCTGGGCTCCCTTTCCAAAGGCTCTCCATATTGCAATGGAGAGATCACAGAGTGCCAAGAGTTCCACTGCCCTCCAAGGTGAGCCCTCGCCATGGGGTGATGGGCAGCTGTTGAGGTGGGCCCCAGTGTCAGCATGGATTTGAAATCCCTGCTCCTATGAAAAGTATCAGTGTGGGCTTAGCCAGTTCTTCCTGCATTTTCTTGCATATTCCAAGGGGAGCACAATGAAAGAGGGAACACACTCAGGCTGAGTTTTCTCCTCTTTGGGGATGCTGAGAAATAAAGGGGGAAGGAGGTCTGATCTTGCTAAGCAGGGCAACCTTGGAAAAGGAGAGGCAGGGGGTCATCTTCAGTAGCCGGTCTGAAACCCTCAACCCACGCCAGTGCAGTGCTGAGTGAGGAAGAGGAATGTTTATTGACCTGGATCCAAATGACTCAAACTGACTCATGAAGCTGAGGTCACTAATTGGGGTTTTTTTCATCCATTCATATTCTTTCTTTCTTTTTTTTACATTATTGATCTGTATTCACTCCCAACAACCTTGGTGTCATGCTGATGTCGAAGCCACAGCCTCCAGATCCCCCTGTGCAGCACCATGAAGGTGAGCGTGGTACAAACCTCCGGGCCAGCCAGACCTGAGCTGGAGGCTGTATCATTTACTCATGAAATTTAGATCTGCTATCAACTAAAAGTTCCTGAAATATGTCAGATGACTCTGATACCAGGTTAGACAGTGATGCATTCCCTGGGAGGAGGTGGAATTGCTGAGCACAGGAAAGAGCACTTGATGCACGACCTTGTGAGCAGTGGCTGAACTCCCTGCATAGACTGTGGGGCTGGAGAGACCTGTGCTCTGTGCAGATTCTTCAGCACTAGCCCCTGCCTTGCCCAGAGCTTGCAAATTAGGCCAGAAAGAATCTCTTTAAGCTTTCTATTTTCTGAAGACTTTTGCCCTCTTTGCACTTGACTGCTTTGCTCCAGGAATGAAAGTAAGGAGCTCTTTCCCAGCCATTAAAAGTTTCATTTAGCAAAAGGACAAAGAATTGGCACGGGAAGGATGAAGAATCACTGCAAGGGTAAACTTGTGTGACTCTGTATTTTAGATCATAGCCTGAGGTCAGGCTCCCTTTTTTGTAATACAGATAGAGGATTTTTTGGCCTTGCAGCAGGAAGAAATGTGTAGTGATATATAAAGATGGCACTTCTCAGCATAATTTAAGGAACAACCTCTATTCTCAGCAGCGAGGTCCTTTGAGGTGCCTGGGTCTTTCATAAACCTCTCCTGCTGATGAGCACACACAGACACACCCTCCTCACACCCCATCTCCAGCAGTATGGGGCATGTCACAGCCATTTCCAAAACTATATCATAATCTCTGTTGAATTGTTAGGACACCATAACCATATCTTGGGGGACAGATCTTCCTTGCTCCCAACAAACCCTGGCAGCTGGTCCATTAACCTGCAGGGTCACAGTGATGTCCAGAACTCTTTCAGTGTGGCCATATAGCCCATGTGGCCCCAGCCTGCTGCATCCACTTCTCATTTCCCATACTATTTCCCCACCTCCAACTTCAACTGCTTTAATTTAGTTACTTTAGTCCCTGCACTGACTAGGTCCTGATTTTTAGTCTGAGACTTGGTGGGATTTCTCCTTCTCCAAAGGGAAGGAGGATGGAAGAACATTGGTTTTTTCCCTGAATCACCTCCATTTAGTGGTTTTTCTGTGTCCTTTTAATTTCCAGACAACATTTTGTCCCCCTCCATGTTACCTGCAGTTTCTCCCCTCTGGCTCCGGGTCCCATCCCAGCTCCTGTCCCATCCTCTTCCTCCATTGGAGGAACACATACATTGCAGTGGGTGTGCGTGGCTGAAGGTGCTCCTGTGCTGTGCCTAAGAAAAATGAGGCAGACATGGAAAACAAGCAAATCACATTATATATTGCAGGCAATAATGTAGCTCCCAGGGGACACAGATAATATAGTGAGAGACAAAGGAACAATAGACTTTGCTGGCCTGAGTGCTCACTTGATTGTGGCTTTTCTGGAATTATTCCTGACTTCCTCTGCCTGAGTGGTGAATTGAACCTCTGAGCTGAGAAGGGATCAGGGAGCTTCCAGGGGCTGTGCTGGGGATGTGCATCGCTCCATATGGGAGCCCTTGTCCTGCATGCTGTTCTCCAGGGTGATACTTGCTCTGCACAGGAGCCCCCCAGCACCAGAGATGGGGATTATTTTCATGCTGGATGTGATTTTTGTGTTTTGGGAATACATGAGCTGTCTGAAGGACTTTGTCCAGAAAACTGTTGATTTGGGTTCCCATTCCATGATGGGGGCAGGTGTGCCATGAGCAGTGGGAGGGAAGCAGCAGAGATTCCCTGAGTTTGAGACGTAGAAAGAGGCATCAGGATGAAACCACTGGCATCAACCACACAGTGTGTGTGTCCCCATCTGGACCTGGGGTACTTGCAGGACCCGATGGGGCTGGTGGTCCCCAGGTCTGCAGGCAGCTGAGCAGAGGACAGGTCAAAGCTCTCTGGGTGCATGATGGGGATAGCTTCCCTCAGCAGCCTGTGCAGTGAGGAGCCTTCCAAATCACCACCAGTTTTGTGGAAACATTTCATTTGGGATGCTCGCCTCGGGGCTCCCCAAGGGGTCTCTAAAGAGACAGCCAAGGCTTTGAGATTTGCTTTGGACTTTCCTCTCTCCTCTCCTCTCCTCTCCTCTCCTCTCCTCTCCTCTCCTCTCCTCTCCTCTCCTCTCCTCTCCTCT
>JAOXXN010000230.1:2683345-2694228 GCA_026770055.1 Myrmophylax atrothorax
CTTGGACACTTCCAGGGATGGGGCAGCCACAGCTTCTCTGGGCAACCTGTGCCAGGGCCTGCCCACCCTCATAGGGAAGAATTTCCCAATATCCCATCTAACCCTGCCCTCTTTTACTTTGGAGCCGTTCCCACTTGTCCTGTCACTCCAGGCCCTTGTTCAAAGTTCCTCTCCAGCTTTCCTGGAGGGACTCTTAAAGTATCCCCAGAGCCTTCTCTTCTCCAGGCTGAACACCCCCAGCTCTCCCAGCCCATCTCCAGAGTGGAGGGGCTCCAGCCCTCGGAGCATCTTTGTGGTCTCCTCTGGACTCCCTTCAGCAGCTTCACATCCTTGTTATGCTGGGGCACCCAGAGCTGGATGCAGTACCCAAGGTGGGGTCTCACCAGAGCAGAGTAGAGGCGCAGGATGCCCTCCCTCACCTTGCTGCCCGTGCTGTGGGGATGCAGCCCAAGACACAGATGGCTTTCAAGGCTGCAGATACACACATTGCTGAGTCATGGCCAGCCTTTCATCCCCCAATAATAGAGGCATCTGTAAAAGAGAGCAGGAGTGTCTGTTTTCATTAAGAGAGACCACACTTGCAATAAAGCAGCGCCCAAAAGCCAACAGAACCAGCCACCAGAAGTCTGAATTTACCCAAGCAAATCCAGCTGGGAAATGGAGAATCACTTTTCATTTGGGAACTACGTTGGAAATATGATGAAATCACTATGGGCCTGATTTGCTGCTGTGTAAGAATCAGCTGGTGCTGCAGGGGTTTGGCAAACAACCCATGCCTTACATGTGGAGTTCCTGCCACTGCTGGGTTAAGCTGTCACTGGGGGAGGTACATGGTGCTGGAGAGACCAGATAAGTGCAGGTTCAGGTCTGATGGGGACAGGCAGAGTTTGTGCTTCCCAGTGCATGGCATACCCCAAACCTGCCTCTCCCCAAAGCTGCTGGGAATGCCATGAGCTCTAAGGCTGCATTAAAGAGCAGGACAGTGGCAGAGATGGCTGATGAGCCCATTCCCAACCCCACTGGAGAGAACTCCTTCAGAAACTGCCCAGTGAGGTCTGCATTCCCACACAAAGGATGGAGATGTGGTAAAGGGGCTGTGGCTGAGGGCTCCAGAGCTCTTCGTCTGCTCTGGTAGGCAGAGGGCTGGGCTTTACCAACAATTAGCCATTGGAGAGAAAGCAACTACAAAACGCCCCTTTTCCAAACCCCAGCTGGTCAGCTCGGAGGAGGTGGTGGTGCCACCCGTGATTGCCTCAGCTCTGATGAGTTCCTTGTTCCAGCAGAGAAAATCAATGGCTTGCAGAGCTAATGGCATCAGGGAGCTTCTGCTTGTCGATAGCACTTAGACACCGGTGGCCTCCAGGAGATGCCCAGATGTATTTCCCAGCACAGCTGATTTTTGGGAGCCTCTCAGTACATTTCCCTCTCCCAGGCTGGTCACAGACTGCTGGGACAGCAGGGTCACTCTCAGCATGAGGATCCAGGAGGCACCTGCCTGAGCACAGGGCTCCCTGCTTACCTGCTGCCCTCCAAGCCTGAGCTCTGCCCATCAATAATTGATCAGAGCAATTAGACAGAGGGTTTGCGTGCTGTAATTAGCTCTGATCAGGGCAATCTCCCTTCCCAGGGGGTCACTGAGACGGGAGCTGAGCACTGAAAGCACAGTGGGGGCACAGGGCTGTTGAGCAGAGCCCCCCCCATGCAGCCCCTCTTTGCGTGCAAATGCTCCCCTGCCCTTCACAGCCCTCCTGCTCCTGTCACTCTGGGGCCAGCAAAGCCCACATGAAGTCACGCGTGTGCCTGGTCCCACAGGGGTCTCGTGGAGGCAGATGAACCCCTTATCTTGGGGACACTGCCACTTCCTGCTCAGCTGGCCTGTCCTTGGCCCGGGATTGTTCCTGCTCTTCCTGGCCAAGGTCACAGCCTGAGATCCAGGAAGAATCTCCACCTCTAGAGTTATCAGTAACACACGGTGCAAACTGTTTTCTTCACGGTATCCCTTTGATGGGTTTCCCAGCCCTTTCGGAAGGGGAAAGGCTTCCTGGCTGTGACCTCATGGTGGGGTGACACTGGAAGTTTCCCCCCCAAATGTTGCACTGGGAGCTTTGTGTCCCAGTCTGGTTTGCAGGCAGTGAGATTCCTGGAGTGTCTTACCCTTAACTGCTGAGCTGATTAAACCCACTGGTGCAGGGAGTGGAGCTGCCTGTGCTGCTTCATATGCAATAGGGAGGGTCTGTGGAAGACTACCCAGAGCCTGGCTCAGCCCTTGGGTGGAGACCTTTCACAGACACCTTTGCCAGGATGCCAGTGTGATGGGCACAGCATGGATGCCTGGATGGGCACAGCTGCTTGCCCTGCCCCTCTGTCACCCCTGGCCTGCTGGGTGGGCTGGATTTGGGGCTGGGACCACTAGCCATAGTCACTGCTGGGGGTTTGGAAGGGGACAGGGAAAACAATTTGGGGGCCCTTTGGGCTGCAGTTTGGGTGGAGGTTTGTACCTGTTTCAGGCTGTCAGCCAGCCCTACACTTCAGAGGGAGCTTAACTGGAAGGAGTGCAGGGAGGGATGGGAAGGCAGCTCTGCTGATAAGATGCTGCTTGACAGATACAGCGTGGAAACAGATGCTGCTGGCTGCAGATGTAATGAGATACATAAATACCAGGGCTTGCTCAAATAAACAGCGGCATCCACTGTGGGGACGAGCTCGGGAGCTCCCAAGGCTGCTCCTGTGTGCCAGCAGCAAGCACAGAGAGGGCACATTTGGGGCCTGGGGGCAGGAGAGGGCCTGCCTCTCAGAGAGTGCTGTGTTTGGGAAGGTGGCATGTTAGTGGTGTGCCATGTGTGTCCCCAGCAGTGATGGCTGTGACCAGGGCTGTGCCTGCAGCACCCAGCACTGACTGTCCCTGCAGCCTTGGCTCTGGCTCAGGGGGAGGTGCCCATGCTCAGAGCTGGCTGTCAGCTACTTTGTCTGGGTTTTGGGGTACTTTCTTGGGTTCCTAAAATTGGTGATATTTCCTGTCTGCTCTAAAAGCTGCCCTTTTCATCCCAGCACAGCTCAATCCAACAAAGACTTATATTCCTAGAATGCCAGGATGGTTTGGGTGAGAAGATCCTCAAAGCTCATCTCATTCCACTGCCCTGCCCAGGTCAGGGACACCTTCCACTAGACCAGGTTGTTCCAAGCCCTGTCCAACCTGACCTTGAACGAGGGATGGGGCAGCCACAACTTCTCTGGCCAACCTGTGCCAGGGCCTCACCACCCTCACAGGGAACAATTTTTTCCTAATACCCAATCTAAACCTACTCTCTTCATGCTTCATCTATGCTTTAGTTTTTTTCAACCCCTCTGGAGCATTGGAGGTGGTAAAAGCCCCATGTACTGGGAGGGACCTCGCTGTGTTGGGCACAGGGATCATGCCACTGTGCCAGGAGGCTCCTCAGCACATCCTGGGGAAACAAAGAATCCAGGGATCATTCCCTGCTTGTGGAAATGAAGCAATTCTCCCAGACACTTTTCCAACCATGGCCAGGGTAACAGGACCACGTTTATCCCATCAGGTGATGAGCTCCTCCTGCACAGTTTGCACTGGTTCTGTGGGGGCAGAAGGGCAGAGACAGAGGAAATCCCAAGCCCCTGACTTGACTGCAGTTGTTTTGTGAGGGTGAAACGTCCTCCAGGAAATGATGGTTGTGTCGTAGGTCCCTCCAATAACACTGAGATTTCCCTGAGCATTGTCTTAACCCAGATAAAATGCCTCAGCAGCAGGATGGGTAGGGATAGGAGAGACCCATGGTCTTCATTATCCTCTCCCCGGACTGTTCCTGCCCCTAACTTTGCTCCAAGCTCAGCCTAATCCATCCTCATTAAAACCGCTGGCAAGAATGTCCTTTTGCTATTAATGCCAGTAGGATTAGATTTTACATCCAGAAACACAATGAGGAGTTTCTTTTTTCCTTGCAGACCTCTCTGATCCTTTGCCCCTTTCCTTTCAGCTTCCTCAGGCCCACAGCTTTTCTTGGAGGGGCTTTTTTTCATTTTTCTCCCATTTCCTGAAATGCTTCTTTCCATGAATTGATTTCACCTGAGATCTAAAGGAAGGCAGAGCAGGAGGCTCAGCTAGCTCTGATGTATCCTCACAGCTCATCAAAGCAAATTTAGAGCCTTGCTAGAGCTGCCAGGGCAGCACAGCCCCTGGGCTGAGCCACTGGCCTCATGGGAAGGAGGAATTCATCTCTTTAGGCAGTGTTTTTTAATTTATATATACATACACGCTCCTGGTTACATCAAGTTATCACTCTTGCCAGAGCATCTTTCTTTCCAATCCTCTCCTGTACATGCTGTAATGGTACTTCTGGGAGTGTGGGCTGGAGGGGGAGGGAAGGAAAGCATTTGAGAGAGCAAGTTTGGGGGTTTTTTTATAAATTTCTGTTGCAGTCACTACTTAAAATGATTTGGAAGAAGAAGAGAAATGGTGGGGGGAGGAGAAGACAACTTGCTGGTGGCTGCAGCTGCCTAGGGGGGAATGCACAGTGCCCTGGGGGCGTGAGGCTGCACCAAGCCACAGTGCTGGCCATGCCTCAGTTTCCCCAGCCTCCTTGTTCCATGGCTTCATGCTGGAGAAGGGTGTTTCCCCCAGGACTGCCAGCTGTGCCACCTGCCCACCACCCTGGTGTCTGGCTCCTTCCTGGGGACAGAAATTCTGGCAGTGTTTCTGTAGAGAAGTGAGATGTGAAATAAACCCTCTCAGCCAGTTCATTTTCCCTCTCTGCTTTGCTTCTCTAGCTCTGCCTAAAGGGTCCAATCCTCCCTGTGAGCCTGTGTTGCATTTCTGGGAGCAGATTTTGGTCCTTCCTTGCCAGAAAGGCTGTTCCATGGGATCCAAGGTCCCACAGCTGATTGCAGAGCTGTCAGGCCCTTTTGGAAAGAACAACATTTCTTTGATCCAGTTTTTCCTGTGATGACCTCTTCAGTGGCACTTCCTTAGAAACAGCACTTGCCACCATGAGACACTTCCTTTCCCACTGCAGCTGCAGGCTGGGGAGCTCCAAATCCCTGCTAAACCCTGGACATTGCACTGAAAGCAAAACCAAACTGCAGCAAACCAGGGCAAAAGTGACAGCAGGCAGACTTTTCCTTTGCAGTTTGTTATCACATTCGCTGGCAGCTCCTCAGTGAGGCTCCTGAGATGCTCTAATACCTGCCAGGGGGTTTTCCTTCCCCACCATTCCCTTCTGTGTATCCCACTGCTCAGGCTAGTGGCAAAGATGAAAAAGCACCCTGAGGCTGGAGCAAGGTGCCCCAGGCCAGACTGGCCAGGGAAGGTGTCTTGGGGTTCAGGGTAGGGGTCAGCAATGCCCTCCTGCTTCTGCTGCATCTCATAACCCTGTGACACCTGACAGGCTGTGTAGTGGGAAGATCCTGATAGCCAAAGTCACCAGCACCTTTGGGAAAGCCCAGGGTTGTGTAAACAGACTCTGTGGAGTTCTGGCTTCATCTCTTCTGCTTCATTCCCATCCTTTATCCCGTGGATAGTTCCTGGCCTGAATGCCCTTTCAAGGCTGAGGCCAGAACAGTGGGAACATGGCCAAAGATAAGGGTAAATGTTGGCATGGGGAGAAGGGGCTCGGCCACAGCATCTCCCTCTTTGCTGCTGCTGCAGGTGGGTGGGGAGAGCACTGAGGTGGCCCAGCAACATTGCTGGAGGGGTCCAGGGGCACAGGCATTGCCCCTGAGCTGCCACTGCCATGCAGATGCCCAGGCTGCAGGGTTTTCTGCATCTCAGGATTTGTTGATAGTGGTTTTGTGCTTCAGGCTGTACCTGTGCCGTTTCTGCTGTGGTGCTTGCAGACCCCCCTGCTCACCTCTCCTGCACCGAGTGACCTGTGACTGCCCCAGGGACAGCAGAGGCTGTCAGAGGGAGCATGTGCCACTCCCAGTTTGCTGGTGTCGGGAGCAGCAGCACCATCAGCATTTGATGATCTTTCTCCCTCACTGCTCATTCCCCCTGGGCTGTTCCCTGCTCTGGCACTGAGGAGCTGTGCTGTTGCAGGATTCAAACCCCAGTGCTGGTCCAGACCCATTCCCTGCATCCTCCTCAGTGACACTGTAGTTGCCATTTCAGGCACTGCACAAACTCAGTTCTCTGCTGCAACTGAGCTCGAGGCAGACCTGGCCGTGCATTCAGATGGAGCAGGGGGTGCAGGACCCTTTGCTGCTGACCCTGCCGGCACAGGGCAGGGGTTGTCACCACCCTTCCTCTCTATGGCATCACCTCATTCTGGATGATCATTTCAGTCCATCCAGCCTGGATACCCGGGCTCTGGCAGGCTGATCATTTTTATAAAGCCTTACAAGGACTTCCAGGGAGAAGGAACTCACCTTCTGAGGTTAAGTAAGAGGAGATGAATCCTGCCCTTAGCACATGGTTGGGGCAGGTTTTACTGAAGCCCAGAGAGCACGTGGGGCTTACCTGGAATCACAGCAGCTTTATTTATCTCTCTGGGTTGCACTGGCATGAGGCCTGGTGAGAAGCTGCCCTTATCTACTGACGTCAGCCTCCCTTGGAGAGAGATCTGGGCTAGATTTATGTGGGAAAGGTTTGCAGCAAGTCCATCCACAGCTTCTTTTCATGTCTTGCATGCTGCCAAGGAGCCCAGGAGGTCCTGAGCGGGACATGGCTCCATCCAGCTGGGAGCAAAGCAGCAGATGGACTTCAAACAGCAAACTCACGTTGGGTTTTCTGAATCCAGTGACCAAAAGCTGCTCCAACCTCTGTGGGAAACAGCAGCTCAGGGCTGCTCCTCCTACATGAAACGGGCTGTCCCCTCCCAAAAATCTCATTTCTGGAACAACCAGTGCTTGTTTTCTTGCCAGTAACCAGCTTCTTCGAGTTGATGGGACAGCAGCACAGGCCAGCTGAGGCAAAACAGATGTTGTGATGCATTTCCTGGCCCCTGATGGAGCCGAGGTGGGTACCCAGCATGGGCTCGTGGCAAACACCACAAACACCTATCATTGCTTCTGCTTCTCCAAGCTGAACTGCCAGAAACACAACCCTTGAGTGCTCAGTGTTGTGAGGAGGAAGTCTTGTATCTTATTCTGTTTTTTTGTCATGATTTCTTCCCTGGAGTTATGCTCTTGATAAGAACAGAGACTCAAGATCAGAGGACATCTTTGTGGACTCTGATCTCCAGGGAGAGGGTTGAGCCAACACCCTGGGAAAACTTTGAGTCCAGCTTTTTAAAGGCCTCATTGTGCAGTCCACAAAGAGTTACAAAAGCCACAATAAACATGACACCAAAGATCAGCTCCCACAGCTGGAGTGTCTGAGGGTCGGGAGCCACTTACTGGGATGTCCCAGTGTGACCCCAGCACTAAAGTGCCATCATTGAGGACTGGCAGACCAAGTGCATCAGGAGATCCCTGAGAAGCATCAGGTGCATCACTTGGACCTGTCACCCTAATCCTGGTGCTCAGCCCATGCACAGCATCACCCCATCCTGGTCCTTCAGGGCTCTGCCTCTCCTGCCCTGGCCAGGGGCTGGAGGCTTTGCTGCAGCAGCTCCCAGGGAAGACAAATCCAAGCTGTTGCATTACCAAAGTGAAGTCCTGCAAAGCCCGCTGGGGTGAGGAAGGGGCCACAACCCCCATCATGAGCTACCTCCAAGGTCTTTGGCCAGACACAGGACCAGCCATCTTAGACCTTGGACACCAGTGCTGGAAACAAAGTCTGGACCTGGGAGAGGCCAGATATGAATATACATGCCTGGCTGAAATGCTCCCTTGGAGGAAAGTCTTCCTCCCCTATTAAGTAATTAAATAAAGCTCGGGGCTCTCCTAAAATTAAAATAACAGAATCCATTTATTCTGGCAGGGCTTGCTGGTGGCTGCTCTTGCCAAAAACATTTTTGTGGTTCTTGTCTTTTCAAGTGGCTATTTTGCAATAAAACCAGATGCCATTAGTCCAAGGAGGCCTCCAGGCAACTGTTTATGTCCATGAAAGATGCCCTTTGTAATTAATTAATCTCTCCAATGCTGTGGTAGCACATTCCCGTGGCTCCTGGTGTGTCCCTGCCCACCAGAGGTGTGTGCTCATTCCTGGGCCCTGAAGGACACTTTGTGTTGCAGCCTTGCTGTGGAAGGGGTTAATCTTCTCTTTGGGAAGACACAGGTGAGATTTCAACTCTTACCAGAACACAAACACGCCATCCCACTGCCCTTTTCCTGCTGCTGGTTCAGCAGCTCCTGCTTGTGCTCAGGAGCAACTCTGAGTTGCAGGAGGCTGTTACAGGGGCAGGGCCAGTGGGGACTGAGCTGGCAGGCAGTGGGGAAGGGAGTATGACCTGGTTCCTTCACCCTTTCAAGGGTTCAGATGCTTCCAGATGACCCAGTCACTCACTGCAGAGCAACACCACCACATCTGACAAATTGAGTTTGGTGCACATGGGGGGAAAAAGGTGGTTCATAGAATGATTCATAGAATGATTTGAGTCAGAAATGACCTTAAAGATCATCTTGTTTCAACCTCCTGCCATGGGCAGGGACACCTTCCACTGGGTCAGGTCGCTCCAAGCTCTGTCCAACCTGGTCTGGAACACCTTGAGGGATGGGGCAGCCACAGCTTCTCTGGGCAACCTGTGCCAGGGCCTCGCCACCCTCACAGGGAAGAATTTCTTCCCAGTATCCAGTTTAAACCTGCCCTCTTTCATTTTAAAGCCATCACTCCTTGTCCTATTACTTTGTGCCCTTCTGAAAAGTGAGGCTGCCCTGAGCAAAGCCCCATCCAACCAGCTGCACCAGGCCAGAGCAAAGAGACTTCCAGCCCAGTATGGAAGTCACCAGATGGTGGCTGGTATAGGTATCCAGACAAGTGTACAAAAGCTGGGGGTTGTAGTTCGCCTCCTGTTATCTCCTCCCAGTTGAGGGCAGTTTGGTTTGGGAGCTCCCCATGGCTGAAGTTGCTCTGGGACTCCCACATTTCACTGGACTCACACATTTATTTCAGCCACCATGAATTTAGCCAGTCTGTTTCTGAACCAGTTACATTTTTGGCCTTTGCAGCATCAGGTGATGGCACATTCCACCACAGAATTATGTCTGCTTGGCAAAGGCCACCTTTAATTCAGCAGTGATTCCCTTTATGTCTTCACAGCTTTCAGCACATGTGAGAGCTCTCCCATACCCCTCTGCTTGTTTATTTTCCATTCTGAATGCCCCAAATCCTTGGAATTTCCCCCTAACAGAAACCCTCAGTGAAGATTTGGCTTCTCTAGGACTATGTCTTTGCTCAGCCTCTGTAACATGGTTGCAAAGGGAATTGCTATAGGGAAGGGTCATTCCTTGCTCCCTCATTTGTAACATAACAGCCTGGGGTTTGGTTGTTATTGGTGTTTTAGCTGTTGTTGGCTTTTCATTGTTGCTTTTTTGATAGATGAGTTTAATTTTGCTGGCATATTGCACAGGTTTGCAAACCAGATGTTGCTGCTGCGGGACGGTGGCAGCGAAGCAGGAACGGAGCAGTTCATCACTGCCCACGGGTCTCATGGCCTCAGTGGGGTCAGAGCCGAGGGGTCAGGGCGTGGGGGGTTGCAGTTGCCATGAGAACTGCTGGTGGCACAGCAGTGAACCTCCCTGGTGCTGCAGCCCCCCCCCCCATCCATCTCCCATTCCCTCTGGGAAGGACGGGAGCATTGGAAGATCAGCTACAGAGATTGGATTCATGTAACCAAATGATGGTGGTGTGAATCACTGGCGTTTTGTAGGTGCTGGCTCCTGACTGGGGGTGGTACACAGGGTGATGTGTGAGGGGATGGGATGTGGCAAGGCAAGGTGGAGCAAAGTGCAGAGCTGGGAGTGCCCAAGAGGAGCAGTTGGCTGCTCATATGGCTCCTACACCTTCCTGGCTTGCCTTGTTTAATGTGCAGGGGCTCTGGTTATCCTGCCACCAAATCCTGTGGTCCTTTAGCAAGCCACACTTATTCCTGGCCCAGGAGGGCTCTGAACTCTCAAGGGGACATTGGAGCAAGGTGGACCCTGGCCCGAGCCCCTTCCCACTCCTGTCTTGGAGAGCTTCCCAAAGCAGCCTGTGGGTAGGATGTTTTCAAGTGAAAGAAGGAAATTGCTGAGGTCAGGGGGGCTGATGTTGCACATTTTTTTGTGGCATCAACTTGCTGCCACCTGGAAAATATGAAAAGATAAAGTCTTGCATCCTGGTCCTTGAAAATCTCTCTGTCCTGAAGGAAGGGAGTGTTGTTACTCCAGGAATTCACTGTTATTCCAGGGAATTTAAGCCACGGTGCAGGAAAGCCCAATGTGGGCAGGAAGGAATTTAAAGGGACAGGGCATTGGGATCATAGAGATGTGCTGTGCTCTTACAGTGCCATTGCAAGAAAGAGGTGGGATCCCACCAAGAGGGGAGGCCTTGAAGAGGCCAATGAATTCAGATCTAATTCTTGGTAAATGAGCAGCCAAAGGAAGTGGGAAATCAGGAATGAGCTCAGATCTTTGCAGAATCAGAGCGTTATGGGCCTCCTGACAACCCACACAAGGAGGAAAGAGCTGAGCTGGAGGCACAAGGCTCAGGACCATCCTGCCCTCGGTACCCAGGACATCCCCAGAGCTCTGCCCACACCCAGCTCCCCCACCCTGCCCAGGGGCTGCTGGCACTAACGTGTCCCTCTCTCCCTTTATCTCAGGGACCTGATGCCCAGGACGCTGGAGGGACAGATCACCATGGAGAAGACCCCCAGCTACTTCGTCACCAAGGAGGCCCCAGCCCGCATCTCCTCCATGTCCAAGGGCACGAAGCTCATCGTGGTGGTGCGGGACCCCGTGACCAGAGCCATCTCGGACTACACCCAGACGCTCTCCAAGAAGCCTGATAT
>JAOXXN010000230.1:2697306-2736211 GCA_026770055.1 Myrmophylax atrothorax
GTGTCACACAGACCCCCAACAGCCCTTTGTCTTCCCTGCCTCCCTTCAGCCCCTCAGTGTTCATGCAAGAGATGACATGAGAACATCAGAGATGGTCACACAGCTTTGGCTCCCTGAGGTCATGGTCCCTCCCAGCACCTCAGCAGTTCAAATCAGGAGAAGCTGGAAGAATGTTGGGCTCTTGGTAATTGTCTCCCCAGTGTGTTACTGAAGGTGATGGGAGCAATCTGCTGGCCAGATTGCCATGCCATTGCAGATGCCATTCTTCACATGCTGGCCAGATCAAAGGGAAATTTGCTTACAGTGTAGCCAAAAGAATGGGGGTGGGGTGGGGTGTAATTATTGGGAAAAATATTCTAAAAACAAGGCCTGTAGGAGCAGAAATGAAAGATGGACACAGCTCATCCCACCCTGTGGTCTTCCATTCAAATGCCAAATTGAAGGTGGCCTCAAGGACAAGGCATCATTCACTCACAGGCACAACCAAACTATGCCAGCACCAGTGAGACACGAAGTCTGAGGTCTTCCCAACAGACAAGAAGGTTTAAGTGTGCTGTTTCTTTGGTATTTCAAGGAAAACTAAGTTGGTTAAATATGTACATGCCTTTGACAAGTTCTCATGGTCTAACCCCAGATGGGGTCTCAGCCCCACACAGCGCTCACTCCTCCAGTGGGACATGAGAGAATTAGAAGAGTAAATCTGAGAAAACCTGTAGGCTGAGAAAAAAAAACAGCTTCATAGGTAAAGCAAAAGCCAGGCATGCAAAGGAGAACAAGGAATTCATCCCTCACTTTGCATGGCAGGCAGGTGCTCAGCCATCCCCAGGACAGCAGGGTTCTGTCACATGTAACAGTGACTTGAGAAGACAAATGCCATCACCCCAAACATCCCCTCCTTCTTCCTAGTTCCCCCACTTTTATATGCTAAGCATGATGCCATTTGGTCTGGGCTCAGCTGGGGTCAGATGTCCTGGCTGTGTCCCCTCCCATCTCCTTGTGCCTCCCCAACCTTTTCACTGGTGAGATGGGGTGAGGAGCGCAAAGGGTTCTGACTCTGTGTAAGAGCTGCTCAGCAATAACGAAAACATCCCTGGGTTATCAATACTGTTTCCAGTACAAACCCAAACCATAGTCCCAGACCGTCTCCTACGAACAAAATTAACTTCACCCCAGCCAAAACCAGCCCCCAAGTATAAATATCACTTATGAGTATGACTTAAAAAAAATCAATACAGTTCTATTGCTGCTGTCTCCCATGCAGCCACATTGAGACTCGTATAAAGCAGCTTTAAAGTGCTACAGATTGTTCTGCCCATATTTCACAAGCTACAGCAATACCAAGCACATTCATACAAATGAGTTTCTACAATTGCCCCCAAATCCCTGTCAGTAAATCAGCAGAGCTTTGCTATGTGGACACAAGGACATCATGTGTGCCTTTAAAAAAACTCTTCCCAGCACATTGAACTCAGCCGTGTAGACCTACTTTCCCCTAAATGCTTGAATGTTTTACTTCCCCTGGTTTCTGAGGGTTTGAATCCCTGGCTGAACACCTTGTAAAACTATTTAGGGAGCTGAGACTGTGATTGATTGGGTTTGATCTGGGCCATAAGTATTTTTGAAAATCCCTCCACGTATGAACAATGGCTTTTAAAAAGAGGTCATGCAACCAAAATTGCTTTGAACTCTAATAGCATTTAAGCCTCTAAACTCTTTAGGCTTATTTGAAAATCCAGCCATGAAGTTTAGATTATTTTAACTTAAGAAGAATTGGAAGTAAACTGTTGAAAACCACACCTCTCCTGGGCCTGTAGTGCTGAGCATATGCATTGGAGGGGAAAGCAAAAGTAGCTATAAATAAAAAGGTGACCTTAAAGTGTTTTGGGGTTTTTTGAAGCAGAAAAATCAATACATTAACTATGAGATATTAATCAGGTGTATTAAAATGCTTCAGGTCTCAATAATAAAATCTGCCAGTAGGCACTGATGAAGTTTAGGCTTATATGCCATGAGGGTTTTAGAGCATCTGTTTTAAGACCAAAACAAAACCCCACCAAACTTCAGGAGGCATCTTGTCAGCATCAGGTGCCTAATTCATCATAAGGAAGTTTTTTATAATGAGGGTGGTGAGGCCCTGGCACAGGTTGCCCAGAAATTGTGGATTCCCTATCCCTGGGAGTGTTCAAGATCAAGCTGAACAGGGCTCTGAGCAGCCTGGTCTAGTGGAAGGTGTCGCTGCCTATGGCCTTTAAAGGTCCCTTCCAACCCAAACCATTCTGTGATTCCATGATCTCTGAGCAGATAGACTCATCATCCCCCACCTGCAGCACTGCACAGGTGCCCTTGGCCAACAGGCAGAGGGTCTCTGGGGGTCTGCACAGCACCTTGCCCAGCTCCAAAATTGGCATCACAGCCCTCTGCACTGAAACCACCAGGAGCTTGGGCACAGGGGTGCTGAGCACAAGGATTGCCCCAAAGTCTTAAAAACATCATGGTTTTTCCCGCTGTTGGTGACATGCTTTGGAGAGGCTTGTAGATTCAGAAAGGTGGTTGAAGGTGAGACCTCCCTTTAACCCACTGCAGCAGCAGCTTTCAGCCAAACCTGAGCTGTGGGAAGGTTCTTTGCACTCTATTTCAACTGGCCACACCTGGAAAATACCAGAGAAATGCAGGTTGCTTTACCAGTGCAGTTTGGCAGGACAAAAACAGGCCCTTCTCCCACTTCAAATTCCATTGCTGCCATTCCTGAGTGGATAAAGACCAGGCTGCTGTGCCCACGTTGTCCTTGGAGCTGATTTTATGCTATGAGGATTTTAACCAACTCCTGTGGAAATGCTGCCACTCAATAATTTACACAGAATATATCCACCAAGGTGCCATGAAGATCAGTGTGTGGGACTCCTCTGCGTGCTGCCAGGGTGGTCTTTGGGATGCAGCACTAAGAAGTCAAATTTCCAGTGATGATTTGGCCTTACCCATCCTGCTCAGTGTGATTTTGACTCACACTGATCCTCAGCCTCCTTGGTTCTCCCACACTAACACAGTGTAAGGTCTCCAGATGAGGGGAAAAGATTTCCCATTTTCTTCACTATTAAAAAAGTTCTTGATCATATATAACAGTTTCTGGGTTTTCCCTCCTCCCTTCCCTTCTCTTGGTGATTCTGTCATCCTTCTCCCTTTGGTGCTATTTCAGTATGAAACAGACTGATTTTAATTTAATTTAAGAATGAAAAAGCACACATTTAATAAAGTTTACGGGTACTGAGAGGCTGTGCTCTCTTTTTGCTGGCAGCAGCAACCTGGAAATTGGGGGCAGGTTTATGAAAAAGGGGGGAAAACACAAAATGACCCACTTGTGTCTGATTTTAGTCTCCTAAACCAAACTCACTCCTTCTTACCTTCTATGAACTCTCCAGTGGCATTGTAGGCATCATTTCCACCACTTCTTGCCTTCCACCACGTGTTTCTCCAGCAAGGTCAGTGTCATACTCTGTTCTTTAAAGTGCAAAAATCCCTGGCTGGCCCTGGCCCTGCCACATCCACAGCATTTCTCCACCAAGTTGGATGAATTCCTGCTTTCCCTCACCTGGTAGCTCAGGAATGGACCCAGCTCACAGTGCATTGCATGAAACCCGAGGGGGAAGGAATTCCCCAAGAAATATATACAGTGGAGCAGCCCCCCTATAGCAGTTTGCTGTGTGGTCAAGTAAAGTGATATTCTATTTACTTTTTTAGATGTATAAACAGATTAAGTCCTGGGGAAAATATGCTCCCAAACTTCATAATATTTTATTAAACCACCGAAGTTTAATATAATCTTTTGGCTTCCACATAAAAATTTTCCATTTCTTTTCTGAGCACCTTTGATTTTATTTTCTTTTAATTACCATTATCCGGAGTTAACAATGTGGGTTTTGCACTCCACCCAGCACGGACTATCCAGATTAGAAGTGGGGAATTTTGCTGAAATACAGAAATACCTATGTGGTGGTAAGAAGTCACCGACGCCTGGGCAGAAAACTCCAATGTGCAGAATTAATTCCCCTCGGCCAGGCAATAACAAGGCTGCATTCCTCAGCTCACAGCATTTATTACCTAAGACATTGGCCAGCCATGGCTTTTGTAAAAAATTATACCTCCTTCATCTTCTGCCTGTCCACACGGGCTCAGTGCTCTGTGGGGAAAGCCCTGGTTAAATCAGGTCCAGCACTGCCCTCAGGCTCAGCACCACATGGCTCTGGACCATCATCCAGCTGGGTGTGAAGCTGTTAGCCAGGGCCAACACTGCTGAGCCTCCTCCACGCTGCTTTGGCCCCAACCTTCGAGTCCTGCTGGCTGGGAAATGCCATATGGACAGGCTGGCTCATGGGGAACTCTGCTGGGAGCCAAGCAAAGCTCTTCAGGAAAGGCTCAGCACCTGCACTCCAGCATCATTAATTAGGAATAATAATGGTCATCATCATCTCACAGTCCTTAAGACAACAGTGTAACTTCTGGAGGCCAAATTGGCTGGTGTGGGTGTTACCCAAGGTCCTTGGTGCAGCAGAGGAACTTCAAACACAGCTTATCAGCTCCAAGTCCATCTCCCTGCTCTTCTTTGCTGTTTCCTCTCCTGGAATTTGGAACAGTCCTGGAAATGGAGGGTTCCTCTCCACAGGCATCTGGCCTCTCCGTGTTCCTTAATGCCAAAGCGATGGTGGTGCTGTAGGCAGGATTAGACCTGCTGGGCCAGAGTTTTCTCCAGCTCATTTCTTTTGTTCATTCCCCACCCGTTGTGATTTAGGGCATGTGAGCAACAACCTAAAGGAAATGACTGAGAGGTATTGGCTGGGGAGCACTTACCTTCCCTTGTACAGGGCCTGTGGAACAGAATCAATAGATTTTCTATCCAGCTCACTGCTGGGGACCCCTGGGGCTGGGCACAGAGGAGATGGCAGTGGAGTGAAAACATTCTCCTGAGAAGGATAAGTTTAAGAGCACAGAGGAAAGTGCTTGAATGCATCCTATCGACGGGGCAAACGCAGTCACCAATCTAATTACCCCCTCTCTGCACTCCTGCAGCTGCCTGCTCTGCAGCTCTCCTGTGGGAAACAGCTGCAGCAGCTTCCCAGGACTCACAGCTTTGGGATGTGCAGAGCTGTCTGTGCTCTGAGCACAGGCTCTCCCTGCAGTGGGGGCAGGCTCCAGTGAGGAGCAGGGCTGGTGGAGGCAGAGGGAGCATCCTGCCAACACATCATCGGCTCAGCAGCATCCTGGGATTTGCTGGAGTGCCAGAAGCCATTTCCTACTGAGTTTTAAACAGCTCTGTTAAGTCCAGATAGGGTCTGGTGGCCAAAGTTTTGTTTGTTGGCCCCGGTTTAAGAGTACATCCTATTCCACAGGCACATCTCTACCCACCTACCATGGCAATTATAGAGATAAATCCAATGGCAATCCATGATTTAAAAAACCCTCACTGTTACCCTTTCCTGTGACTCAAACTCAGTATTAGCCTGAGACTAAACTCCTCCATCTTCCACAATGAGAACATTAAAGGTTAAATGAAGAAATTATTTGTGTGACAACCCATGGGAGCTTCTGGCAGGGCTGGGGCTCAGGGCATGGCTGGCTCTGCCCATATAACTTGGACATTACCCCTGTACTTCTTGGTCAGCAAGATGTGAGCTCTCCCTGGCCCTCTGTGACCCCACCTGGTACAAACAGTGTCATCCAGAGCAGAGACTCATATAAGAGGTGTCTGGAAGAAGTGATGGACTGCACACATGTATGATCACACCTGGCATTGGGATCATGGCTGAGCTTTCACCACCTTCTGGCAGAGCTGGCCCTGGCCACAGCACCTGCACCCCTGTATGGATGGATCATGGAATGGTTTGGGATGGAAGGGAACTTAAAGATCATCTTGTTTCAACCCCCTGCTGTGAGCAGGGACACCATCCACCAGCCCAGGTTGCTCCCAGCCCCATCCAAGCTGGCCTTGGACACTTGCAGGGGTGGGGCAGCCACAGCTTCTCTGGAATCCCCCATGTGGGTCCTGCCTCTGTCAAACAGAAGGCACAGCTCATTTCCCAGGCAGCTCAGGAATGTGCACCCAAAGTCAGTTTTATGTTTCAATGACCTAAACCCCTCTCAGACAAAATGTGCCCTGAATGGGGAGTGTGTGAGAAGAGTGTGGGGTTCATGATGCACATTGAACCCTCAGCACCAGCACTCCAGAGGGAAATGACACCGAGGATCCTGCCGGGATGTAACAGCTGCCTGGATGGCCAAACTGGCCGGGGAAATTCATCCTGCTTTGACACCCCATATTTTACCAGCTTTACTAAAGAGAAAATTGTCATATGCTTCCACTTTTCGAGGAGCTGAGCTGTCCTTTCGATAGCAGCTGCCAGCATAAATATACATGAGAAACAGGTTTTTAGTCCCTGAGAAATGTCGAAAAATTGTAAACAATCCTCAAGTCATATGGGGATAAACAGTCAGAATTTCAATATTGTTTATAGTTTAAAAAAGCAACAGTTGTCTGAGTCAAGCCAAGCATTTTGAATAGATAATTTTTAAACATTTGGTTTCAATTCTGCCTTCAGCAGAGAAGGCCCATTCATGCTATACTTAGCTCACGATTCAAAATGAGAAGTATTATGGAGTAGAAGACTGGATGTTTCTATTTCAAAAAATAAATGGCTTTAGTTATTGAACCATCTTGAAGACCCTTTTAGGAAAAAAACGGAAAAAAACAAAAACATTCAGTCAAGAAGTTTATCCAGGTTGATCTTCTCCTGCCTGAAGTTCCAGTTTTGCTGAGTGGGTTGTTTGTTTTGCTTAACAAACAAGTACATTTCATTAAAAATAAAATCCTGACGAGTCCTGCTTGTCAGACTGAGAGCAGAAAGGTCCCTCCCTGGCCCCATCCCTCACCCTCCAGCACCACAGCCTTCCTCACGCTCCAGCTCCTGCACACACACTCTGCAACTGGGCAGAGTGGAAAACAGAGTTCTTTAATTTCCTTTTTGCATTAGAGTTCATTAGGAAAAATCCAGAGGCCCCTCACTGTGCCTGCATTTGCATGTCTTCTGTGCATGTTTGGATTGTATTTTCTTGTTTGTTTTTTTCTCTCTTTGCTTGTGTCTTTCCTGGACCACTGGCACTGGAGTCCTTCTCTGCTCAAAATTAATTCCTGAAATAATTTTTTTCAATTCTGTCACTGTCTCTCAGCTGGATGGCTCACAGGAACAGAATTTGCTAGTTGTGTTGTTAGGAAATCATCTATTTAAGATTTTTGTTGGTATTAGGGATTACTCAGTCACATTACATGGCAGGACTCCCATTCTCAGGCTGGATAAGACATCTCTCAGGAAGAAAGGAGGAGAAAGGAGTTACTAACAAGCTTTACTGGGTGCATTTTGGATGCTTTGATGCCCCTCCTAAACTCGTAGAATCATTAAGGCTGGAAAAGCCCTCTAAGACCATCGAGTACGAGCCAGCACAGCCAGATCTCCCACTAACCCATGTCCCCAAGTGCCACATCTGCACATTTTTTGAACACTTCCACAGAAGGTGATTCCAGCACTCACCTGAGCAAAAATGCATCTGATCTCATGGGGGTTTGAACTAGTTTTTAATTCTTTACTCAGAGGATGGTGAGGCCCTGGCACAGGTTGGGCAGAGAAGCTGTAGATGTCCCATCCCTGGAAGTGTCCAAGGCCAGATTGGACAGGGCTTGGAGCAACCTGGGCTGGTGGAAGGTGTCCCTGCCCATGGCAGGGTGTGGGACTGGATGGTCCTTAAGATCCATTCCAACCTAAATCATTCTATGATTCTGTGATTTTATTAAATCAATTGACATTTTGATTCATCATTTTGTTGTTGTCCTCTAATCCAGATTTCCTAGACAGACATGGGCATGAATGTGTCCACACAAAGGGGTGTTGATGGAGGAAACTGGAGCATTTGGAGCTTTGCAAATCCTCTGTGCACATCCAAGAGTTTCTGCCCTGAAATACAGGAGAGGCAGCAACAAAAAAGCACTCCCAGATGTTTCACTTGACTTTCTATGAGGCTCTTTGCTACCTGTGTGGCCCTGGCAGAGCACTGGGGTTTCTTGGATGTGAGCTCCTGTGCTCCTGTTGGATCCATCCTGAGATAGGGAGCTGGCTGGTGGTCAGAGAAGAGAAGCCAAGCTGCAGCTATTCCCTCCCTCCCCTCCCAACACGTGGGCTGCGCTCCAGTATCTCTGCTGAGAGAAAGAAAGAAGTTTTTTTATTAATCAAATGAAATAAAGGTTGGAGGGATGAAAGGGAAGGCTGAAGGGAGCTGCAGGTGGGGACACACCGGAGTGCAGCAGCTGTTCCTGGAAGGCTCACTCTTGCAGAAGTACTATTTGTTCTTCACATCCCTTCTCTGCTCCATCCTCAGCCTGGCCTTGGAGCAGTGCAGCTTTTCCACCCCATCCTTCCTCCCAGCCCTGCTCTCCACACAAGCCCCCAGCATCTCTGGCCACTGGTGAGCACCAGCCACCACACTGGGCACGTTGCTCACTCCAACCTGCCTGCACACACTGCTCAGGAACAACAGTGACTAATTCTGGCAGGTATGGGCTTTGGGGATTTCCATGCTCAGCCCTTGGCCCCCGTCCTTTCCTGTGCCAACCACCCAAACCCAGAATTAAGCAGATGAATGAGCTTCAGGGCATAAAATTTACTCTTTGCCTTTGTAATCTCTGTTCCAATTCATTGGCATATAAACTACCAGTTTCTCTTGGCTACTCCCTGTTGGAAACTCCTTTTCCAAGCTCTCCTTCCTTTCCAGCACCACCACACCCATGTCCAACCAGACATGACACCAAGAATTTTTGCAACCATCCATACACACAGGGTGTAGCTTTATCCTCAGGCTTAGATTTAGGTACTTTGCACCATGGTCAATTGGAAACAGAGCCACTCAATCATCCTCCTGTTCTTTTTATACAACATCCCACAAGCACTGAAATGCAGCCAAGGTTGGGAGGTATTGGTAGATTGGTGGACAGCTGATCTTTGTGAAGCAATATCTGAGCCAGCTCAGGAGAATATTGGATTCCAAGGCAAATGGAGAAAGTCTCTGGTTTTGCATCAAATTCCCTGCTACCTTTTGGCAGGATGCTCTCTGTGCATAAGGTCTTGTTTGAAGGTCCATACCCTTGGCATCCTTGCACTCAGGTTATGTGCTGCAGAACTTGCATCACCTGCATCAGTGCACATCCAGCACAGCAAGGTCCTGGTCCTTCTGACCCCCTCTCCATTTCGCCAAGCAAGAGCTGAGCAAGTGCCCAGCAGCTGCTGGGTCCAGCAGTCACTGTAGCTGAAAGGTTCAGTCTCCAAAGAGCCAGAGGAGGCTGTGGATGGAGCTGGCTGGGACTTGGAGGCAGGGGAACCTCTCCTGCCAGGGCCCTGTGCTGGGTTTCCATGTCGAGTCAGCTGTAATGGGAAATGACAGCTCATGAAAGCTGCTATTCATGGCCCTCCAAACAGTTTGTTCCCCCTCCTCTTCCCAGCCACTGGATGAGATTCACTCTGACTTGGGTCCAAGCCCAGACACCAATGAGGCTGGAGAAGCCACTGCAGCCCCAGTGGCTGGTGCAGCCCCAGGGTTTTCCATGTGTGCCTCCCAGCTGCCCACGGAACAGAGCCACAGGCTGAGTCCTGCCCTGCTGCAGAGCCAAAGCCCACCTCAGTCTTCTGAGCAGCTGATGGTGAGGAGTATCAGGTGAGACTCTGATACTCACCAAGGCATGTTTGTGCCCCTCTGTACATTTTATCAATATTTGAGTATCCCCCAAATCACTCCAGACGTGCACACATCTGGGGACACACACCACTCTGCTCTATATCTGTATCCAGCTCCTTTTGTCCCTCCAGGACACACTCTGATGATTTGCCACAGGAACACCACACCACTCCAATCCCTAAATGCCTTCTCTAAGCCCAGGGGCTTCTACACATCCCCCTTTTCTCAACTTTACCAGCTCTAAAAGACTTCTGTCACCAGCAGGAGTGGTTTTCACCACTAACCTGCACATGGGATCTGGAATTTAGGTGGCATCCTGTCTGTAAGGTCCAGGGCAGCTGCACACCTTGAGATGCAGGCTGAGAAGCTGGAGGAGGATTCAGAGAAGATCCATGGGAATGGCTGAAGTCCTGGAAAACCCTGGAGATCCTGCCATGAGTGAAGGAGCCAAGCAAAATCTACCTTGCTTAACAGCAACCTTTTCTCAGTCTGTAAGAGAGAAGAGATCCAAGACCTACAACGATCTGAGCTTGGACCAGAGCCTTTCGTCACTCATTTAGGTGCTAAGTTTGATCATCTAGGTCTGGATTTCATTGTTCTCTGTTGCAAGCTGGCCAGCTGTGCTGTGAAGAAGGAATTAATTCTTCTATTTCTACCTCACAGTTGTGAGACTTAATGGATGCAAATGATTTTACCCTGCAAAAACACACCATGAAGGTACCAGGAAAATAATTCCTACCCATGGGCTGCAAGATTGCAAGGCAGGCAGCCAAATAAAAGGGCAAATAAAGTTTTTTGAAAAGAAATCTCAAAAAAACAACTCTTGCCTCTAAACCCCTGACTGTGACATCATTTTACAAAGAAGGGATCCTTCATGGGATGCTTAAAGACAAACATTGCAGCAAGGATAACTTGGTGGATAATGAGATGGTGACAAAGGTCAGGGAGAGCTGCCAGTGCCTTTCCTCACAGAGTCCTGTGACAGTGCCACAGCTGTGACCAGCAGGGATGGGCAGAATTCCTTCATCACAATCACATCACAACACAGGCCCTTCTGGGCTCATCCACCTGCTGGGACAATCCCTCCCCTCCCCACCTTTGCACTCATTGAAAATGCTGTCCAGGATGGTACTCACCAAGCCCTGGAGCTGCTCCATGCCATGGAGCACTAATGCAATGCTGTCTGCAGGAACGCTGGTGCTCCATCCACTGCCAAAGCCAAGGGGGTGACCTGAGATGGATCAAATGAATGTCACTGTCTTCCCAAAGCCAAGTGCCAGTCACCAACCTGAGAAGAACAAGGAGTGTTTTAAGGCAGCTTAGGACAGCATTCACAAGGCAACGTCAATTCACTCTCAGGTCTCCTGGAACCCAACAGAGCTTCTCTTTGTGTCTGGTTGTGGACCAAGACAAATCCAGCACTTCTGGCACACATTAACACTCTGCCTCCCATTGTGGGGGGAGTCCCAGGCAGACATCACTCGTATTTTAGATCAAATACTGTCTCCTTGTTCTCATGCCTACCAATACCCATCTCCTACCCATCCTCCCTTTAGTTTTTGAGGCTAAGGACCTACAGTACCCTGATTTTTGGCATTCCTCTTCAGTGCTATCACATTAGAAACCTCCTTGCCCAGAGGAGCTCAGTGTTCAACTGCTCCTGGCAGTGGGACACAGTGCAGATGGGATTTTCAGAGGGGCTGGTGGGACCATGAGCTGCTGCTACTGACTCTGAGGAGGAAGGACAAAGGGATCTGTGTCTCCCTGGATGGATCTACATTTCCACAGCAGACTTTCAAAACCATCAGCAGCCAGAGTCTAAGAAAGATGTCTATGTGTGGGAAATAAAGCCAGACAGATGCCTCCTGCACGCAAACAGCCCGAGCCCCTGAGACAAGAGGCTCTAAATAAATAATCAACAAATCCTAGAGCTGAACACACACTTGCTATTTGCATCATAAATAAATGAGGAGGCTTTTATTTACTCATTCTGGGGGCAGAGCACCAACCAGGGGAAACCCTCAGAGCTCCTACACCAGGGATTGTCATTATCTCAGCACAACCACTTGGTCCCTCCAGCTGTTTGCTCCTGTGCTGCTCCTCAGGAGACCAGAGAGGGAGAATGAGCATGAGGTGTCCATCACCCTCCTCACCTCCCTCATCATGGCACTGCCGAGATGGGGAGGACACACAGGCAGTGCCCAGGGACACAGCTGAGCCACAACTGACCTGCTGTCCAGGGAGGTGGAGGTTGGAAGTTTCATCACACCAGGAAGGTCTCTAGACCCACCAAAAGACACCCATGTTTGTCTCTGTTAGACATCCTCCTCTCATGGCTCCATGGGAGCAGTTGGATGAGAAATGTTTAGGACCTTCTCACTACTGGAGGACCTCATTTTCCATCAGGAAGCCAATGCACAGGTTGAGGAGAAGGCCATGCTCTGGGCAGCACTTTGAGATGGAGCAGCCCAAAGTGGTTTTTTTGATGAAGAATAGTCCTACAGAGGTGGAAAAAAGCCAGTCCATGGACCAAAACTCCATAAAATGTTTCAATACATCAAAAAACTCAACCAAAATCCCAAAGTGGAAAATTTAAGTTTCACAAGATGATTTCTACAGAAGATACCTGCTCAATACCTCCCTTCTCCCCACAAATTTCAATAGGGACTGTGATGAGCCACCAGTTGTTCTTTCTCTCAAGCAAATCCTCTATCAACCATCACTCCTCAGAATCAAATCTGCTCATGGACAAGCAACTACAGTGACTCTGCACCAGCCTTGCAAAGAGGGGCAGGAGCTCAAGAGCTGATAACCAGCATTCAGAGTGACATTCATCACAATCCAGGTCAAACCAGAAAGAACAGAAAAGCTCCCATTTCTTCCCTTTAATACCCACACAAGAGGGGAAATATTTAGTGCTATTTCCCAGGAGAAAAGGCACCTTTTCAGCCACAAAATATACCCCTGGAGGTCCTGGAGTCTGTCTTGCTTTTGTTTGGTTATGTAACAAGTGTTATTGATCCGTTTGCTTCAAGAAAACCAGCGAGTGGTGAAACCTTTTCTGCTCTTTATGTCCTGGAAATTGTGATTTTTCCTCTTGGGTTTGGGGATGACAAGTGGCTGGAGCTCAGGGAGGCTCAGATCATGCACACACTCTGACCCATCCATCAGCTCCAAGGGCAGCTCTCTTTTGGCTTATTAAGGAAACCCAACTGGGTCCCACCATGAACACCACAGTGGCTCCACGCCTTGCTGGTGGCACAAGGAGGCCAATACATGGGCAAGAGAATCATTGTGCAGAGCCAGGAACTGAATTCAAGCCTTGCATCGAAAATCCAAGGTCGCCTTTGCCTGTAAGTCTCCTGTAAGTCTCTGTCCTGCAACTCCAAATTTGGAGGTAGGAGGTGGCCAGTTCTGACCAAAAGCAGCACAACATCATGTGGAAGCCCAAACCAGATCCTTGAGGAACAATTCCTCTCCAAATGAGTCCGCTATCTAATCCCAACACTGAGCCACCTCTCTATTCACTCAACTTCAGACAGCTGATGGCCAGTGCATTTCTATGCTTCAATGGCTCATTGCAGGGTTTCTATGTCCAAACCAGATGTGAGAAGACCAGGACTTTGTGCACTGATCCCACTGAGATGTCTCCTCCCAGGGTCCACAAGGTCCCAGTGAGAAGGGCCCATTGCCAGTCTCCAAATTAGTGCTAGAATTTATACCCCTTTCCTACAGGAATGTGAGCAGCCCCAACAGTCATTAGGCTGGCACCAAACTGCAAACACTGTTCAAAACTAGGGCTGGTAGAAAAAATGTGTCATAAAATTTATTTTGCAAGAGAAAAGTAATTTTTAGTTTGTTTTATTTAAAAAAAAATACATTTATTTCCTCTTCCCACACCACCACCACTCAATCTTCCCTCACCCCACTGAAATCATGTCTCATCTTGCAGAGGAAATTTTGATTTTTCATTGGAAAAAAAGAGTCAAACAGCCTTAAATGAATTGTTTTGGCTTGAAGCCGATATGTTTCAGCTCCAACATATTGCCACAACACCTCCAGCAATAAGTCCCCCAGCCAGGGAGCAGCAGCAGTACAGCTGCCATGAGGACGGACAGCAGCACAGCCAAAGAAAACTGGTTTGGTTTTCCAGTAAAACATTGGGTTTTAGCTCAGAATAAAAGGTTAGTTTACCTTCTGGTACATGAACATGAGTGTATGGCCCCTTGCTACAGAGGGAGAGTGGGTTTCACATGGAACCTGATGGGTTATTTATTCATAGAATCACAGAGTGATTTGGGTTGGAAGGACCTGAAAGATCATCTTGTTCCAACCCCTGCCAAGGGCAGGGAAACCTCCCACCAGCCCAAGGTGCTCCAAGCCCCATTGAACCTGACCTTGGACACTTCCAGGGATGGGGCAGCCACAGCTTCTCTGGGCAACCTGTGCCAGGGTCTGCCCACCCTCACAGTCAGGAATTTCTTCCTAATTTCCAATATAAATCTAGCCTCCTTCAGCTTAAAATCATTCATCCTTGTCCCACCCCTCCAGGCCTTTGTTCAAAGTCCCTCTCCAGCTCTCCTGGAGTCACTTTAGGCACTGGAAGGGAGTCTTATGTCTCCCTGGAACCTCCTCTTCTCCAGGGTGGCACAAGGGTTGCTCAGGCAGGAGGAACATTGGCTTGAACTGCTCCAGGGTGCACGACTTTGGAGCTTTATCCTTTGCTATTTTTATCACAACTGGGGTTTGGGCAGCTCCTTAGGTCATAACAAAATCAAGAACAAAGCAAAAACTGCACCCTGTGGCACTACCTGTGTCATGGATGGCACAAACAGATTGAAGCTTTGCAGTGCTATAAACAACTGTAAAGCAGCTCTGAGAATGGGAAGTGTCAGGGAAGCCACTAAGTGCAGGATTAGCGCCTGCCTGTGGCACATCCCGCTGCCATCAGCCAGCTTTTTGTGTGCCGTGTCAGCAGCTACAGACGAGCTGCAAACAGTCTCCTGTCTCCTCTGGCCTCCCATCCCCGGGAACTTGACTGACTTCCCTAGAACTGTTTAGGATTTCTAGTGGCTCTGCTGAAACCAGAACTGAACTAGCAGAGCAGACTAAGTCGCTGCTCCCAACCTGGAGGTGGTGGGTCCTTCACACAACAGGAGGATGGAGGAAACGCCCTTTGGATCTCCTTCCTTGGCAGAAATCTGCATCACTCTGCCAGCTAGAGTAGAGCTGTGGTGATTTGCAGCAACAGGGCATCAGGTCCTCTGCCCATAGCTCTGTGGGATGATGGAGATGGTGCTGAGAGCACAGACCTGTCCCCTTTCTGATCCCAGTAAGAATTAACTGCCCAGTTTAAGCAAGAGCAACAGGCAGGTTTTTCCAGTCTGGATGGAAAGGGAGCACACCACAGGTCAGATAAGGAGCAGCCTCTGCTAAAAGACCCCCAGTCCCCACCAACCTTCCCAACGCTGGTCTGTGACAGCAGGGATGGTTAACACATCACCAGCTGCCTGTTCCACTCACGTCCCCACCACCACAACACATCCCTGCCCTTGGCTCCAGAGCCCAGCTTTCCCCATCAGAGGCAGCATTCCCAGAGGCTTCTCAAGATATTCCTTAAAGCTCTCTGCTAATGGATGGGATTTTGTCAGGAACATCCCCCTAAAGTCCTCCCTGGTCTCCAAATAATCATCTCTGGTGTTTAGAGCTGCTCTTTTGCACACAATATCTCTAGAAATACATAAAGAAATGAAAGAAATCAGCTCCCAAAATTTTTTAAACAAAAAAATACATGATGTGATTAATTATTCTTAAAAAGCCTGTTTATAGTTTGGACTCTATAAAATAAAATGCCTGATTTAATACACTATCCAAGAATGTGCTGTTTTTCATTTCAGCACAATCAAAACCTAAATCTGTGTCTCCCTCTCCCTCCTCTGAGCTGGAAATGGTTTTATGTTCCATCTTGCTTTAAATTATACACAGCAAGTTTACAATGGGACACGGTCTGTTTTGTTGCCAAAACCTGCTCTGTAAGATCATCTATTAAACTGTATTTGTTTTTTATGACAAACAAGAAAAATGACAAAGGAGCTACTGAGCATCTACTAACAAGGACCAAATGCCTCCCCAGGCACAGTTCCTGTCGAGCAGGAGCTGTGTTGCTGTCCCCACACACACCAGCAATGCCCAAAGGAAGACATGAGGCTTTATAAACCCCAAAGTGGGCCCCTGGATGTTCCCAGCTCTTGCTGACTGCGGTGGGGTCAGGAGTTGTGTCCTGGTAGATGCAAGCAAGAAAACCCAGCATTTAGCTGAAGTAAGGCTGTGGGAGAGCTCCTGGCTGGTGTTCAGCCTCTTGCCTGGGATCAGGGTGTGGGAGAGCAAGAGTGGTGGGGCATTAGTTAAACCTGAGGCTTTGGAGCTGGTGAGTGGGGAGGGGGTAGGAGGATCAGCTCCCCAGCTCAATCCTTCTCCCAGCCTGTGGGGATGAGACCCCCCTGATGAGGCCATAGGGACCCCCAGCTGGAGCAAGCCATGGCTTTGAGTCCTGATTCTTTCCCCTGAGGAAGGCTGGCCTAAAAATGACCTGGAGGAGCACGCTGAGTTGTAGATGAGCACTGGGCATGGGAAAATGACCTTCCTTCCCTCAGGCCCCACCAACCCTCCAAACTCTTTGAGCAGCACAGACTTTAGGAAACACCTTCTGCTACCCAACAAGCCCACCCAGGCTGGGTGAAACCAAGCCATGGCTCATGTGTATCCCAAGATGTGGATCTTCAGCCAGCAGGTCCTGTTGGTCAGTAGATAACAAAGAAAAGAACAGTGTCCAACCCACCTCCATGCTCTGAAGAAGAGCCCCCAACATGCTCCCACCCCTCAGGGCTCGTTGCCTCCCCTGCACCAGCAGCACCACCCCTGTGCAGCCCAGGAATGTAATGATGGTGGGACCCCATTTGAGCAAGGAAAGGGGTACACAGAGCTCTGGGCAGCAATACAAAATTTCAAGATTTGGAGCTTTGTCAAAATTCTGAAGTTTTTCCTGGAGGGTACAAGAGCAGTGCAAGGCTGTGCTGGGCCACCTCAGAGATTCACTGTTTCCTCTGACACACCACATCAGCCTTTCTCTAAACTCAAAATATTTTTATTTTTCTCTCAATTGTGACCAGCTTTCCCCTCAGTTGCTGGTTGTAAGTGATGGAAAGTGGTCCCTCTCCTGCTGCTCCTCCTCTGTGCCAGCTCCCCTCTGCCCATTTTGGGCCCCAGCACCCACCTCCCCAGCCCTGCAACACCTTTCTGAGCAGGGTAGGGGTGAGGCCAGACCCTGCAGGATATTTCTCTCTTCCTCACCCTCAGCTTTTGCATGGCAAAGGAGGGAGATGTGAATACAAAGGCAGTCTCCACTCATGTGCTCCTCCACAGGCCACCAGTGCCAAGGATGTGGCTCTGACCCAACCACCCTTGACCCCAGCTCTGAACCACCCAGGCACCAGGGTAGATTCATGCACATCCATTCCTAATTTTATGTTTTATCCCTGGGGCTGATGGCAACAAGAAGACCCTCCAGTGACCAGTATAACTGCACCTCTGGCAGCACGGGGTGTCTTAGACACAAGCCAAGCTTCTCAGCTTTGAAGGAAAAAAGCCAGCACTGTATGGAGAATGGAAGACCTCTTGGAGAAATCCCTTCAGCCTGGTGTTTCATCTACTCTGCCAGACACCAAAACAGTTCCGGGATTTTCCTTAGGAGCGTTGACTTTGGAGGTTTCCCTTCCCTAAATCATTACTTCTTATGGCACTACGGGACCGTCCCAGCTGGCTCTGTGCCACCCCCTCGGCGGTGGCCACATTCTGCAATGTTTTGGGTTTCCCTATTAGAGGAGAGTGAGCCTGCCTGTGTTTCCTTGGCAGGAAAGCAGGCTATGACATGAGATCTGTGGCTAAAAATCACCATAAACCCAGTGCTATTTCAGTTTAAGTGACAGCTCCATTCCACTGTGGTGGGGAAGCAGAAGGGCCTTCTCCTGCCATCCTATTTGTTTATTTTTCCATGCTAGTTGCTAATGAGCACAACAACAAGTTTTTAACACTGGGCACATCAACCCATCCCATTACTCTAAATTCCCTCTGTATAGTACAAATAGCTAGACACATGAATAATTTAACCATGTTTTAATCAACATTAAACTAAAGGTTTAATCAAGACTAACCCTGACATCTTTCCCTAAAAGAATTACAGACCAAAGCTCTGGCTCTGGTTTTGCAGCATAGGAATAATACTCATATCCTTGTTGATGTTTTAAACAAATTAATCATGCATTTCTCCATGGCACCAACGAGGGGAGGGCTGGAGTGCATTAGCCATCCCTCCTTCTGCTTCAGCCTAAAACCTTTCTATGTCCCTTGTGCTGGAACCACAGAGTGAGTTGGATGAGATGGAAACGAGGTTGTGGAAGCAAAACTCATGCCAGCCTGCCAGCCCCATCCCATGCCAGGTTTGCACATGTATGTGTGTCCCTGTGTCCCTGTTCATGAATGTGCTGAATTGGGTCCACACTGTGGACCTGGAACATCATCCTGCTCAGCAGGAACAGCAAGGGAAGAGGAGCTTGGTGCTTCTGGGCTAAGCTTGGTGCAAAGACAGAAATACCATGGAAAATGCAAGGAAAAGGGACAGAGTAACTCAGCAGATGGATGAAAAGAGCATAAACACTTGGGCAGAGAGCACTTCATGAGTGAACACATGGAAGAGGCAGGAAAGTCGCAACCCTGGTGCAATCCCCCAGGCACTGGGGGAGACCTGGTCAGATAAACAATGCAGAAAGGATCATCCATGAGCAAACACAGAAAGGATCATCCATGAACATCTGCTGGTATCCAGAAAGGACCAGAGAGCCCTGGTACTCTTGTTCTGTGTGGGAACCCATCAAGACTGGAGAGCCCTGGCTGCTGCTCAGTGTGTGCCCACAGGAGCTGGATCCAGCGGTTTCAGGAGTAGGTCAGGACATGCCCCTCTGAAGGGCTGCTGTGGTGGATCATGGGAGGGATGGTTTGGTGCTTGATCTCCACTCCTCAGTCACATCACTGGGGCCCTTTCACGCACAGGGGTCAGCAGTTCTCACCAGGAAACCTTTCTTACCTTAGTCAGGACACCTGGGACAACACCCATGAAGCTGCAATATTTTGTGTTTCCATTTTCAGAGAGGAATTAAAACTCACCCCAGAAAATACTGATGAAAGTAACACCTACTATTGCACCTCCAGCATCTGAGGTGTAAAATGTGAGGCACACACTCCCATTTCCACTGCCATCAATAACAGGGGTAGCATCTGATATTCAGCTCCCCTCAAGCAGCATCAGCCTCTTCAGCGTTCACATTTCACAGGAGCTGATGAGAATTTTGAGGGAGAAAAATTCACCAGTTACAAGCTGAAACTCAAGGGCAGCCAGTCAAATCCCCCCTCTCTGGACCTTTCAAGACACTTTCTGAAGCCCTTGTGCAGCTCAGATCTCACTCTGCCCATGTCCTCTGATTTATTAACTGTTTTAAAGGACTTTATGGCTGTTTCTGCAGTGGGAGATCACAGGGAACATTCAGCCCGTGCTGCTGGCTCGGAGCTGTACATTTGTTCCTCTCCAAAATTCACAGCCACACTGATTTTATTCCAAGCAACTAGGGCATCCTACCGTCCAAATGGTTCATTATCTCTGGCTTTCTTTAAAAGGTCAAGAAATGCTCTGTGCTTGGCAGAGGGACTAAGGGCAGGAGTCGCCGAGTCTCAGGATTTGTAACATAACAAGGTTATTAAATTGCAAACTCTATCCTGAGCAGAGGCAACACCAAAAGTTTGCCTGAAGTTTTAAAGAAAGAAAAATAGGGTATTTTGAGGAAATTGTTTTTTCACATTTTTTTTTTTACCAAAAAGAAAGGCAGAAAAAAAAGAAAAAAAGAAGTTGGCTCTTAAAGCAAATCACTCTGCTCTCCAAATAACTCCATTTCTCATTCTTTCAGTATTTATTTTCTGACCTGATGCCTCCAGGCCCTTCCTCCCTTTTCTTACACTTTTCTTTTAACTACTGCAGCTACTGCAGGAAAGAAGGAAAAGACAATAAAAGAGTAGGAACTCCCTCCCCCAGAAGTTACCAATTCAGCAGCTTTTCTGCTCCCACTGCCTTTATGTCATGTTGAGAAATTCAAAGCTCGGAAGGACCAGGTACAATCACCAGACACGAGTGCAGGCAGCAGAACCCAGAGTTGCAAGGGAGCATTTTTGGGTCCATGGCTATTTTGGGCTGGGTCAGCACCCAGTCCCTGTGGTAACATCCCACCTGGGAACCAGGAATGGGATCACACAAGAAGGAATGACACTACAGCATTAAAATCTGTAACCCCTCTTCACCTCTTCACTGCTTAGTCTTGCTGTTTAAGCTGGGAGGGATCAAAGGAAGACAAATGCACCAAGCACTCAATAGTGATGAGTCCCCAAAGAGAAACCCTCTGGGAGTTTGCAATGTTGTCACAAAGCACAGATCCCATTGCTGTGAAATCCAGCAACCAAACTGCTTGGCTGCACATGAGGATGGTTGTGCCTGTCTGGCTCTGACTTCCATGTGAACTGGGATGCTCAGGAGCTGTTCCCGTACAACCCCAAGTCCTCCTTATCCTCTGTACCCCCACAGCTCTTCATGGAACACTGGGCAGTAATCATGAATGCCAGCCTCAAATTCCCAGCCTGGCAACACTCAGCAGAACTCAGACTTTAAGCTCTGCAGAGCTTTATGGAGCCCAAGCTGAGTTTTATTAACTCCAGTAGCTGCCTGGACAAAGCATCTTTTGTAAACCCCATTAAGTTCCTGCTTTCAGCAAACACTTTTCCCTTCCACACTGTAATTATCTGCCAACAAAGCAGAAACCAGCAGACTGACAGGATCCACTCCCAGGGCTTATAACACCCATTCCTCTGTCACAGGTACATGTGTCACAGCAGCACAACCAGCCTATTTCTGGAGTCATGAGAGGAGGAGCAGAGGGAAGATGAGTGCAGGGAGAGGTTGCAGGCTCAGGGGAAGAGAAGCAGAGGAGGAGATGATCTCTGGGCTGGTGTTCTCGCTCAGAGCCTCTGCTTTGCCTGCTGGTGAAGCAGCTCAAGGGTTGAAGACAGTGGCTGCAGATCCAGAGGTGCTGCTGAAGGCAGGTAAGGAATAGGTGGGTCTGCCAGCCTGGGCTGTGCAGCATCAGCCCTGTGCCTGTCTGCAAAGAGCACTGGTGCCATGGGCTCAGCTGCAGTCTCAGCTGGGCAATCCAACCTCAGGCTTCCAGCTCCCAAAATGAGGAGAGCTGGTGAGGAAGAGCAACTGTGGGTGGTGCACCTGCACAACAGGAACACATCTTGCTGAGCTCTGGAACACACAAGGCTTTGAGTGACTCCAGGAACAGACTCCTTGAACCAAGAAATGATGCTCCAGAGGATCCCTGAGGCCCATTGCTCCATCCCATGGCCAAGCTCTCCACATCCACATGAGGCAACTGACACCAGCGGAGGAGAAGTCCCTTCAAACCCCTCAAGGCAGAACACACCCAAGGCTGGAGTTGTTACTCTGCCCTACTTTTGTCATCCCCCAAAGGGCACCTGAATGCCCAGCACTGCTCAGCCCTGACCAACCAAACCATTGCACCTTTAAGGCGCTGCTGTGGGAAGAAAAGGCCTTTCAGAGCAGTGAAGAGCGTCGCTTTTCCTCCACGCACCATCTGTTTGCCAAGCTGAAGAGCTCCAGGCTGGCAGAGTCTTAGTCACTTGGACAAGAATAGGTCCCAGTGTACTTACACTTCCCAGCTCCCAAAATAAAAACCGCAGCAAGTCATTGACTTTGCTCACCCCGTGGCGAGCACAGAGCTGGCATGAGGGAACACATGGCTCAACTGTCACCTCCTCCCAGCACAGACCCAACAGATGAACAGAGCCCTGGAAACCCCTGACTCAATGGTACCTTCGAGCAGCCTTACCAAGTGTGGTTATTTTTCCAGAGGGAGAAGGGGAATTGCAGATTCCCCACATCCTTGCACACATTCCTGACCACTCTGCCACATACAGATCTGTCATCCTTCTACTCTGCAGAAAAAAATACATGAGAGATCCCAATGGATCACACTCAGTGTGTGTGGGAACCCAGAGATGCCAGAAGATCACTCCAGGCTTTACCTGTCCATGGCGCTGGACTGTCTCAACTAGCACAGGAGATGATTTCAAACAGCTTGTGAATTTCTAAGCCAGGATCTCTGGTGAGAGAGAGGTTAGTTCATCTTCTACAACTTGAAACCTCCAATGCCTCTTGATCCCAAACTCAGTGGTATTGTTCAGGCTCCCACCTTGCTGCCAGTGCTTGGGCAGGGCCCCACGATGCAGCCAGCCCTGCACACACTGCTTTGTTGTTGTAGGGTTGCCAGTGGTTGTTCTCTACCCACATGGGAAGCCTGGACCACCTCCAACACCCCATCGGGCCCCAGGACACAGCACAGTGCCTCTCCCAGCACCAGAACAAACCAGGTGCCAGTGCAGCCCTGAAATCTGCCTCACTACACAGTTTCACTGCTGTTACTCACCCCTTCCAAAGTTTTGCCAGGCAGGAGGAGGAGGAGACAGAAGGTGTGGGGATGCATTAATTTCCCATGTGGAAAACAGTTTTCCCTGAAGGTCCGCTGGATGCAGCTTCTCTCTGCCCCATTTCTCTTGCTCTGCACCTCCAGCCACCTCTCCCTGGTATGTGCTGGGAGACCCTCTGGTCCATCAAACAGATGGTGCCATTTGAACAACTCTGGAAATAGGTGTTTAGCTCCCAGCCCAAGAGGAAGCATTTGGAGCTGTTGGGTGAATAACTCTCCACAGGCCAAATCCAATTCTCCACCAGTGCCATGGGGAGCAGCAGGAGTACAGTGTGTGCCTCATTGCTGCCCACCTGGCAGCCAAATCTGCCCTTTGGCATCACCACCACCACTGCAGGGGCCTTGGCAGTGGTGCCAGAGCCTCCTCAGCAGAGGATGGTCCCTCTGTCCATGGCAGGGCAGCCAGGGCTGCTGCCCAGGCACCAGCTGGGCTGGGCTCAGCATCAGCTACCCCAGCAGTTGCACCTGAACTTGCTCCCATTCCTGTCCCATCCTTTGGGGACATCAAGGGAGCACACTCCCTCCTCCAGCTCAGGTGTCCATCCTTCCTCTGCCTGGATCCTGGGGGAGATTCTGTCTCAGCCCTCCATCCCCTCCAAAAGGCCACAGAGCTCCATCACTCAGTGCCATGCCCAGACTACACAGAGACAGTGCCTGGACCCTGCCCAAGAATTAATTTATAGAGGGCACAAAAAAGCTGAAGAAGCACATGAAGCTGAGACAGGGAAGGTTTAGGCTGGATATCAGGGAAAGTTTTTTACCCAGAGGATTGTTGAGCACTGTAACAGGTTCCTCAGGGCAGTAGTCACAGCACCAAGCCTATCTGAGTTCAAGAAGCTTTTGGACAACACTCTCAGGCTCATGGTGGGATTCTTGGGGTGTCACATGCAGGGCACATGCAGGACTCGATGATCCTTGTGGGTCCCTTCCAACTCAGCATATTCTATTATTCTATGCCTTGACATGCCTGTGATAGCCCATTTGTCCCTGTGACTTCATTTGCCCTCTTGTGTTTGCCCCTCACATTCCCTGCCTTCCCCACAGTGCCCAGCAGACCCCAGTCCTGGCACCAGAACCCAGCTGCCTTGGATGGGGATGCAGTTATTCACACCCATCTTGAAACAAATCCACTTGAGCCTTTCCCATTGCACTCATTCATCTCCAGCATCTGTGCTCCCCATCAGCTCAGAGAAGACATTCCCCTGGGAGCAAGAGCTGGGCATCCCAGGGAAACAGCTTGGGGAGGGGCTGACCTTGCTTGGGGTATCCTGCCTCCTCTAACTTGAGGTGCAACCCAAGTAGTGTTTAAATACCATGTTCTTGCTCCCTGCTCTCTTTCTTTTTTGTCACCTGCAAATTTAGATTAACAAGGAGGTTTGACAAAGTGCTACTGTATATGTTAATAAACCCATTTAGTGTCGGCCTGCCTGACATATAACCTGCAGAGCCTCCAATGTTTACTAATATGATTGTCAAAGCAGAGGAACATTACTTTTTAATGGCATTTCATATCACTTCAGTTGAAGTAATATCCTGGGACATGATAATCAGAAAGCCATTTAGCCACAAAACTATGTGCCGAGTCGAGGCTGGTGCATGAAAGATGCTCATTTTGTCAGAATTAAAACATTTGTATTTGCTTCATAAGTTGTAAGTGCACTTGTGGAGGAGAAACATGTTGTGAAATATTTATTGGAAGCAGCTCGGTTCAAGTAAATGGGGCTTCAAAATGAAATGCTGGGAAAGGTTATTATTCTAGTCACTGTCTCTTTTGCATGTGATACATCAATTGACAATTCAAATGTATGAAATGCTTAATAAAGCAATGAGATTTCAGAACTTCTTTTTCAGGAACATTTCTGAAGTGGTACAAGTGGCCCTGACTAGCCCAGCTGAATTTATTGCTGCTTTCAGAGTAGGAGAATGGCTGCAAGACACACTGAGATGGAGTTTGATTTTATAGTGCACCCCACATGCTCCAGGTGATTCCAAAATGCTTTATAGAGCAATGAGCTTGGTACAAACACAGAAGTCGCACAGTGACTGCAGGCAGGTCCTGCTGCCCTTAATAATGGTTCCCTCCCCAGCTTGACTGTCCAGAGCTTGGCACTGAGCTCAAAAAGCAGCAGAATGAGGAGCAGAGGATGCTCAGCCAGTGTGGAGAGAACTGAGCAACTCTCTGACACATCCTCCACAGCCTCAGAGCTGCACTGGAGTCATTGAATAAAACAAAGAAATTATCCTGGGTCAGATAAAGATGCAGAAATTAATAATAAATTCATAATTTCGCCTTTTTTTTAATAAAGAACCAAGGGGAACCCCCTGTCAATCTGGTCAGAATAACCCTTCTGACAGAAACCAGCAATTGATTTAGTTCAAGTCTCTCACTGGATGGTGGGTAGAGCTGATTAAAGCTCTATTAATAGGAGCAGGATGCCTTTCTGTCATTATTATTAATTATGTTTCTGTGATTACTATCTGTTCATCCATCCACCCATCCTCCCTTCTAGAATCCCAGCACTGGCCAAGTATGTATGAATACAAATTCTTGCACTCTTTTCTTTACCATTTTTCCAGGGAGGGGAAGAGGGAAAAAAAAAAATCAAACCCCCTCAATTTACAGGATTTCTTATTAGAATGTGTGAGAGTGTGAGAGACTCTGTGTGTGAGAAAGTGAGTGTGTGGGTGGTGGGAGATGCGTGGGTGTGACACATGTGGGAGCATTTGGCTGTGAAAAATGCACAAAGGGAAGGTTAAACCAAAAAAAAAGAGACTTTGTGTTTCATGTCAAACCCTCTGGACTCCTACAACATCCCCCTGCCACAGGGGCAGTCCCACAGATGAGTCTGACCCCCTGGAAACCCCTCTCCCACACTCATAAGCACAGCCCTACCTGTGAGCCAGGTTCTCCTGAGCTCTCAGCCACTGGCCCCGAGATAGTCAGAAATTTTCCTTCCCCAAATAATTAGACTGTGATAACAGGAAACAAATGGTCCCTCGGAGCAGTGAGGGCTGCAATAAGAGATGAATTATTAGGCCAAGATGGAAATCTCCTTTGATAAATGACTGGCCCCAAGCAAGGAAGGACTCAGCAAAACACAACAACGTCCTTGTTGTGACACAAGGAAGGGGAAGGAACGACATTATAAGGGGCAGCAAAGCCTCCGCTCCAGCACCTTGACCAATTGATTAATCAAGTGCATCCCACCACATCAATATGTTTCCCTCTCTCATCAGTTACAGCATCTAAATGTGGTGGGCAGGATGTTGTGTTCAGTTCAGGACCTGGTTTGAAACCACAGTGAGGGATCCTGGCAAGTCCCACCATCAGGAAGGAGGGAGAGTGAAGCTCCCGACACTTCCCAGGGAGTGGTGTCAAAATCCAGTGGATCCACACAGCAGTTCTGGGTTTACACACACCAGCATTGAGCAGTCTGGGAAACAAAAAAAGGACAGAGAATCAGATTTTTCCCTTTCTCCCCTTCTGCAAGGAGCCTGGCTCAGCAGGGTGGGCAATGCCTTGTCCTCCGAGGGGAAGAGCTTCTATTTATTAATATTGGCCCAATTCCTGGGATTTTTAAAGCCTAGTTCAGAAGGGGGGAAAACAACCATTGATGTCACTGAAAATAAACCTGCCAATGAGGCACTGGCAAGGCACTGAAATCAGCAGGTTTTAACTTTGCAGCTGCTCCTGGGCTTTGTGGGGGGCAGTCAGTTTGTTTTACACCAACAGGACACAAAAAGGAACCCCAGTCCTCTGTGGATTAGTACCCAGGCACAAGCAATGACACTACTGGAGTTTCTAAGTCCCTGTAGCCTGGAATGCAGTTGTCCCTAGGGACTGGTAAGTGGGGCCTCTGGTGCAACTATTTTTAGTGGGAGAATTAAGTAGAAAGAGTTAGCAGAAATGAACATATATATATGTATGTATGTCATGAATACACATATAAACTTTTAAAAAACTGAAATGGCTTGAGCTGGAATTGCTAAACCTATTTCTCTCTTTGCCCTCCCCCAGAAAGCACTACCAAAACATAACCTCTCCATCTAATGAGATTAGCAAGGTACCACGCTAGATCTTTATTAGTTAGAGCTGACCATGGTGCAAAACTTGGCCTGAATCCTAATGAGCAGAGTGCCAGAGTGAGGAGTGCAGCCAGCAAGCAGATTTATTCCAAACAGGTCTCTGCTCTTTGCCTTAGGGAATGTGCTTCCTTCTCTTTAACTCCCTGAAAACTGGTAGCCAAAGTCAGCTCTCCTTACGCTCCCCAAAGCCAGTGGTCCCACCACTTCTCGCTCACTCTGGCCTCATACAGGCTTGATTCCACAGCTGTGGGGATTTGCATGAAGACAAGGTAAGAGAGAAATAAACTTATTTGCTCTGATGGCTCACAGCAGGATTTAGCACTGAGGACAGCTGTACATGCCAAGTCCTGCCCTCTCTGCTTTACTTGACTGGCAGCTTGAAGAGGCCAAAACATCAAATATTAATACTGGTGGATGTTGATATCATCAGTACTTATTTTTACAACCATCTTCTGCCCTCAGACAAGTTAGTTTGGCTACCAATGTTTGGCTTGTTTTGTAAAATGAGGTCAGGGAGGAACAAGTGAGAGAGACCATTTCTATTATAAAACAATTGGTGCTAGCCTACCCTTACATGTAGTGGCCCATCCAAAATCTGTCAGAGATCTGCACATTCCTTTCCCAGGTCACGCCCAGAACCTCCTTTTAGAGGTCTCTGGAGGACCAGCCCATGCCTTGGGGCAAGGAACAGAGGCCAAAGCATGGCCATGTATGAACGTTTCATTGCAAATGAGTTTCTTGCTTTGGAGTAGAAATGGGAAGCATACGCAGAACAGATCTGGTTTCCATCAGCCCGTTATTTATAGCACAGGTTTCACACCATGGGTTAGACACATCCATGCTTGTTCTTTCAGGCTCTCTCAGCTCTCTGCAGCACTTCCTCCTCACCTGAGCAATGAATCCGTGTGTTTTACCCTGCTACCATCAGGATGTTCATGTCTCATTTAGTTGTGTGCTCACTGAATCTGCTCCATGGAGCTTGGCTGCTCCTGAAATGAGAGTCTGCAAAGCAGAGTGTCTCCAAAACATCCTTCTGAGCCTTGGGCTATGGTGGTGAAGGCAGACTAGTTTATCAACAGTGCATGAGGGAGGGATCTCCTGGTGCTTTTGATTCATGGGCCTCAGAGGGCTAACTACCTCTCTACAGTTGGATCAATTGAAAACACCTTTGGCACAGAGGAAAATACAGTCTGGTGTAACAGCCGGGTACTCCGCTCAGCTGCTGCACTCCAGCAGCAAAGACTTGACATGAAGTCCCACCATGGCTGATTGACTGGACACTGCATCAAAGACCTCCCTTGCTATCAGACAGCAGAACTCTCCAGTTGGGCCTGAAACAAGCTCCTACCCAGCACAGTTGAGGAGGAAATCTGCAGGCCATCCACAGGCTGATTACTCATGTGGAGCAGAGTGAGGGTGGTAGGTCCCATCTGGTATGCCTGGAGTCATCCAGCACTGTTCTGAGCAGTGAGGTTAAACAATGGCTGGTTGGTCTCTGCTGTTGATTGAATGAGATTTGTTGTCCACAATAAAACTCCTGGCACATGATCAGTCACTGTATATAAACCCAAATTGCACTAAGAAAAGCCAGGATACTGTCAAACAGCTCTAAAACCTCATTAAAACAAGGGCCATCCCAAGGCATTCTGAGGAGCCCTGAGAAAACTGGAGGTGTTGTTCATGTTCCTCCCCGGTAGATGTGTGGGTACAGAACATGGCTGATGACTCTTCTTGAAAGTTCTCTGCCAACTTCTTCATCTCAACACAGAGACTGGGGCAATTTCTGAGCTACCCAGGGCCAAGCAACAGAAGATGACACAACACTTTGTGACTGAGGCCACAACAATCAGCATCAACAATCTGGCTCTGCTTGATTTTACCGTCAAACCAGGACATGGGTCTACATCAACAGCATGACATCCTTCACCAAAGCTTCAGAGGTAAAGCTGACAGGAGCCCAGAAGCCCCAGTCACACCAGGGGTTCCATAACCAGGACAGGTGTGTTATGCCACAGTCACCTTCTGGGCAATGGCAGTTTACTCAGTGTTAATTTAGTTACCAGAAAGCCACATAAGCACTTTGACTGAGCGAGGTGTCCTCAGGAGAGCAGGTGACAGGGCTGGTCTCCTACCAAACCTATAGGTGGTTCAAGTTAAGGGAGCTGGATCTTACATCCTTTTCCTGGAGTCTGAGGGCCTGATTCATCTGCCTCAATGCAAACACCTGCATCTGGTTCCACTGAATATGTGGTAGATCTGCCAGTTCCACACAGAGGTCTCATGGCACAATGTGCTTATCAGGCAACTGAGTGGTACCTGAGTAGGAATGCAGGAGGGAACTGAAATTGTGGACTGAGAGCTGTGGGATGGAGAGGAACTGCTCACACTGAGATACTGAAGGTGCTTAATATTTTAGCTTATCAAAAAGAAGAGGAAGAAGTATCTTATTAACAATAAAAAGCACCTACTAAAGAGGAGATCTCTTATAACAGAACTCTCTTTAATCTAACAGACAAAGCCATTTCAACATCCAAGGGCTGGAAGCCAAAATTAGACAAATTCAAGCTGCAAGGAAGGTGCCAGTTTGTAATTGAAAGAGTAATGAGCCATTGGAATTACTCACCCCGGGCTGTGATGGATTCTCCACCATCTGAGTGGATGCTGCTCGCAAAAGCACCACATTGCAGACGCATATTTCTGTGTTTGGGAAATAATGGCAAGGGCTTTCCAGCTTGCATGAGTTGTTTGTGCTGTAAAACACAAACAAAAGAAGCATCGGGCTGCTCAGTTACAGATGGAGAAGGGAGGCAGAGTGAGTTCAAGCAGACAGCCTCTGAGGTACCAGGAACAGGACTCAGGTCGCTGCAATGCCATCACTGCCCTGCTGCCCTTCCACTCTCCAGAGCAGCCCACAGCCTCAGACAGCCTGGACTTTGCTGGCAGCACCTTCAGCAAGGTGACACCAGGCTCAGAGACTCACAAGGCCAGGTGACAGACTGAGAGTGGACCAACTCAGCCAAGCACTCCTGGGAACACCTCCAGCAATGCCTCCAAAGCTGCTCCTTACAAGAAGTCTGAGAAGAGCAGGGTGTCCTGGTGAAAGATGTTTTTGATGAGCTTCTTGCACTTCCAGAGAGAGCTCTCCCAGCACCAGTCTGCCAGGACTGGGCTCTCTCTGTGCCTTTATCCAGCCCAGCTCTGCTCAGAGAGCCCTCAAGCACACACCCTGCACTATGGATGGTGCTCAGCAGACAACCTGCTCTCTTTCTTCCTCTTCCCAAGGAGAATTCCCACCTTTTGCATACGATGTAGGACAAAGAACACACGAAAGATACATTTTCATCTTATTGCTAGCAGGCAGGAAAAAGAGAAAACCACAGGGGAAACAGTCACCTGCCAAGACACCTCAGTGCTGGAGCCATTGTAGGGGAACGCCTGCTGCCAGTCAGGGTGGAGGAGCAATAAACACCCAGCCTTGGAGACCCCCTCACTGAGAAAGTCCACACTGCTGATTGCAAGAGTGTGTAATAAAAACTAGCAGGAAGGGCAGACAGAGGTAAGACCCAGACTGACTTTCTGTTGGCTCTGGGAAAGAGGTAAACCCCAGAACTAGGTGAATAAATTATTTCTTTGCTGCTGCGGTAAAGAATTCCAGGTTGTCGTGAACAGAAAAGCACAAAGATCAATTCACCCCACTCAAAATAAAAACACGTTTTAAAGATGCTTAGACATCAAATAAAATATTTCAGCAATTTTGTCTGGGTGCATTTGGAGGCTGTGAAAAAGGCTTTTGAGAAATTAAATGTAGAAATTAAATTCTAAGACACCTGCTTTGAAAAAACCAAGAGAAGTATGCCAGCTTGGGAAGGGCAAAATGAAGCCTTTTGAGTTAGAACCATTAGAGATGGCCTGTCTTGGCTGAAAAGAGGTAATAAATTTGTGGACAGTTTTTCTAAAACCCCTGCAGAAGCACTGGTAAGATTTCACATAGAACATAACCAGGAACATGCTGTCTTGGAACAGCCCAAACAGAGAAACTCTGTTCCTCCTGCTTTCCCCAGTCTTTGCCTGCACACACATCACCACAGTTAACACACAAAACACCATTCAATATAGTCAGAATGCAGGAGCACAAATTTAGCTCTTGCACCGAGGCTGGGATCAAAATGTAAACCAAAATCTCAAAAAAACCAGGAATGAAATATGGAACCCTCCGAAAATTCAAACAGAAAGAAATGTTACTGTTTCTCAGGCAAATGGGGAAAAAGTGTCTTTAGCTTTCATTTGAGTTTATTCATCTCCCTCCAGTGAAGGTGCTCCAGATTTACACATGGTTGGGGGGCTCAGGGCAAAATTCAGCCCTTGGTGGTGATACTTTGGGTTCAGACCATCACATTCACCCTCATTCTGCCTCATACCAAGGGCAGCAAGTCTTTGGTTCCAGAACTGAGTTACCTGAGGTTTGTATGGGGCTCCTGAATATCTGCAGGGCTCCTGGAGGTACTGCAAGATCTCAGTGTAAGTTATCAGGAATAGTTACAGCTCCAAGTAAACATCTTTAAGACTCAGAGCTGCTGAAAATGTCCAGATCTTCACTGAGAAATTACATAGCTATGATTTACCCAGGTTGCTGTGGATGTGAGAGGGGTTGTTACAGCAGGAATCTCATTTTTCGGGAGGGAACCCAACCACAAGGAGACTCAAACCACACACAGGATGGCAATACATCCTAAGGAGGAAAATCCAAGCCAGACTTGGCCAAGGCCAGTCAGTGGCTTGTTCTTCCTGGGATGGCCTACAGAAGATTTCAGCAGGTGACCACAGAGAGTGAACCCCAAGGAGAACCTCTCCCATGCAAGCCTGGTTGAACAGACACCTGAGGCACCCATCAGATTGGGGCATTTTCCCTGGACTGAATGAAACCTTACAAATCACACCCTAAGCAACTCTCAGCATGGGGTAGCAGGTGGGCCCCACCAACCCATGGGCTGAGCAGGTATCTTCTGTCTCACTTTGAAGCTTTTGTTTCTGCAGTGCAAGTGCATCACTCTCAGACAAATAAACCAAGTCTGTGCTGTAGCATTTCTTTTTTTTAGTTCTATGGGCCCAGCCCAGCTGGAGGAGCTGTGCTCTTCATTAGCAACAGAAAGGATGCCACAGGACCTTCTGCACTTTTTTTAATGCCACTCTGCAGAAACAGTTGGTTTCTTGAGTACTTGCAAAAAATCAGAGACCCTGGACCTTCTCTGACAAGACTCATTTTGGGTTGTCTGTGAAAAAGAGCAGTGAGACTACTGAGAACTGCCTCTTGAACAGGAACAATCTGTGATTCAGGCAGAAACAACAACAAAAAAACAAACCAGGAGATAATAATGACTGATCTGTGCATCCTTCCTGCTCCCAGACTGCAGGGTTTGCTCTTTTCTAAAATGACTGCTCGGGTTTGGATCAGCTCAGGGTTCCAGGAGACTGAATACCCACAGCCACAGATACCCCTTCCCTTGGAGCAGCGGGTATGCCACGGCCTGAACCTCAGGGAAAGCAGGATGGATGAGAAATTCTCCCCTCACAACGGGAAATACAGCAGTCAGGATACTGAGAGGGTGGTCTGCCTGTTAATTCGGGAGACAGAATTCAAACTGAAAGCTCCATGTGGAGCAAATTAGCAGAAACTAATTCTAATCCGTCCCACGCTGGCACAGAGGCATGTCAGCCCTGCTTAAAACTGCACCTCCCTTCAGATCTAGGCTGCCCCTTGTCCTACATGGAGAGAAAAAAGGATGGGGAGAGGCTGCCCCACAATCTGCATGCAGATGGTCCATATTATTGAACCTCTGTGGAGGATCAGCCACTTGCCCTGTGCCCCATGATAAATCACAGTCTCCTCCAATGTTCTCAGGGAAGAGCAACACTCTCCCAGTCTCTGATTGGGTTTAAAGTCTGACTGGTTAAGGAGATGTAAATACTGAGCCCCTATCAGCCTGTAATTGTCATCATCATCCTGTTTAGGGAACTACTCACATCTTTGAGCAGTTACTGCGTGTCTCCTGCACCCCAGGAGAGGGTCTGGAGCCCATTTCCGGCAGGCGGCAGAGCGCTGCTTTCCTTTAGTTGACACAAACAGGGTTTGTCAGCTTGTGCATCCTCAGTTCCTGCTTGGTTTGAAGCTGCTGACGAGTCCCTGGGAGCAGCTCAGCAGCTGGAAACGCAGAGCTCACAGCTCTCCCCACAAAGGTGCCCATTCAGCAGCCGCCGGTCCCCCAGGTCCTGCCCAACAAGAGCATCCTCTGTGAGGTGGCATTTGGGATGGCATCCTTGGTCCCTGCATGAGAGGGGGGAAGTGACACTTCCAGTGGCTCTCGCGGAAGGCAGAGCCAGAACGTGTGCATTCACTTTCTTCTGCAGACAGAAAACTGAAGAAACACCCAGCCAGGCCAAAATAAATACATTTGGCATCATTCCTGTGTCTGCACCGGCATGTTCGTGGTGCTGGAACTGAAAACAGGCCTGAACCTTATTTACACTAAAGTCTCTTTCCATCACTTTGGCAGTAGGAAGGGGCTTAGTCTTGGTACATATTATATTTTCTTTTCAACATGTGTAAATGAGGATCAAGCTTTTACATTGCCTAAAATAGATGTAAATGACCCTTTATGCTGTCAGAAGGGTGTCGAGAGGCCTTCCTGCAATAAAAAAATCAGCCCCATTATGCTTTCATATCATGCTCCATTCATTTCGTTTTAGTATCCCAACCTCAGGCAATTCCTCTGGACCTTGGCAATCTGTGCTGAGATTTCAGGCAGCTGGGACTAAACCAGGGGCTGAGGAAGGTGTGTGAGCTCAGACAGAAACACATCAAGACCTTCAATCTAAACTGGGCTTTAAGACCCACCTGGAAGACTCCCCATCCTCGGTGGGCTCTATCTCATCTGAGATAGATTTGTTCTATTTATTAGTTGGTTCAACGACTCTTCTTAAAAAATTGTATCTTCCAGTCCTCTTTACAAACCCATGAAAAGGAGCAAAAGAGAGGCAGAGAGAGAATGAGAAGATCTGCTGGGCTGGCATCAGGGTTCTGATGCCTCACAAATGGACTGGCCATGCCTCCTGCTCAGGCCCAGGGGAAGCCACCACCACGAATCCCTGCCCGAGCCACTGGCTTTGCTCCGTTACCACTTTGCTCTGTGCACATCAAAAGAAACCCTGGCAAGAAAGTAACTGGCCTTCCTCACATCTCTGCCATTAAATGCATTATTCTTCTTTGAAGAGAGAGTTTCAGACAGGTGAACCACGGGCTGTATGAGCTACCCAAGTTTTTGGTGGTTGAGGTCAGTGATGTGAACCCCTTCTCTCTGATTAATGCAGAGGAAATGCAGTAGGCAACAAGAGCTACCCAAGGAATGGGGTCATTCCAGAGAACATGGAAGCCCAGGGGAAGATGTCTCTGGCCAAGGCAGCCTGTGTCCTTGGGCTCAGTCCTCAAGGAAGTGTCTCCAGGCACACCAGAGAAGCAGAACTCCTCCACCTTTTTGTCACTCTGAAGAGCAAGTAAATTACTAGAGCCCTTAAAAGAAGGTGATGCATTTCCACACTGGTGTCTTTTGCCAGTGAGTGAGCTCTGGAGCCAAGGAAGGAGTGGCTGTTGCCTTGATTAATTACTGCCACTGCTCCTTGCTGACCAAACTGCCTTCTCCCCTTTCAGCTCCTGCTTCTGGTGGGGACTACTGAAAGGGAAGGACTTTCATTGCACCTTCTGGACTATTAAATCCAGATCCCATCCACCCAACTGCAGCCCCAACCTCTCACTCCACCAAATAATTTCTGTTGATAACCTGCACCATTATTTTGGAACCACCATCACATGCAGAGACACCCTGACAGGTCACCAATACCATTGTCCCTAAGAGCTAGAGCAAGTGATACTGAACCCAACTGCAAAGTAAGTTCCTGGAATATGCTGAGGCTGTGTCAGCCCATTCCATCCCATCCATCCCATCCATCCCATCCCATTCCCAGAGCCAGCACACAGGCACTGCCTGTCCCAGCACGGCAGTGAGGCCTCTGGATAACCCAGCTGAAGGGCAGAACATTTACAGTAACTATCATTTTCTTTTCCTTTCAGAAGAATGCACAAGGGATTGTCAACGCTTTCCTTACCCCCCTCCTCTTTTCCTCCATAAAATAGCCTCTCTCCACCTTTGCCAGCTGAATGCTGCTTCACGGCTTTTCTCCAGGAGCAGTTGCAGTTGGAAACACCCAGACAAACCTTATCCAAGAGTTTATGAGGCACAGCTCAGAGGCACCCTGAAAACTGCAGCATGCTACCTAGAGTGCTGCAGATTATTATTACTTTTTTTTTAATCTTTGTATAGTTCTGGATAAGGTTTTAATTGGGCATTGTATTTCAAAGCCAGGCAGTAGGATCTATGCAAAGCACTGGATAGTTTCTGCATTAATTGACCATCAAATCCTTCCCCCTTGCATCTGCATTCTATTATTAGAGAATGTAAAGCAGTTTATAGGGCTTTTAACCTCTTCAAGCAAACACTCCGTGGAAGTTACGCTGCTGCAGGGACCATATTAGCTTTATAGACTTCATTTCTAATCCAAGGAAAGGGGGAAAATGGAGAAGAGACAGAGCAAATGAAAGATTTTTGATGGTATAAATTCAGCTGGTGTAAATCAGCACAACTCCATTAACTTTGCTAGAGTTATGCTGATTTATGCCAGTTTAAAGACCAGACATTTGATCTGCAATGAGGTCCTCATTCCCAGAAGACCAAAATGGTACCAGACAAATCTTCATAGACCATTTATCAGCCTTCACAACTACATTCTTCCCTGCTGCATAGAAAAGCCCTGATCTGATGCCAGGGAGCCATCTGGCAAACTGGGTCCCATGGCACACCGTGGGCTCAGTCACTTGGAGGGAAATCACCTCCCAGAAAGACACTTTGGTGGCCTCTGTGACCACCAGCCTGTCCTCAGGGGTTCCATTATGATGGGTGTCAGAGAAAGGCAGAAGCACTTTGTGGAGCTTAAACTGAGCTTTGTAGTGTCTCACTAAAGCTGCTGAGCTCTCCTTCCCTCAGACTCTCATGGTTAGACTCCTCAGGGAGTGGTCACCACTCCAAGGTCAAGAGAACCAGGATGGGATCAGCCCAAACAGTCAGGGGTTCCTGTTTGCAAAGGTGAAGCAGAGGCCAGGTGTGATCTCCACGGCAGGAAAATGAGCACCGGGAAGTTCTGTGTTAGTCTGGGCTGATATCCCTCCCAGGCACAGGGCTCTGGTTCCAAGCAGCCCCAGACCAAGCCTGTGAATCTCATGGGACCTGCACCAACTCACCTCAATGGTGAGGATGGGCAGTGACATATTCCAGACAAAAAATATCCAGTGCTCTGTAGCTTGTCCTGTTCCATTGTGAAAGCCAACATTCCCCACATCCACTCAACCTAAGTTTGGGATGACCAAACTATCACATCAAATGTCCAACCTAGCTCAGTATCCTGACTGAAATCCAACAAAAAGCAGATGCCTGGGGAAAGCACCAGGGTAGTACACATGGTACCTCCCCTTCCAAAGAGCTGCATTCCCTACCAGAGAAGCTTGACACCTTCGGAGCTGAATATCAGCTGTAGGAAAAGCAGGAAACAAGCCCTGCTCCCACCCTAAGCATGACAGGAGAGAAAACAGGTAACACTGTGTTGTTGTCTCATTCTGAAGAGACATCTGAAGGGATCAGGTGAAATCTGCCCTTAGAGAACCAGACTGGACAAGCAATGTTTGATTTCCTGGTGCTGTGAGCAGGATGAAAAGGAAAACTCACCATCTCCCTTCCCTTCTTGGCCTGTTTCCTTGACACAATTGTTCCACCACCCCACAGCAGGTGGGATCCCCACTTTGCAAATCCCTGCCCTATTTCTTTGTTTCATAGTAACCCCAAATGCCACTAGACAGAGCCCAGGACAGTGATTATGAGCATGCAAACAACAGGGTAAGGGCCAGCATAATTATCTTGTTCCTAAGCACTTGACAATGCTCCCAAGTATCTTCTATTCAGTTACTTGGTAAGGTCCTGAACGTCTGACTCTCAGGCACTATGGTTTTATTGCCACAGAATGAGCCAGAAACCATTCAAAAGATTTAAAAGGTCTTTTTAAATAGTCAGAATGAATTTACAGTGTTGGCTGCCTGGCAAATGCAACAGGCATTTCAAGTGGAAAGGAACAGTCCTTTATTGCATCTGCTCCTGGCATTTAGGACGCCCTGATCACCAACAATTCCTCAGCTCCAGCCCTCAGCATCCTGCAGATTGCTGGCTTGGCATGGCCAGGGGGGCAGGAACACTGAGAAAAAAGGGTCTGCATGGAAGAAAAGCCTGGGTTTAGAGTTAGCTGGAAACTTTCATTACAATTTATCCAAAAAATGATCATTTTTCATTTAAAGTGTCACAGAGATGCCTTGGTTTCAAACACCTGCAAGTGAAATACAAGCTGGGCTCCACCAGCAAACCTTTCCCAGATTTACCTGCCCACAGTGTGTCCCACCTGCCACTCTCCGTGCCACCCCCCTTCAGGGATCCAGGTCTGGATGTGCTAGAAACCAGGGCAAGTGCTCTGGAGCTGACTTCCTGATAGAGCTGGTGCTAAAGGCACGAGGCTGGGACAGACTTTAAACCAAGTGTAACCCTCCCTTCACCCAAGTTCATGGCTATTGACAGCCCATTTCAGCCACCTCTTGACACCAGCATCATTATCTGACCTAGCTGGTGGCTCAGGCAGCATTGGAAAGGGGAAGAACAGCAGATGTCCTTTTGACAGTTTGAAAATCCCAGAATGATTTGAAATCTCTTGTGACTGGGACAGATCAGAAGGAAAGGGTTCATAAGTTTATGTCTGGGGTTAAAGGCTGTTGGACAAACAGCTGGAACAACCACTGCATGTGTGGAGAGAAGAATGGGGATTCATACAGCTCTGTGGATGACAGGAAAGGACTTTTCCAAATTCTCCTGCTCCATCTCAGCTGAGAATGAAGCCCAGGGCACACCTCACCATTCCCATGCTCCCACTCCCCTTCCCTGCACCTACCAGAGTACCTCTACCCACACCTGCAGGGACACCCATCCCAAGCACCAAACAGGTCCCTTCCCTCTCACTTGCCTGAGGAATATCCCAGCCTTGTCAGTGTGGGCTCCAAGATCCTCCTGCACAATGGGAGCACAGAAAAGTGTGGTTATGTGGGGAATCCTCCATTTCTGCTGCTTCACTTGGCCCTTTGCTTGATGAGCAGATGTGAGGCAGGGACTGACCCTCAGCCCCTTTGCAGGAGCTGGCTCCAACCTTTCATCTCAGGCTAGTTGTTTCCTGGCTTGGTTACTGGTGTTCTGGGGCCTTTATCTCCACATTCTGGGCACAAGGGGGCCCATCAAAACTATTTCTGCTCCACCAGCTGACGATGGCTGCTTAGGAAAAATATAAAAATATCAGAGCCAAGTCCCCCATCCTTCCTTGGCAGAACTTCCAGAAAATGCAAGTTTCCTCAGGACAATGGAGAAAGGCAATTAGCAAAGAAGACAGTCGTGAAAACACTTTAGAAAGGCTGACTAAAATTTAAAGGTATCATTATTAATGATGGCTATTACAGTACTAGAAAGCTCAGTGGTTTTTCAGACAGAACTGCCAAAGGAAAAGGAAAGTCTACCAGACTGCAAGAGAAGCATAACAAGCTGTGGAAACCAAACAAGATCAGCCTCAGAACTACCAAGCCAAATCTTCTGCTTCAGGACACCAGTGCTGGTTCCCTCGAGTTCAGGGACTAGGGGGGAACCAAGGTTACCTCCCTCTGACCACGGCAGAGGATATTAAAGCTGAGCATTCCAAAGACTTCTTGGGAAGTCAGCTCACAGTCACTGCAATTAAATGAGCCAAGGAATTCCCCTAAGACTGTGTAAGAATCTCTGCTCTGTTCTGCTGAGCCACCCTCCCAAGAGACACCAACACCAGTGTCACCCACCCATCACACCCTACGTGCACTTGCACCACCCTACACACCACCAGACCGTCAGCTTGGGCTGTTTCCTGAGGACTGGGCAGAGGCCATCAAGCCCAGCAGTCATTAATTCTCAGGAAGCACCCACTGCCTCATTGGTAATTACTTAAATAAACTTCCCTTTCATGGTGTCTGAGCCAGGGCCTTTCTTTCTGGCACGTCCCACTGACATTTTATTTAAGGTAAGATAACAGGAGGGTTGTGCACATGAGCTGGGCTGCACCTGACTAAACACGGGGCCTGGATGGCTCGAGCAGGGTTTCACTGCCTCCCTCTCCTCTGCTTTGCTCTGCTCTCCACTCCCTCTCCCTCTCCCTCTCCCTCTCCCTCTCCCTCTCCCTCT